>VWYE01007575.1:455686-536484 GCA_013398995.1 Alaudala cheleensis
GTTGGCCTCTTCTCCTAGGCAGCCAGCAGCAGGATGAGAGTAAATGGCCTCAAGTTGCATATTGGGAAAAATACCTTCTTGGAAAGGATTGTCGAGTATTGGACCAGGCAACCCCAGGGAAGTGGTGGAGTTGCCATCCCTGGAGGTAGTTAGAAGATGTGGGGACATAAATGACTGCTGGAGTTGGCAGTGCTGAGTTAACAGCTGAACTCAAATTATATCAAGGCTTATTTCCAACCGAAACAATTCTGTGATTCTATGACATTTTTGACTTGGCAACCATTTGGATTTCTTCAAGAGTCTGAATTATTGAGGAGTATTCCTTTCTTCTGCTTACAGAAGAAAATCTGAGTCCTGACTGCATGGCTTTGCCAGTATCAGGAAAAAGAAAACCTGCAGTTTTGAACATAATCCTGTGCTGCACGTCCCATCTCACAGCAGAGGCCATACTTGGAAACACCACTCACTGTCATCAAATTCTCTACCTTAACTGTTTGTTGCATGGAAGTGTTAAATAGTTTATATTATCCATCTGTTTAAATCAACAGCAGTATACATCACTTGTTCTCACAACACAGAGGTCGTTGCACCTATTTGAAAGCTGTTGTGTCCAGCTAGACAAATTTAAAGCTTGGGTTTTCAGCCCACTTCCAGGTTAAAGTTACAGTTTCTTGTGTTTCCTAACATAGAATGGGTGAAGCCCCAGAAAAAATCCTACTTGCAGACTGTCAGTCTAGGAAGCTATGGTGGAGAATGCATTTTGAGACTCTTTGGCAGAGCAGATGGGCTAGTTTGGGTCCAAGCAGATCTCTTATCTCTGGGATAAGAGCTTCTGCCAACAGCAGCTTTGTGTGGAAGCTAGAGGGAGTTTGACCGCAGCAGTATGTGGGAATCCAGTGACCTAGTAACAGATGATGGATCCCAAATTATCTGTGTTGTCCTCTCCTCATGCTGCTCCTTTTTTTTTCATAGTTAAACAGCTGGCATAGCCTGTCCTGTACAAAAACTATTTATTCTTGGTTTGGAGAATGGGAAGGCAAGTGTAGTGGAACACTTCTTCTAGCAGTGTCCATGTGACCAGCACCTTGGCCCTAGAGGGGGAGATGCTGCAGGCAGTTTTTGCTTTGACATTTCAATTTAAATATGTTTAAAAAGTTAATGTAAATTAGAATGCTAAATGCATGCTGCCATCAGTAGTGAGAATGATCCACCACAACTGTTGGCAGTTGGCAGAAATGGGTGTGGCCCTGAGGATCATGTTGCTGTAACAGAATCAGTCTTGGCTGTAGCTGGCCTGGGCACTTCCCTGCCCACACCTATCCCGGGATGAAGAGTAGGGCTGCACAAACCCAGCCAAGAGGCACTGCTATTCTGGGGGTGGCAACGTGTTTGTGCTGCTTTGACTAGGGACAAAAAGGGGTGATGAATCTTGCACAATGTAACCTGAGTGACTCTCCTACAAATCATTGGGAACATTTTATGTATCCAAGGACACTTGAAATGACAAATGAGAACAGAAGGGCGACTGGTGTTTCAGTGGCGGGGATTGACAGCCTCCTTTTGCAGGGAGATCATAGGATGAACACAAGGGAAAGCAGGCTTTAGACTGCTTTTGGTACTCATGCTCCCAAATGTGCCAGTCAGCCTCTCCTCTCTGATTTTAATTATGCTGGGATGGGAGGTTGAGTGAAACAGTACTCAAACAAGTTTTTAACATGGCATTTTAGTTATGTCTGTTTGCACAGCAGTTATTTCTTCACTTTCCTGAATGCTGTTGTCTAGAGCTACAGAACTGTCTTTATTGTGTTCCTGCCCACATTAAAGTTGAGGACTAGTCTTCTAAAATTATTGAAAAGACATGTGTTAGTGAGAATGCTTTGTTTGGCTGTAGTTGTGTGTATTATCAAGTATCTTACTTTCAGCAGATGAAAAAATAAAGGGTAACTTGAGTTGTAAGGCTTAAGTATGGAAGCACTTGTGCTTCTACCTGTATATATTCTTAGTATTCTTTTAATATTGTTATTTAGGCTTTCTTTGGTAAGCAAACAAAGAAAACTGGTTCCTCCATGGTTTGCTTGGAAGCCGGAGTCACCAGTAGTAATGCCAGTATTGTGAACTGGCTCATCTAGGACTGAGCTGAAAGCAATACATTGCAGTGCTTTAGTTCTTCTAGTAAAGGCTAAAATACTAACTTCAAGGGTTTTCTCCATCAGAAAAGAGGTAAGTGTTGTATTCCAGTTTGCAATGGAATAAAATGTTACTGTTTATCCTGCTCTATGGTAAAAATTATATTAAGGTGAAATTATTTTGGCAATGTACAGCCAAGTTGAAGCTGGAGGATTAAAACCCAAAAAACCCATTGCCCACTGGACAGGTAGTATTTGTTTAGAACAGATTGATTGTAGTTTTGGTATTGAATGGAAAGCTGAGCTGTTACTAGTAACAGGACTTTATGCCCATTGCTCAGGAAGCAGCTCTTGCATCTCAGTTGCCTTTGACAACAAGATGCAGCTATCTTAAAGAGCCCAGACTGGTACATACTCTGCCTTTTTCCCCTAGTTCAGTCATTTCCCCCCCACCCCAGTTCAGCTCTCCAATAGATCAATTCCCTGTAGGGCTGTTCAAACATCAGAGCTGACACAGGGGAGAACAGATATGGTCAGAGTAATAGGGATATACCATCCCTTTGAACAGCAGCTCAGACAAACCCCAGTACAGAAAGAAGTCACTGCAGACCTGTATCCTTTTCTCTCACTGCAAGGGGAACAGCCAACTCTGAACTTTTGCTTCTTTCTTTTTTATTTTTGCCCAATCAAAATAAAACTGAAGGACATAGAATAATGCAGATTTACCAGGGATCATAAATATGTATTCATGGAAAGAAGGGGATCTAATTAAAAAGGCAAAATGTTTTAACAGGCATCAAAGTCTTAGTAGCATTATTTTTATTATTTTAAATATTTTCTTCGAGAAGCCCAGCTCATGAGTGACTCATGAATTCTTCTACAACTCTATATTCCTTTTATAATACAGGTTTCTGTTTGGATGTGAGTCTGCTGTGTTTAAAAATACATGGGAGAGAAATTATCTGTATTTCTGGTTTGCAGGCAGTGTCTTGTTGGCTGATGCCTATAGCTCTGTGTGTATCCACAGATACAGTGCTTCCAGGTACAAAATAAGCTGTTGCTCTTCTGTGTAATATTTGCATAAATGTAAGATTCTACACGATGGGTTATTTTTCAGCACATCTTACAGCTCTTTTGTGCTCAGAACTGCAATTTTTAAACTCCTTACTGGATTTTGTATGGATTTCAATTTCCTTGAATTCCAGAGTTTGTGCTAGCAGAAAGATGATGAATAACTCTTATACAAAGCTATTTGAGTCACAGCATTTATACAAACTAGCTTTTATATGAAGGTATCTCTCAAGTTTCCCATAACAAGCAGAAAGGGAGGAGCAATTCTGCAAACATTACAGATGTAGGAGAAAGCCTTGAGAACCTCTGAAGGGAGCCTTTCTCTCTGCTGTTGCATAGTCTGAGCAGGGAGGTGGTGTCTGGACTGCTGAACAGGACCAGAACAGGGATGGCAGATCACTTATCTGTGTGTCTGTCTAAATGTTTGGGTTTGGCTGCTTTGTAACATTATGCAAGAATCTAGCCTGAACGTCTCAGCTTGTCCATTCTCTTGGAGGATTGTAGTTTAATACAGGCTGTTATCAAAGATGCTCAGATGCAAACTGTGTCTCGTGCCAGTGTATAGTACTGTGACTACTGCACTGCCTTCTCCTCAGGGAAAGGTGACAGTGTGTATATACTGGTGGAATTGGAGGGTGAACAGTTACTTTGGTACTCTATGCATATGCCCAACTTTCTAATGGAAGACTTCACAGTCTTAGGAGAAGGGGGTATTGTGTCCTGTAAGGATGCCCTTGGGATAGCTGTAGAAATGGAATTTTCCTGTTTTACTGATGTGCCTGGATTCTCAGCTGTTAATGCCTAATCTCAGGACTCCTGAGAAATTTTGCCCCATTTTTTCGTATTTGTTATGCAAAGGCTGTTTTTCTGAAGACTTCAAAACACTGGTGCCTCCTGTGCTTTCCCTTCCTTCCACCCCTGCCTCATTAAAACCACCTATACACAGTAGCTCCATATCTACTCCCTCCACCTCTGAAATCCCAAAGCAAACCACATACTTGAGTACAAAACAAGTACTTGAGTGTGCTTTAGCATTCCTAAATCAGAGCTTCTTGGTTTGGGAAGAATCCCTCTGGTTTGTGGCTCTTGGGACATTTTGGGTCAGCAGAACTTGCTTTGAAGTATGAGCTTTCCTAATGGTAGCCAGTAATGGATCCAAATACTAACTATAACCACAGCAGAATTTTGTGCCTCCTAGAACAGTAATGCCATAGGGCTCTTCCTTACTGCTCAGGCAGATACCATAAACCAAAGACATGACTAAGAGTAAATGCTAAGCTAAGTAAAGTAAATGCCATTTACTTGCTTGCTTCTAAAGCTTGTATCAACTACTGAGGTCTCTCACAGTAAGGATTTAGTTCATGAGAACCGACTTTCTGCACCTTTGTTTCATCTCCAGTGTCGTACTTTCTGTACTTGGACAAACTAAGAAGTGTTCTGATTTCTCTGTGTCACAGGGGAATTTTCTCTCTTGGCAACTGTTTTCTCACAGGTACACTGTTAATGATGCTATGAGTCTGTTAGGGTTGGAGAGACAGAAATAAGAGTGAAAATAGATATATCCCTAAAGGGAATGTGTGCCTTGCTTCTGTTCTTTAGGACAGGACACTGGTAGGAAATGCAATTACTGGGGCCTTTTGGTATCAGGAGAAAATCTGTTTTTGAAAAGTTTCAGAACAAATCAGTTGGTACAAGTAGTATTTTTACTTGGTGGGGGAACACCGCCACAATCCCTCCCCTCTCCAGATTTCTTCCTTTTGACTTCCATTCTTGAACAAGTGCAGGAGGATTTCCTGAACAGGCAAAATTATTTTGCAGTACAGAATTTCTGTATAATCGGGTTCTGGAAAAAGTAGAAGGTATTGAATGAAAAATAACCAAGGAGTTTTAAGTGTTGAAACTAAATGTCTGAAATATGATCTTGGTTGGTGAACTGAGTAGGTTTTGGTAGATTTAAAAGAATTTTGTTCCCTTAAGGTGGAGAAGTAATATGTTAGCTGTTAGGAAATCTCCTTGTGAAGCCACATGGTTGCACATCCAGAAATCCGTCTAGGAAACACAAGTCACTGTACTTCCAAATTCCAAGGCATGTGCTTATGTAAAT
Organism: Alaudala cheleensis; assembly: GCA_013398995.1. Classification (NCBI taxonomy): domain Eukaryota; kingdom Metazoa; phylum Chordata; class Aves; order Passeriformes; family Alaudidae; genus Alaudala; species Alaudala cheleensis. Next base: position 460,988 of record VWYE01007575.1, read on the forward strand.
TAATACTGCTCTGGTGAAAGAGCGAACACTCAAAAGCCATGCTAGAAATGTGGAGTAGCAAATAATTCTCCAGTTGCAGAGACCCTTCCATTCATGTCTGTGGCTTCTTGCAAGAAGCCATAAAGTAGCTGTGAGTTTGTCTTCATTGCTGTATTTTTAGAAATGAAGTACTAGACCATAGATTAAGAAATATTTGTTTAGGATGTGTGTGGCATAGAGGACGTATTTTCATTATGGAGTAAATTAGTAGGGAAAAAACCCTGGAGATTACTTAATCCCATTAAAAAGAAGTCTTATGAAATCTTTTTGCATTATTAAAAGGAATGAACAAAGCAAACACAAGAAACAGCAGGATGGGGGAGTGGAGAGCAATAGAGCATAGCTAAATGGCAACTGCTGAAGGATCAGAGTGCTCCGAACAGTGGTGTGGAGGGAAGCTGTCATGGTCAGAATGCTGACAGGAGCAGGTCACTACCAGAACAGCTTGGATGCTCCTGCTGTGTTCTTAAGCTCATAAATTTGTTCTCACCAACATGAGAAATGCTGGTAGGAGGTAGTTCAGTAGTATTAACCAGATGAGATTTTTTAACGTTCCTGTAGCTTCTATAGATCACAAGTTTTACTTATAAAACTTACTCCTTTCTAGAAGAAGAGGCTTGGGTATGGAGTCAGGGATTTGCTTCTGTTCTCTTTCTCTAAGGCTGTGCTGTAGATGACTTCAAAGAGGAGCAAAGGAACTGTGAAGGAAGAGGTTCTGTAAACAGTATGAAGCCATTGCACTCTGTTGGTAACAGGGTCAAAATAGTAGCAAGAGTTAATGCAGCGTGGGGCCAGGACATCTCCTTATTGTGCATTTAATGCTACATAAGGGCTAATACTATATAAAGGTAAGTTGGGGATACTTCCAGTATTAACCTTGATTTACATTTAATGAACCATGGGCAAAAGCTCCTCCTTGGCTGCTTTATTTTCCTGCATGGACCTGATGGCCTGTTGCAGCTAGACATATTGCTTTGTCTTTTGAAGAGCAAGTCACAGTAATGGGGAGAAGCTTGGCAGGGGAATACAATTCTGAGCCTATTAAAAGCAGTGTCAGTTTGAAGTTACCTGCTTAAAAATAACATGGCATCTGCTATTGCAGCAGCTGGTTAATAAACAATTACTTTCAACTTAACAAAAAAAACCCCAAAACCCAAACCCAATTGTAACCAGAATGACAGCTGCTATTTCTGAAATTAAACACGGAGGTGATCAGTTGTGGGAAACCGGGTTACCCCTTTGGGGGTCCCTGGAGGCTCAGGACCCTGAGGGTCTTGGGACAGAGCCAAAAGTGTCAAAAATACCTATTCCTTTGATCTACCTCCCTGGAAAACACCGCCAACTCTGAGGAGAGATGCAGTCCATGTGGGTTTGATTGGTATGGTTTTTGTTAGCTCACAGGGTGAAAAAATAGAATTTTTAGATTTTACTATATAGATAGAATGGGGCAAAGATGGAGGAATCAGGGTGTGTTTTTTGTCCTTTTCCTGTTTCTTCTTCCCTCCATCTTTGCAGAGGTGGTGGCTTTTTCTTGATTGAGTTATAGTAAGATTTCACTGTCTGACATGGGTCAGTTATTGGTACTTAGAGGAAAACATTGTTAACATAGTTCAGATTATAAAAGTTCAGGTGCCATTGTAGGAGGGTCAGATTCTGCTTTTCTGGCTGCCTGGGAACATCATGCTGGACTGAGAGAACTTTTAAGAAAAGAAAATAATAATTCTGCAAAACAACTGCACAGACTCCAGCTCTCCTTCAAACTCTATCATTAACTCTCAGGGTACAAAAAACACCAGAAAACCTGAGAATCGGTCAGCCCAGCACTTATCTGTGGTATCATGTCTCATGCTTCTCACACCTAGTTTTAGAACAACGTAAATCTATTTGCTAGCAGAAGGGGAAAGAAGGCTTGGCCATTTCCTGTACAGATACAGGAGCTGATGGTGTGAAGTCTGTGGCCAACTGCTTGAGGTCTGCAGTCATATAACAGCTCCACGATGGGAGATTACTCCCATAGTACAGAAATCAAGCTTTCACATAGATGTCAAATCCAAATTTCTTGTCTGATGCTTTGTCAAGTAGAAAGAATTTGAATACATAAGGGCAAAGACTGCTTTATTGACCATTCAGTGCACTGGGCTGGCATCTTTCCAGGTTGGCATTTGCATGCCTTGCCCCATTTTGTGTTCATAAGTAAACCTGTTTTCTCACACGTCTGCAAAAGGGTTGCATAACCTTTTTTTTTTTTCCTACTGTGACTATACCCTTTGCCAACTTCCAGAAATATTTATAGGGAAGAAATTTCATTGCAGTGAGGTATTTTAACTGCCTTCAGGAAAATTTAGTGGGAACAAGTAAAGAGCAAAGAACAGCCAGTATCAAATCATCAAGCAACTCTTTAGGATACCAGCATTAAGCTCCTCTGCTCCATTAGGCATTTTGTAGTGTTCTGGTCTTCTATCAGTAAACCCTAGTATCACTGTAAGTCCATTAAAACACCTTTTGTTAAAAGAACTTTGTGTGGCAGGCAATTTTTGAAGTGGCAAAACTGTTTTCCCTAGTGGTGAATTTGAGGCCCACAGAAATATGCAGTGCCCACCAATTTGAAGGGGAAAATTATTTTTCAGTTTAGGCTTAGGTGTAGCTTCTTCAGAGTCTGATTCTACCCTGACCTTGCTATTAAAGAAAACTGTTTATGGTTGGGTTGATGTTTTTGATGTTCCATTTATAGCTGAAAATGTCAGCATGCCAAAATTATGATGTAAGTTACTAAGAGATGCATTCCCCACACGTTTAACTTTGGAAAGTATCACCTCTGCATCTACAGTGTCTTCTCTGTGCCTATATTTACATTGTAAATGTACTGCTTAGCCATGGCTTTTGAAGTTGGCAGTGGAGGGTTTTACCAGGAGTTTGGTGTGCTGCCTTGGTGCCTGATGCCTGTGTTGGTCTCTACATTTCTCAAGAGTGTCAGCTAAGGTTCTGTCCTTGCTCTGAAGTTTCTAGGTGTCTCTGAGAAGATATACTTGAAATGTTATATTTAACTTCCAAATGTATTGTTCTTTCAGTGAATGCAGTGGTGCTTTTTTTGGTGACAGGATTAAGTTTCAGAATAAATTAAATTATGTTCACAGAGTTTATTTGGAGAAACTAGAGAGCTAGACAGATGTAGACAGCCAGATCTTAGCCAGACCAAAGAAGCAAAGGCAGAGTCTTGGATTAGATTAGATGGGAAAGTAATAAATACCACAAATCAGAGATAATACATCAAAAACATAGATGTCCACAACACAAGCAGACCTGAGGGGAGGGAAAAAACATAGGAATATCCACCAGAGTGGTAGTATGGTTAATACATAGTATGGTTAATTCTGAGGGAATCAGAGCTCAGTGAAATACCAGTGACAACTGAGAAATACAATCATTACATCAAATTAGTTCTGATACTTAGCTACAGCTGCAATGCTATGCTAAAAGTTGGTAATACTAAAGGTGACTGGAATTGAGAATTAAGTTTAAAGATTTGTCAGCTCTATGTATAGTAAATGTAAACTATTTTGTATAAGGCTTACCTGTAGTTCATGCAGGAGCAAAATACTGGTTTGATTTCCATTGGATTCTTTTTAAGCCTTAAGTGGTTCTAGTATTACCCAGGACCTTTATCCTGAAAATACTCACTCATCATATTGGTACAAATGGAACAATATGATAGCATAATATATAAATTTAATGTATTTAATATAGTATAGCTGTAGCGCCTAGAACAGCTGTACGTATTATCTCAATAAAATTTCAATTAACTCTTTGAAGAGACCCAATAAAATTTTGCTGCTTCTGTGCTTTCTGCATTTTATAACTTGTTTTTATTTTTCTTTCAGCTTTATCTTCAGGCAAGAATGAAAGGAGACTGGGCAAGACTTGTACGTCCCACTATACAATTTGGTCTCATTGCTGCATCCATCTACGTGGGTCTCTCACGTGTTTCTGACTACAAGCATCACTGGAGTGATGTTTTAACAGGACTTATCCAGGGTGCACTGGTGGCTGTGCTCATTGTAAGTAATTCTGGAGGGGGTGGGTGTGTGTGAATGCTGCTTTTATGAACAGCACTTTAGAATTGCAGGCTGTGTTCAGAGGAAAGCAAACCTGTATTTCTAAGGCGTCAAAAATTGCTGAAGCAGGGAAACCACTCCTTGAACTGGGTGTAGCAATAGTACTTTGGGGAGTGGGGCAAGCTCTGGCCCAATGAGATAAGTAGCCATTGGACAACATGAAATTATCTCTGTTCAAGAGCTTTTCAAATAACTAAGATGGAAATGGTAACTGCAAGCCATGTAGGCATCTCTATATAAATCATGCTTTTTGCTTCTAGCCAAATTCAAAATCTCAAGTACAATAGCAGAGAACTCTGTATAAAGTAAAGAGGGGGGAAAAGGCCTTGAAGAATAAGGAAAGCACCTGCCTTTGCCACCTTACACAGTGTGTTCAGTCTGATGGGAAAATAAAACCCTTCACCATTTCTTGTGTGCATTCCTAGTACAAAAAAGTGTTCACAAGGAACCTGTGAAGCCTAGCTGTACTTACAAAGCTATCCCAGGAAACATACACTTGCCTAAATTTGTCACAGCAGGCCCAGCTGACTTAGTGACAACATTTGTAGCGGGTCATCAGAGTGTCATGGCTAAGTCATCCATGGGAAGGGATAGATCAGGATGTCTGGATCAATGGGAGCAAAATGAGGTCATACTGAAAGATTCAGTTATCAAGAACTGAGGCTTAGCTGGGAAGAACCACCTCCAAAACAAACGCTTTGTCAGCTTTCTCAGGTCAGAAGGATATGGTTCAAGACAAAGCTGTCTACTAGTTGCAATCAATAATCAAAACAAATCTTGGAGCAGCTCTGAGAAATCATGCAGGCTGCATTAGCTGTTACTAAAAGGCTGCGTGTTGGCGCATAATCTTACCCCTCATTTTTGTCCCATCTCTTTTTCTAAGAAAAGGAGTTCAGAGAGTAAGAGACATCAGATCAAAGAGGTGAGGACACTTTTATTAGGAAAACAAGTTTAGTCAAGGATGTTGGATGTTTCAGAAGGTGCTTGGTAATACAAGAAAGAGTAGAAAGTAGCATTACAGCGAGTAGAGTTGAAAAGTCAGGAAATTATTTTTTTAAATATACACTAGCACCTACCACTACCCTCAGACTCTTATCTGAAAGAACTGATGAGTTCCTCTCCAAAAACAGCAAGCTGAGGTTAGAGCACTGTGGCGCAGCAACTGCAAATTGATCACCAAATTGAACTGAGGGAATCTGGCATTAAGTGGAAGCTGAAACTGCCCTGGTCTGTGGCTAAAGCAGTGTGCTGGATCATGAGCTAGCTGCCAGTGTGGTGGAAGATTATTTCTTCTGCCATGAACAGGATTCTACAGCTCTCAGGGTTGCAGTGGGAGGGGAAGACACAATACTGGAAGGGATCATGTGAGGCTTCTCATTTATTGCACTCCATGCAGCACTGTGCCCAGCACATCTGCTATGGGACTTGGTGAAATGAGCAGTGGAAGACAGCAAGCTGTAGAATTGGATCAACCACCTGTCTTGTAGTGAGGGAGATGTCTCCTAGGTGCGAAAAGTGAGGTGGTATGTTTAAAGGACTGCAGGAAAGGATTATATTGGTAGAGCTGGCCTTACAGCTGCTGGGTCCAGCTAAAGCACCACCTTCCTGTTCTGTTCTACCTAAATTACAGAAAAAAATTACCTAAACTTGCATTGTGGGCCCTCCAAAAGCACATTTTGCTCCTTCATTTAGAGCTGTTCAAACTATGGCTTGTAATGAAGCAGTGCCGGGTAAGGCAGTCAGCAGTTAGTTAGCACAAGCCTTGAATTTGGCTTAAACCATCAGTGGCTAAATGGTCAATGGCAAGGTGAAAAACCTATTGAAAGAACAGATGTCTGAATTTTGTACAAGACTTCCCTGCCATTTTCTAATGTTTTAAACAGTGTAAGCTTTTTATAAGTTTTGATCATGGAATTTGCCTACTGCAGAGCCCTTGTTTCAAAAACTTGTGAGTGCAGGACTAGTTTAACACTAATTAACACTTAACACTAATTTGTTCACTTAGGTTGTGTATGTGTCGGACTTCTTCAAAGTAAGGGGATGTACATTTCAACCAAAAGAAGATTCCCATACAACCCTACATGAGACTCCAACAAATGGAAATCACTTTGGCAGCAATCATCAGCCGTGAAGAATGACCCACATCACCTACACTGCTGTGAAAGAAAACAATTTCACAAGTCTAACTATGTAATATAAGTAATTGCCTTTAAGGGACTGCTGCTGCTCTTGGATGCTCACTATATACCTGTATATAGTAACATCTACCACAGTTATTGTACATCTAAACTTTAAATTTCTGTTGGTTCGAGCTCTTGCTTAAAAGAAAGCTATTACAATTGTAAATTTTTATTGAAAACTGTAACAAGTTATATTACATACACTGCTGTTTGTACATGCCTTGTTGAATCAACTGTGGTTTAAGTAAAGACCATTAAAAGGAATTACTTGATATGGAAGCCACATGTGACACTGATGAATTTGTTCCATCATGTCATATAGTTTCTGGAAGACATATGCTGTTACAGGTAAAGGCTTGCAGCAAACACAATATCTCTCTTGATTTTTGTAATCCCTGTTTAAGAAAGAAAAAAAAAATTAATATCCAAGAGTCTTAACTGACACAACCACTATTTAAAGTACATTTATAAGCATGTTACATGTATTAAATGGAAGTCATTGTACATCCATTTTTAGCCACCCTTTGAATCAGACTTTGTAATAAAGATGTTAGCTGGAAAGATAACAGCAACAGTGCTGTTTACTGTATAATCAATAAGAGAAGTTCACATTACAAAACTATTCACTTTCAGCCATACTTTCAGCCCCTTCCCCCATTGCTTTTTTCTTCTAAAACTGCTTCATGTCCTGTGAAAGTGAAATACATACCCTCTGCAAACTTATTTTCCAGTTCTGTGTTCCCAATGGCTTTCGCAGCCTGGCACATCTGCCGAAGCAGTTCTTCTAGCCGTCTCATGCAACGAATTATGCTACCTGTATGAAAGAGCAAGGGAAAACTTTGTGCCACATCATGTAACTGGCCCTGAATTTGTCCAAGAAATAGTTCCTTCTACAACCCTGTTCAATTTATCTAAAAGCCAAATGTCTTAAACTTAGTTTCTGTTTGCACAGTAAATTTCTCTGTGAGACATTTCCTTGAAGCTGTTTCCAAATGCTTGTCCTTTCTACTTTCTTTACAGTCTCTAACTAATATCTAATCACACTACTTTCTGGGCTATCGAGTAATTCCTAGCCTATTTTTTTCATTCAAGTACTTGTTAAGACTTCCTCAGAAACCATAGAGCATTAGGAGATTCTCAACTTCGGTACTTCAAGAACTACCATAGGTTTATTTTGGGATTATTTTTATAAAGCTTAGTTCTTTAGTTGGCAAAGGCAGTAAAACAGTAAGTGATCTTACTACTCCTGTCCTACTCAAGAGTCCATGGACCACTCTACCACTCCTCTGCATGGTTACAATAATGCGCACAAGCATCTTGCCACAGCTCCTACACTGCACCCCAACACCCACTTGTGATTTATTATGCATTTATCTCCTCTTTGAACCTTCCTCATAGCTCAGCCCAACTCACTCCTACAAATTTCACAAAACAACCCTAAATGCTTCTGCTCTTCTGGCCACAAGCAAACAGCATCCTGTTTGGTCATTTCCTCCAGCAGCATCTCCGACAGTCAAAATTACTGTAGGCAAAGTAACTGTTGGGTAAAGATGGGATGAAGGGCTTGAGAGCAGCCCTGTGGAGAGGGACATGGGGGTGCTGCTGGATGACAGGCCCTATATGACCCATCAGTGTGCACCTGCAGCCCAGAAAGACAGTTGTATCCAAAGCAGTGTGGCCAGCAGGGCAGGAGAGGGGATTCTGCCCCTCTGCTCTCATGAGACCCCACCTGCAGTGCTGCGTCCAGCTCTGGGGTCCCCAGCACAGGAAGGACATGGACCTGTTGGAGCGAGTCCAGAGGAGGGCCACCAAGATCATCAGAGATGGAACAGGTTTCCTTTGAGGACAGGCTGAGAGAGTTGGGGTTGTTCAGCCTAGAGAAGAGAAGGCTCCAGGGAGACCTTATTGTGACCTTTCAATACATGGAAACATTCAAGGTCAGGTTGGATGGGGCTCTGAGCAACCACGTTTAGGGGAAGATGCCCCTGCTTACTGAAGGGGGCTTGGTCTGTACAACCTTTCTATTACACCTTTAAGGCATAATATCTGGGGAGAAGAAATCAGTATGAAAAGAACATTGTTCAAAGCTCTTGGGAAAGTGAGACACAATAAAGTAATGCTTCTCTTCTAAAAAGCATTCATAGGGCCTCACTAGGCCATGTCATTTTCTACAGTGAGAAGAATCTGTGTAAGAGCAGCAGTCTGTAAAACCTGTTGCAATGACATGAGATGGGAAAACCCACGCATAGCCTACTGAGCACAGAGCAGACACCAACACATGTGATCTGTGGGCAGCTGCCCCGAGCACAGCTGTGCTGCACTGTGGCAGGCCCTGGCTCAGCTGTCAAAGATCCTGCTCATCTCCATTTACAAGGCTGACCCCGACAGCCATTCCAGGGAGTACTCGTTTACAGGCAGCGTAGCTGGGCTTGTGGCAGACGTTGTTTTTTGTGCAAGAAAACTGCAATTTTTTAATGAATTACTATTGTTTATACTTCCATAAAGCAGGACTTGGTCTGCAGTTAACAGATAGGATACTTAACTCAGTTTAGCATTCTTTCCTGACGGCTTTAAAAAGCTGCTCTTATTTTTATTTCTTCCCAACACACACATTTCAGCTTAAAGACAAGGTCTTTTCATTAGCATGTCAATGCTACTCCACTTCGTGGCAAACACACTAGTTCTTGGAACACTCAGGCTTATTTTGTATTCTGATTTTCTTTGAAATCATTACTGTTACTGGATAACGAAGGTAAACTACTCTGGGATTTAGGAACACCACAATCCATTTAAGGCACACACAACCAACAATGGAGGTCTGAAGTGCTTCCCTTCCCTCTGGATAAAGCACAGAAAACCAGCCTACTGAAAGTCAAGGGAAGACTCATGCATTGACCCTTGTTACAAGAGCTGACCTCAAGACAGGCCACTAAGATCTAATATTGAGGGAGCTGGCATTATTGAGTAGAACAAAACTGACTTAGTACAAATATGGTAAATGGAAAATGTTACTGCCCAGTGTATTCCGAACATCCACATGTCAATGTAAAACATAAACCAGGTGCTTTAGTGTCCACATACCCAGGGTGCCTCTACAGCAAATGGAAGGCTCAGACTCATTGAAATAGGAGGCATCTGCTGACTGCAGAAGCAAAGACTGCCAGGATTTGTGCTACTCAAAAGCAACTTTCTACAGAAAGTTCTTGGGTCTATGCATTGGATTCCATGCACAAATTATGTACATGAATTCCCTTGTTATAAGGGAATCTGCAAACCCTTGCAAAGAAGAAAATAGCACTTGAGAGAGGTAGCAGTGACAGTAACAACTTCAAAAAGGAATACTTCTGAGACTGGTGCATCCATCCTACTCTTTACAACTTCCAACAGGCTGGTTTTTCATTCTGGTTTGGCCTTCTCATTCTTGTTTGACAACCCTTTGGGTGGTTCGTTTTTACAAAATACCAGGGCTGTAAATCATCATACTTTTAAAAAGTGAAAACAAAATATTCTTCCTCAAGGGGCAGTTTCCAGTACTCCAATTTTAGGAGCCAAATTAATCCACCTGACACGTTATATCTAGGCTTTGCAACTATCTCCATTGCACTGCTATGCAAAACTATTCAAGAGAGACTTGGTTACCACTTCTCACTTCTGTCATCATTAAGTCAGCAGGAGGAATTGGTTATACCAACTGGTTATACCAAATAAATAAAAAACTTAACTATAATGAGGACAAGTGCAAGAGCTGTACTTCCTGATGACAAGCATTTGGAACATGTTTTTTTCCCTTTAAGTAGAAAAAGTAAGCATTACCTTTTGTTGCAATGCTTAGAATTTCTGAGTTTTATATAAAGTTTTTAGAATACAGAGATATCCCTTTAAAAATATCTTAGATTCTAAATCATCAACAGTGTGCTAGTATAAATTAACATATATAGTGAACAATTTTTTCCCCATTTGATTTTAGCCATACAGATGCTTGAATACATCTGAGTTTACTATAAGGTTATTCAGTATTAGCACTCTCTGTTGTAGAATTACCAACTCATACCTTCTAAAGAACAACTGATCAGCCTACCTTCAAAGACATCAGTCATTTTGCAGATGTGAGCGAAGTTAGCTCCGTTTGCCCATGTATACACAACATCCATTAGGTTGGGTCTGAAAGAATTCAAGTAATTTTCTTCATCAGTTTCCAGTTTTGCTTCTGCTGACACCTTGGCGATTCTTTTTGCACACTCCTTTAAAAGAAAGTATTTTATATTAATAATATACTTAACCAGAGTAAGTGTTTAACTGAAAAAAAGACATGCACATGTTTAGGTACTGCACTACAGGATGAGGTTTCCTTTTCAGTGTGAAATTACTCAGAAAGTAAACCACTGTTTACATGAAATCTGCTTGCACTAACAATCTACAGAGTAGCAAGCAAGCTTATAAAAGTTTTAGAGGCATGTCCAACATTAGTATAAAGATTCCTTGCAAACCATGTAACATATTATTACACACTGCAAAATCACATAAAGTGCCAGCTGAATTTACTAATGATCCAAAATTAGGTCTTTACCATGCACTTATTATATGTTACTCATGAGCTTTGCTCATGTCAACATTAACCCTGAGGTCAGACAGATTTCTAATTACCTGCATTTGCCGAAGTGGTCCTGCCAATTGCTCAGTCAACTTTGGCATTTCACTGGACTGAAAAAGAAGACATTAAACAATCGCAAGTGCTCTCATACATTTGCTCTATACCAAATAAAACACAAAACCAGAAGTTGATTGTGTAATACTGCCACCCTTAATTATTCCAGTAACCTCTCAAACCTGTTACCAAACACTAAAATTACTGAATTCCCAAATGTATGTTCCTCAATTTAAATCAGAAAATGTAATCTTTCTGTACAGTATACCAACATTACAAAAAGCAGCACCTGCTTTCTGGATACTTCCAAAAGTCCCTCTATTTAGCTGTATCATAGTCTTGAACTGACAAATGAGCTGCCATTAACTACTCTGACAGAAGCTTTTCTTAAAGAATACAAAATGTTTTTAATAAATTAAGAATCAATGGCAATACATGAAAATATGGCTTCTCAGAATACAGGAATATCTTTATGCCCTAGCTGTTCAGACTCAAGTACTATTGCTGAGTGAATCCCAATATTCTAATTAACAATGGCTTACATCAGTTTCCATTCTACTAACAAATGGAATGCATTAGCATCTGCTGCTAATGTTTTTTTTCCATATTTAGAATCAACCTGAGCACTACGTCTTGCTAACTACTTGCACAAATATTTCTTATGGAATTTTACAAATTTTCTGGGGTGATACTAACCTTGTATACAGCTTGTAGGTGGGAAAACAGTAACATCTGTTATTAAATGCCCATGTTTTTGCTTTTGAAAATGTATGGTCTGATTTTAACAGCCTTTTTGGTATCAATTCCATGTGGTACTGCCATTTTGATCAATGGTCAAAGGTACTGACCATGTAACATAACACAGACATGTCTAAGAATTAAATACAGACTCACCCCAGCATGTAGGGTGTAGTTATTGTTGGGCATCTTCTTGAGATAATCATTCAAAATTATCATTTTAAATGATATGGAGGGGTATGTGTGTATAAATAGCACATATGCTGAGGATCTATGGATACTGCTTCATTGCAAGAGGAAGACTGCAATTTAACACAACCTTTGGCATGTCACTCATGAGGAAAGAGACTTCAGCACTGAAGCTGAAATGTTTTTACTAAGTTCAATGGAGTTCATGTCAAACACCTTAGGATGCGATAAAAAATGTGCAATGGCTCATATGGGTATGACCAATTTCTGCAACTGAATTAAAATCAGTATTGTTAGAAGACAGGAATTCAATTGAATTCTTGAACGGAAGAAATAACTCACATTCTCTTGAAACACAAAACAGCTGAGTAGTGCAGTTGCCTGCTCTGCAGACAAGTCATTGAAGAGACCATTGAACATCATTTCTGTCAGGAGTAGTTCATCAGCACTAAAATAAAGAGAACGAAGCTTAGAGGAAAGACTTACTGATTTGTGATTTTAAAATGAAGAACTATTAATCTGTTTTGTGAAGCAACTGGATTATGGATTTAAAAAACCAGCATCTTAATTTTACTGTTGGGGACACCCAACACACACACCCCCAAAATATATTAAGGGAAATACTAATTAATAAGAGACTGCAACAGTACTGCAAAGAAACTAAAAGCACTTACTAGACTATAATAAAACTCCTGACAGATCATATGAGTTAGTATGAATAGCTGATTTAGTCAGTTTCCATCAGACAGAATATCAAGATATCAGAAAGCACCAGGGAGTCAGGCAATTTACAAAAAGGACTAAGACTAGTACTGCTGCTACTTAGAAAAGATTCAACTGGATATTTCCAAAATACTGAAGGAGTGAACAAAGTTGCTTCAATGTACTTGAAGAATAACGATTTAATCATGAATTATAAAAGTAAATGCATGATGCAGATGCAAAATCCAAACATATTTATTTGAATAAAACACCAAATTTTTGGTAAGGCCAAACCTCTATTTTTAGAGTTTATTAAAAAAACGCATAGGATGGGGGGAAAAAACAATGTATGATTTTCTTTTTAAAAGGAGATATGTAACTCAAACAGTTCCAGACAGTCAGGAACTAGATAAAATTTGATTCAGCTTGCCCACTTGCTATCAAATTTTGCAGGGAAATCAGCTATCAAACAAATATTGGTAGCAGCCTTCAAACTTATTTGTAAGACAAGGAGTACAGCAGTCACTGTGACTTTTAAAAATACAAAATCCTATCAAAATCTGAGTTACACTGTAAGATATTACAGTGATTCATATTTTTCACCTTTTTCAATATATATGTACCCGATAAATGCATTACAATAAAATGCACCACTTCACAGATTCCTATGGAAGCAATTTCACTCTATTCCAAATCTGTCAGTGACTTGGTAACTGTTGATAATCATTGCTACACTCATTTGTACCAAGAGTCCTGGTTCAACATCAGCCACGTAAATCAAGACCTTCCCCTCATGCAGTGTACAACATTAAATAAAAACACATGCTATTACCTAAGTTAGACACAAAAATAGCCATTGTTTCGGCATTTTCATGTCTACATTTTAATTTTAAAATCTATTGTATTTTGTCCTTAAGTTGCTACCTTTACTTATACTGCTTGAATCAGTGTATTACCTTTATTACACAGAACACTAGTCTCTGAAGAACGCTTCTTCTAATGGTCTCAGAAGTTTAAAATATAAACATAATGTACTAATTTTAGCAAGGACAATAAAGTGTATATTCACGACAAGGAACAGTTTGCACAGAAGGCAGTTACCTGCTGATTTCACAAGCAACCCGTCCTTTCATCTCAATAACATCTGAAGACGTGGCAAACCCCAGTCTTCTCAAAACACGCTTGCGGCATTTGAGTTCGTCCATTTGCAGGACAGTTCTGGCTTTCTTCAGTTCACGCTTTGCTACTTTAATATCCATAGCAATCTGGGGGCCAAAAGGAGAGGAATTACACCTTGCTGGTCCAACAGATGCAACTGTTACAAAGACATTGTTTAATTTACACAAAGGCCTCAGAACAACAGTTTATGAACATACTACTGGACCAGTTGACTTGACTAAGTCTTCCAAGAGGAAGGTTTAGAACAGATTTAATAATGATAGTAAGAGTAAATATATCAGCTCCCTTTACCCACTGAAACCCCTGGTAAGCTTGGGAAGTTCAGCTATTTACCCACAGTGGGAAACAAACCAAAGCAGCCCACACTAAAAAGACAAAGAAGTGATCCTGTGTTGAGAAAGAAGTACTCATCTTCTGAGATCTATACTAAGTCTCAGCTAACCAATTATTCAATGAATTGCAAGTCAAAGGCATTTTTTTCTGCTGTCAGAACTTCTCCAGTGGCTTGCAGTTCATCAGAATCACTATCTACATCCTTACAGCAGACAGCCTCGCAGAAAGCTGCTTGGTCCATCAGGTCTTATCACATGCAACTGTGCTGCCCATACCAGAACTACCTCACTTCTGTGAAGTGACTCCTGAAGAACCTGTTTTCTCAAGCAGCAGAGGAACATGAGAGCTGGTTTTATGCGCAAGTGATTTCAGTCTAAGAGGGTACAAATCTATACAAAATAAGTGCATTGCTTCCAGGCTGAAGGAAGCAGTTAGGAAGCAGCAGCACAATGATTTCATTGGTACATTCCTCCAGCTAACAAAGCTAACAAAGCCCCATCAATTCAACTTAGGTTTGCGTAAGTATATCAAAAATTATCAATTAAAAGTATCTATGAAGTCTTTTCTTACACTGCATTGTGCTACGTCTATTCAGTGAAAAAGACCCATGAAAACTAATTCCTGAAAATTTCCTCTGAAGTTTTCTTTTCAGACGTACTTTGCATCTGTACCAATGAAGGGCATACCACCATTTGTTAGTGAGATTCAATAAGCTGGGTTTTGCAAATAAGAAGTAAAGCAAGTAAGAAGACAACTGCCCTCCCCCCCTGCAGCTAAACATTAAGTAATTTGGCTTGTATCTTTACCTGCGCTTTTTTTTCACAAAGTTTGTATATGGCTTCCAAGTTTGGATCATTGTGAAGAGGATGTGAATACATCCTATGCTCAAATGCCTCTATTTTTTGGATTACTTTTTTCAACCCTTGGTCCTTGATGCCCATGTCATCAATAGGGTCTAGTAAGGGTACTCCATCAGGAAACCGTTTCTGTACTTCCTAAAATGATGAAAAAAAAATATTTTTAAGATTAGTAACAGTAAAATAAATGACATTTTACAAATAAGTTGCGTAACTATATAGACACAGGAGGTTGTAATGTAAGTTATGTGATGTTTCAGCAGTTTTCAAAATCAGTTTAAAATGATTTGACAAGGAGAAACATTGACATACATTGTGGCTTCCAACCCCTTTAAAAGAATAAGGCTGAAGACGTGACAGAAACTTCACAAAAATTTCTTCAGAACAAGTTGCCCTGGGTTCAAGAGGACCTCACTAATCAGAGCAGAGTGCTTACACAGCGTAATGGAACTTACCTGTACAGATTTTAACACACTTTGCCTATTATCAATAGGTCTCAGGTCTTTTGGTATGTAGAGACGGACACTGCTGATAGCTGAGACAAGATGCACCAAAACAGGAACAACCTATCAAAGAGAGTGTAGTAACTCAAAAATTAGTAAAAACATTCTTCTTATTACTGGTCTATGGAATAACTTTTTCAAGGGAAAAGGAAAACTTAGTGTTCAAGGACGCAGCAGTGGGTAAAGGAGTATCAGAAAGCATGAAAATGCAGCTAATGACAAAGTCTTCCTAAACAAGAAAAGTAATTGTACAAATGGGAAAATTCTGAATGCAGTTACATCTGGAGAAAGACTACAACTGAAAACAAAACAACAGCTTTTCTAATACCTTGCCTCTCACCTGCTGGAATACCTATTCTGATCCAAACCAGACAAAGTATTGTCATATACTTAACAAGAACGCTACCAGCAGAGAACATCAAGCCAGAAAAATACAACTTCCTAAGTATGAAAACCATCATGACACCATGAATAATCAACACTGCATTAAACTCCAAGGTTTAAATTAAATTTCTTAGAAAAAGCCTGCAGAAAATTAAACTACCTCTGATCTGAAAATTGCAACTGTTTATCTTGATATGGGATTTCAAAATGAAAATGTTAAACAACGCAAGTATTCTCACTGAAGAAAATTTCAATTTAATTTTAGAATGAAAGAGTTTTGCAAAGCTGTCCAGAGAGGTGGTGGAGTCACCATCCCTGGAAGTGTTCAAGAAACAACTGGATGTGGCACTTAGTGCTATGATTTAGGTGACATGTTGGTGTTCAAGGGTTGGACTCAATGATATTGAAAATCTTTTCCAGCCTTAATAATTTTAAGAAATAAAAGAGAAATTATGTTCTCAGAGACAAGATACTGCTAAAAAAATCATCTGTCAAACAGTACTACTAAAAATGTATTACTTTAATTTATTAAGAAGGCAGAATTAGGTGTACAGATTCTTTCTCTTCCTTAAATGAATCAGTCCCTCTTTTATCACAGTTTGCAAATGGCTTGGAAATGAAGATTTGGGAAAGTTTCTAAGGAACTACTGAGAATAAACACATGTAACAAACCTGCATCTCTCCTCTCTCATCAGGCCTGGCTGGCTTTGCAGACTCAGTAGCAGAATTTTTCAAACTGTCTTTGCTGCAATGCAGGAGCACTTCAACTACGTAGAGTGGGTCCAATTCACCAGAATTTGGCTGTTGAGAGAACAGAAAGAGAGCAAGTCTGTAGCAGTTATTTTAAAATACAAGAAGGAATGAATGAAAGATGCATGATTTCTCCAACATTAAAGGTATGAAATGAGCTATGGCTCTTGCAGAGCATCAGCTCAGTGTTGCAGTGTTGCATTTTGAAAACCCACACTCTTGCTGAACTGACTGGAAGATCCCTCCCACAAAAAAACACACTTGAAAAAACTACCCTCCCCATCCTCCCTTGCCGGATTAGCTGAAAGTCTGCTTGAAGCTTTAGGTGCATCTGCATTTTCTTCTACAGGTAGCTTGTTCAAAGTAATCCAAAATGTTTTAAGAAATGTAATGCATATTTGCATCATGCTAGCAGTACTGAACTTTGCATTTGAAAAAAAAAAAAACACCAAAAAAACAACCTAAAATTTAGGGGATCTCTTTCCTTTACAGGTTGGCGGGTTCAAGTTTTCATGCACAACAAAGACCACAGAAAAATCTTTCAAGTGTAGCAGCCTGTATCTGTGGCAAGTGGAAAGCTGCATCTTGCAGGCTGCGTCTTGTACACCCCAACTGCACCCATAACATCTGACATTCATTTAAAGAACACAAACATGTAGATGTTGTGATTAAAGACTACTGTTCACAGGCCATGACCTTCTTTACATAATGCTTTAAAAAAGGCTGGCAACAGTTATTTGACTGGATCAATACTCACTAGGGTAGTTCTAATACACTCCTGCTACAAAACCGTATTTTTAAGACTTTGAACAGAACTAAGTTACAGGCCTAACACAAAAGGCAGACATCATCTTTTAAAATAGCAAGTGTAAACTTAATGCTTCCAAATAGAAGAGAAAAAGAAAACATTCTTTTCAAAATCCCATCTTAACTCAAGTTCATGTTCATTGGGTAATATTTTTCATGACCAATCTACAACATGCTATTTATTTCACTGCATGCCAACTAGCATTTTTAGTGTTCTCAGAAATGCTGTGATAAACCGCCTTCATAAACTAGTGGGAAAAACAAGCTAAATTGTTTCTTAAAGAAATGCCAATTACTTGCTGAGGAGGAAACTATTCCTCTGAATTTCATCCTACATTTGCAGAAAGCACTCACAGCAATGTAGGAGATCCAAACCACTGCCACTCTCTGAATTAGAATTTTAAAATACCCACAACCCACATGTACCAGATCAGTATCCAGCCAAAGGCAGTATCCAGGGAAGGCACAATGCTGACTTGAATGAAATAGAGACTAAACTCATAGCTGCACAAGTGTGCTACAGAAAATACTAGATTTGAAGATGTCTAGAAAATTATGAAAGGAAAAAAATTTCTACTTGTGATTGTATTGTAGACTTATTAATAAAGCAGTTATATATAAAAAACATTAACATCTGCTGCTAGTACTAATCTGTAAGTTTGCATACACCAACAACTTTTAGACAATGCTAACTAGATGTGACTCAATCTACAACTGCTTTTTGAATGTGTACTGTTTCCTTCCGTGGGTTTCCTACAACAGTATAGGTACTAAACCCTTGAACAGCAACAGACATGTTTCTAAATGCAAGAATAAAAGGAAGACCCTTAAAACACTTGCTAGCCACAGACTTCTCTGTCTTATCAAGTTCAAATGATTTTTTAGTTCATGCCGTGTCAATTCACATGTTTCAAGGACAAAATTAAGCTCTTTCTGGCAGAGCACTGCAGGATTAGTTGAATTCTTAGGATTTTAGATTTGCCCTGAAACATCTCCTACTTCAAGTGCCTGGAAACAACTACAATAAGAAAGATGATCATGCCCAGGAACCAAGAAGGATAGCACAAGTAACAAATTCAGAGTCCCAGATTAGTAACATCAAATTTACTGAAAATTCAATGACCATGACACAGCACTATAGGAGATATTTATGTAGTGAACATTATAAATATACAAGGATTATAATAATCTAAACAGGGAAGACAGAATTGCAGCATCTCAAATTCTGGTATCAATTTCTAAGACACAGAAATTTCATGTCTAGAATCAGTATCAGATAATATTGACTGTCAGCAGCACAATGGTATCACTAGCTTACTGCTGGCACAATCCAGTGGAAATAAAATTTCTCACTCAAAAATATTTGAGTTTTTTATTAATTACAAAGGACATAGTTATTTTGCTGCCTACTGTAATGCAGAATGTATAGCAAGCACCCCTGCTTGAGATAAATTCTATTCTGAACAACATTAGACAGGAAAGTGCTATCTGCATTGACGGTTTTGTGCAACAATGATTTGTGAAATTATGATGGAAAAGCATCTATACATAATTAGTAATAAGCAAAACTGACATGACTCATGCATTTGCTTACACAAGCAAAATGAAAAGTGCAAGTGCAAAGAATAAGGAGTATTATGTGAAATACAGACATAACTATAGCCCAAAATTCATTCTTAATTAAATAGGTTTCTCATTGGAAAAACTATTTAATTAGAAACTATGATTTGGCAAAGAAAAGTTTGCAACTAAACTAGTAATACAGACTGAATTCAACAGAATTCCTAAAAGCAAACCCAAAGAACTGTTCAGCTTAGAATTGGATGAAGGTTTCAAGATACAGCATAAGTAACATTTTTCCAGTACTAAATATACTTCTAAACTTTAAATAGTAATGGGGAATGACATCAGTGTCTCAGGACAAAACTGCATTGAATAGATACTCATATATGTAAACAATAACTTCTTCAAGTAATTTGTTTTGCCTCTGCTCATAGAAACTTGTCTTTTCATACTGACTTTAAAAGTTAGATAGCTTTAAGTTTGTTCCTTAATTTCCAGCACCTATTGTAATTTTTTCCAGACACCCAGTAGGAAAAATTCAACCCAGCTGCTGGAATGACTTAATGAAAAAAGTGCTGCTGGAGCCACATCCATCTCTTGCAAAACAGATCATAATGTCAAAGCTAAAACTCAAACCCAAAGGTTTATACAACAGTGAGACAGGCCAGATAGAAAAGTCAAATACACATGTGAATAAAATATGACAGAGATAGAAGAACTGCCTCCAAATGACACAGAAATTGACAATTTTACAGAGAAATCTGGGACTAAGGGACAGTCTCGTTTATTACTTGTGTGTCTCTATCAGAAAAGCAATCTACAAGCAAAGATTTAAGCAACAGCAATAATAGCCTAACTTTTCAACTTGAAAAAATAAAGAAATATGACTTTCAAAAGGAAGATAGAAAACTAAATCTCTTCTAGTAAGTTCTGTATGAACACATTTTTCTCATTTCCTCTTTAATTAATATATATTAGAAAACCACCAGAAAGTGTCACAATGAACAGAAGCCACCAGAAATCAAAAAAGACAACTTTGCATTTAGACCTAGCAGATAAAGCCAATGCTCTCCTGAAAAAATTATAGCACAAATGATACCACAGAAAAATATGGTTTTAACTTGGGTTTTCATTTACACAGCAGAGTAGCTGGTCATAACATTTCTGAAAGGGAGAACAACACATCATCTAAGGGTTATGCAGAGACCAACTGTGAAAATGCATTTCTGAAAGTCTGGCTTGTATTGCATCACTGCCCTCTGTCTTTTCTTCCAAATGTCCTCAGATCCATTTCTATTGTTTTGCTCTCTTTGTATTTTAGTTTTCCAACTCTATGGCAACATCTCAGAGGACAAGCAATTCCATGTCTCATGCACTAATTTAGGACTCAAGGCACAATTTGCCAGTTCAAGATAACTTTCTTCATAGAGCTAAATGTCAGTCTCCCACTGTTCTCAGCCTTCACTTAGGGCTTCTACAGATTTTCTGAGAGAAAACAACCCAGTATCCTTCTCATGAACAGCTTAAATTAGCACTGGCAATGTCTCAGAAACAACTAAGTTTGAAGCTTTTTCAGTGCTATGTAAAAGCAAGCATTTCCTCCACAAATACATCAAAAGTTAAAAACAGAACTTTGAGTTCTCTCCATCTTCTACAGCTTTATTTCTTTACACTTTCACTTCAGGAAGTTCAGAGCTTTTTGTAAATTTGGGGTAAAAGGAAATTTTTTTGCCTTTGAGAACCATGAAAAAATAGGAGTTTTGTCTTATTTTCAGAAAAAACAGCTGGGTAATATTTTGGTAATGGAGAAAATGTGTGTTTTACCTTAACATTTGATTTCTTAGAGAAATTAACAACCACACCCCATCCGTAGTCATCACCTTCATTCTTCACCTGGAAATATTACAGAATATTAAAATGTAACATATATAATAACATCCCAGCAAGCACAACTTTTTGTATTTTTGATATTTACAACAGCAGTCATGGACTACTATTCATCATGAAAATAGTATTTCTTTTAATGCACTATTGAATGCTTATGAAGAAACACAAGTCAAAACTGATGCTTAGTGTGATGCATTTAATTTTCCAAGATGGTAAACTGGCAGACGCAAATGAAATGACACTTGCAAATTTCACAAACAGGTAGAAATGAAAAACAAAACGAAAGAAAAATCAAACTACCTTTACCAATCTTCCTGGCTGTAGAAAGGGCAAGCAGTACTTTGGTTTGTGAATATACTCTTCAATATCTCTACCCAGTTTTGCAAGCTGCTGTCGAATTCTGTAGTATATTACCACATTTTCTTCATTGGGAATTACAATTTTGTTGTACTGTGCTTCCAAATTATTGACTCCTATAATGAAAAGTAAAATCTCATGGAAATTAATAGCTTCACACAGACTGAGGAATCAGTGTTTCACTTTCAGATCTCCAGGATTAGTATTTTGTGATCACTTTTAGTACTAATTTCTTACTTACAATAACCTATTCTCAGGAAAGCTAGAAATCTGTAAATTTGTCTACCAAATTATATTTATAGATAATTAAATACCAGTATTTTCTTAAAATAAATAAGCTTGAGAAACTGGAAAAGGTTTGACACCCAGTTATCCAGAAATAACTGATCTAGGTTTTCACAGAAGTCACATTAAAATGCTTGCAATGGTTTTGTAGAAAGATATTCAAAGCCCACCACAGCTTTTTATCTCCTCCTACAAAAACAAGATTGCTCAAAGACATCTTCCAGAAAGATGTGTCTCAACAAGAGGGAACTCGAGAGTTGTCAGAATATGTTCTTCCTAACTTGTTTTAGGCTCTGATTTATCAGTTTAAAATCAGTAATTTTTTTTCCTTAGTATTTTTATGCCTTATTTAGGCAAATCAGTTTTTATTCTAAGCAGTATGATTCATTCTCTCATCCTGGTATTACCACCAGCAAACAAAAACAAAGACCAGAATATAAAAAAAAAAAAATCTCTTTTCCCTCTCTATCAACTCATCCTCTTACATGCTGTTTTTGAAGGGTCATAAGTGGCCTGGAAATCCCACTTTACTGGGACTTGAGAGACAACTCAAGGAAGCACTCCTTATTTTTACCTGCCAGTTTTTAAAAGAAATAAGCCATCCATTCATACTCATGGCATACTTTCTTCCTTAGTCTAAACAGCCAAATCTTTCCTTTGTGTTTTTAATTGCAGCTGAAGTGATTACAAGATTCTAATGCCCAGTATGGTGCCTAAACTGAAACTTGAAGAACTATGAAAAATGTTCTTCAGCTCCAATTTTCTATTTAAATAGCAATGTTGGAATGCCAGAATAAAGATCTAGGCATGCCAATGGGAACATGGAAATAAAGGAAGGAAATAAATACTATATTTAACTACTACTATACCTGCAAATTAACAGAAAGGTAATTGAAACCCTCCTCTGCATGACTATCAAAGCTACATGCACATACACCCTTTCTCTCTTAATGTTCACTTAACAAACAGACAAACTGCTCAATAATCATAATTACCTCTCCTTAAGATTCTCCTGGATTAAGTTTTGAAAGAGGCTTTGCTTTTAAACACTGGCTGAAATCTCCAGACACTGACTTTGGCTCAGGAAAACTTTGACTCACTATTCAAGGATCATGGCTCAAACTGCAGTTACTTGGTGGAGTGCAAGTAACGTTCCAGATCTCTCTGAATTTTTCTTTGTATTGTAAGTAAACATTTCTTACCTACACTGCTCTGAATGCAGTGCACTTAAGTTCTTTTACAGCTTGTACTGAGATATTAAAAGGTGGAAGACTTCTCTAAGACTTTTCTCCCCTGCATCTCAAATGAGCCAAGGGAACTTCTGAATCGTTTTTCCTTCATCCCACCCTACAGTTTAGCAATGTGACAACCATTCTTGTCTGACTCACAGAGGAAAGCTCTCTTCATAAGCTGATGGTGTGTACAGGTCTTAAGAACCAGAGGAAATTACTGAAACTATAACACAGCAACAAAGGGTGCAGTGGCAACTGTTGGCAGGGAAGACAAAAACTGCACAGGTAAAAACTCCTATGAGCATAATAAAGTCTAACTACTGAACCTTTCTATATATTATACCTACTCATATGAGAACATGTAGCAATACTTACTTTCCACTATTTCTGGAATAGTTCTGTAATGTTGGAACTGATAAAATGATTTTTCTAACATGTACTCAGGGTTAATTTCCTCTACTCGAAGTAAGTTCAATACCATGTTGTATGTCAGGTGGAATGCACTGTTTAAGGGATCAGCTGAACCCTGAAAAAGATACAAGAACATTTTCCATTTGAAAAAAATATTAATTGCAGCATATAAGAACACATTGGATAAATCATGATGCAGTATTTCATATGAGGAGCTCCTTTGATGAATTGCATAACTTGTCTTGAATTTAGATTACATATTGCATAAAATCCTAAACAATTTTATTATGCTGAACATGTAAAAGTATTTGTATTTATCACAGCTAGGATATCATGATATTTGAATGGTAAGTCCAGGTAAAAAATT
Source organism: Alaudala cheleensis (assembly GCA_013398995.1). Lineage (NCBI taxonomy): Eukaryota > Metazoa > Chordata > Aves > Passeriformes > Alaudidae > Alaudala > Alaudala cheleensis. The sequence goes on from VWYE01007575.1 coordinate 484,508, forward strand.
TAGATGTTTCTTGTTGCTTACACTTTGGATTCCATTACTTTAACTTTAAAGTAATAGTTACTGATCTATTTAAAGCAATCCATTATTTTAACACTAAAAAAAAAAAACCAAACTTACTTGCAAGTCTTAAGACACTGATTACATTGATATCTAGGGAAATTTGTTCAAAAACAGGCAATCTGCAATTTCTTTAACTTAAATTATGTCTTATTATAAAATTTACACAATTTGCAGGTAACTTGAGAGAAGCTGTGAACTTTCCTCTGGATGTGGTCCTGGGCACCCTGCTCTAGATGAGCCTGACAGAGCCATTTTGGAAAAGATGATCTCCACAGGTCCCTTACAACCCCCACCATTCTGGGAAGTCTTTTTTTTCTTTAACAATGTGCTGTGTACAAGTATTTTGACTAACCTAAGAAGAAAAGATGCTGAGAAAGCATTGCAGGGAACCATTACCTTCTTTACCCACTCTTATTTTATAAGAATGTCTACTACTGTCCTGTGTCAAAAAGGGCACTGGATTAAGTAAATGCATCTTCGGTGTGATTCATCATTTGCTGTCACTATGTTCTACCCAAGAAGACAGCCTTATTATCATAAAGGAGCAAACATTTAATTGATATGGACTAAAACAACCAGCTATTCAAAGAACAAACAAAACACTTAAGCAGTGTCCAAAGAAGAAATAGAAGAGCTCAACACACAGTCTCTCCAAGCAAGGGCAGGCCTGAGGAACTCTCTCACTTAAATGTCAGCACAGACGGCCATCCTGACACACCAAACTGCTGAAATCAGATGAGAGAGATCCAACACTTCTGAAGTACAAAACTGTCCAACTGTGGTGCATAACTTGTCATCCAAGTAGCACTAGTGTCAAAGGAACAGGTATCTGACAGTCCTTCAAAAAGGACACAAGGGAAATTCAGGAGTTATGAAGTAGAAAATTGCAATTTGTGTACAACTAAAGGAGTGGAAAACAGAACCAACAGAAAGCTGGACAAAATACAGCAGAACAGTGACATAAATAGGCTTTTTATAAAACCAAGATAGATCTCACAAATATTTTGGAGCTCTCTGAAGGTGTTAACAAGTACATGCATTATCATACCACCCTGATTCCTGAAATGCTTATGGCAATACACTCAACTGCAACAAAGTAACAGAATTGTTTAAGGGATTTTTAAAAATGAAACTCTTCTGAGTTACTAAACAGAAAACAAGTCCAATTTTGGTGTCGTGCAAAACAAAATTTCTGAGAGACTCAAAGAGGGCTGGACTTATAGGAAACATAAAAAATGCAAAGACAGAAAAATAGCAAGGTCTGCTAAAAACTGTACCAGATGTCTGAAGCCATCCACAAAGAACACATGACAAGGAATAAAATGGCAAGTGAAATCTAATCTGAAAGTATAATAAAAGACAATGAGCAATAGTCTTGTACCTCTCATTCTTTAAAAAAATGTATATATGAAATATAAGAGATTTACTAAACAAGATCTGTCATTTCAACAAGGCCTATGAGTAAATTTAGTTATGATTAGACATTTTAAATAACTAAAATATAACAAGAAAATAAGGATGTTTCAAGATATTTTTTCACACAACTGTATGATTGCGAAGTTCCACATTTTCTGTATTTTAGAACCCCAGAAAGGCTGAGACTAGAAAACATGCAATTCTGCACCTTTTTTAAGTTCAAAAATTGCTTTACCTAAATGCAATTATATCTTCTTGCAAGTAATTTGTTTGCTTTCCTCTGTTAGCAGATATTGCCTTGTCATACCTGATTTAAAAAATCACTGGCTATTACAAAAAATAACTAAAGATTTGTTTATATATGCAAAGCCTGAAATTCAAATCCAGTGGTTTTCCAGATCAAGCTAAGTGCACTACACTTTAAATTACAGTATTACAGTACACATATTTTTCTTTCAATTTTAAAGGTACTGTCAGGAATTCAGATCCTACATCCATTGATGCACTGATATCAGACTTAGTAAGAGGAAGTTTGAATCTAAAACTCTTTCACATGTACCAGATCTAAGAATACTGTAACCCCATTTGCTTTAAGTGAGACAGAGCTTTATCAGTTTACCTTACAAATGCTAGAATCCTATTCACTGCCTGATAATTTTCTCTCAGAAAAGAACACAGCTGTTACAGAAAAGCTTTTAGCATATGTTTATACTATGAAAGTACCAGCATGAACCCATGTAAAACAAGTTTTGGATAAATCATGTTCTAATGTTTTGCTTCCCGTGGCTACTCATTCAGTCATTCCAGATTACATCTGAGTAGATCATAAATACACATTTAGGTTTCCACCTCAAATGATGCATCTCAGAGCAGAAGTACCTCTTAAAATAGCTCATGAAATGTGTATTTAAAATAATAATGTCAGTTTTGAAATGACCGCAGATGGGTTTCTACTAAAATAGGTCACAACATCAACAGTTGAGCTTTGGTGCTCAAGTTTCTACAGATGCCTCTGATTTGATATATCAAATAAAAACGACAGAACTGCTGCTGCTGATGCTAACCAACATGTAGCATAGCTTTTTTTTTTTAGACCTGATAAAAGGATATGTATGTACCAACCTCCTCTCCATTTATCTAAATATATTATTTATTCTAGGATAGAGAAATTATCACTTTCTAAAAAGCTTGCCTCTCTTTAACAAAAAACGCCATTTACTAAAGAATGGCATAGCAACTATGCCAGTGTCAGCTAACAGTGGTCAGATTCTTTCCTACTGCAATGTCCGCTGCTCTAGTCAGGCATCAGCTAAAGAAGATGGAATACACTCACCAGCTGGCTACAGGCACTAGAGATCTGGAAAAAAGCTGCTGTATGACTGCTCTGATCCTACTATATAACAAATCCTTTTTCCACTCCTGACATCTTGGAGTGAAAACCTTCACCGTGTGCTTACAAGATTATAAACTATTTCAAAGAATAGAACTGTGTCACACTCCCACTTAAATGTGACCATTAAGTGAGAAAACAAGGAACTTCATGCAACTGTAATATATACACAGAACATACTAGGAAAGACCAAACAATTCCTGCAGGTTCACTTTGAAGACCTTTTCCTAAAATCAGCAGAATTCAATTACGAAGGAGTGATTTAAAAACAAACCAAAAACCCCAGCTATTTCAGAGATTATATAAGCAGGCTGACTTGAAAGGCGATGTTTGAGCCAGCTGCTGGTGTGGCAATTTTTATTTTAAACACATGATCAGCATTTTCAATTTAAAAATATGATCGTTCTATTAAGACAGCAGCAGTTAAAATACAAATTCTGTTTTGGCAAAAAATTTTTCCTGTTCCATCATCTCATAAACATATCTTTCTCCAAGTTGCAGAAACTCTCGTCTTTTCAGTGTTCTCTAAGCAATACATTGGAAATCAAGAGTTCTGAGAAGCTTATTTTGTCTGAAAACTGAAACTGCTACTTCTTCAAATGAAATATGACCACACTGTATTACAGCACAGCCTTTAGCACAGCCAGCAAGTACTGCAACATGCATTATTCTTTATCTACTAGCCCAGGCTATCAGGAGACTCACACCTAACAGGAGCAAAGACCCGTATGCCCTTGCTTCATTGACTTAGCTGCAACATCCAGATTCTGCAGCTGCATTAGAAAACCTTATACCCAAATACAGTTGTTCTTTTATCCTAAGTACATTCAAGGCATGAGTAGCCAATCAGCCTTTTATGGCAAATACTAAAGATGGCCATGGTTACTGAAGAGACAATTAGTGCTTACTAAAGTCACCTTAAGTCAGATTCATACGGTGGAGAGAAGCAAGTGACAGGAGGGGAGGGAAGATGGGATATATTACTGACAGGAAAATGGAAAAGGTAGGCTTTTCCTTCCTAACTTACTTTCAAAGAGTCTTGCCAGTATAAAGTGTTCAACTATGCTGGATTTTACTTATTGCCAAGACATAATAAGACATAAATCAATTTTTACTTATTTTTATTTCACGATGGTTTGCTCCTCTTGAAACCCCTTTGTCTACTCAACCCATTTGCCACTGGCTCTCAGATTGATTGCTTTACTTACATAAAAATACTGTGACGCACTTATTTCATCCTCTACCAGAGGCCCTCCTTTCAAAATACATCAACCTTCTCTTCAATAAGCCAGGCTACACCATCATCTGCCTCAATATCTCTCAGCCTCTGAGGAAGCCTCACCCTTGTCTTTGTAGAAAATACTCCATATTAGAGAAAGGAAGAACCACCAACACACTCAATGCAGAAGACCAAGCAAAAGCCTGACTTTATCAGAGCTGTGAGAAAGACAGCCTTGAATAGGCATCAAGAAGTCACTTTGAAACATGCACTGCATCCATGACTTACTGCTCTTGAAGAACTACCATTCCAGTTCTCCAGCCTCCTTTGTGCAAGTAATCCTGCCTCTCATTCCTTCAGAGAGGACAGTCTCCCTTGCCTCAAAAATTTAACAAGACTGCAGCAAAATATTTTTTTTCTGAATAGGTTTTAGAAAGCAGAATATCTTTGCAAGTTTTTTCATCCCTCTGGATGACAATTGCCTGGTTACATGAGAACAGTCTGCATATATCAACTGAAGTTCTCAGAAATCAATGATCCCCTTTGCACTTGCAACCACTCCTCAAAAAATTTTAAGTTAACAGAAGCACCTTTTCAAGTTTTCCAAGATTTGGGTTATTAGATATATGTAAAAGAATGACTGGAGTAAGCTGATAATGTTAAAAATCAGGAACATAACCATAAACAATTCACCACAGAAATAATTTAGTCAAAAGCTAAAAAAAGTTCATACAAGAGTATGAACACTATAGCTGTTATACAGTGTTCCCCGTTCAACTGCCAATAATATCAGAGCAGATCCTCTTCTTGACACAACCAAACAATCTAACACAGGATTCCAAATTTCTTACCCACAGAAACTAGAAAGATATAAAGATTGGGATGAGGAAGATTGATACAAACAGCATTTTTTCCTTTTTTTTTAATTACTGGTAAGATGTGGAAGCCTTGTCTAACTGGAGATGTGAGTGCTGTCATTGCTGCATAATGGCATGTAGTGTTGAGCAAGACATACATTTGGTAAGGGTTACTGCCTCTGCTCTCTCTTACAGCAGGAGAAAAATATTTACATTTTTAAATCTGTTCCCATGAAGAGAGAGTAACAAATTCTGCACATAACTTTCTTGCTCCCCAGCCTGTCATGGGAACATCAAATGCGAAATACTGTCTGAAACTAATTTATTTGCAAAGCAACAATAAAGCATCTTTCATAATGATGAAATTAGATACAATATAGGACATAATTTACACCAATTTGGTCCAATGACAGTTTCATTTGTTTATCAGGGTTTCCAGAAATAAACTGAATCAATGAGTTTCCAGAAAGGAAATAACGAAACACTTTACAAAAAGAGCAAAGAACAGAACAAACTGATATGATTAAAAGAGATTTCCCCTTTTTTTGTCATAAGGGGAAAATAAGCAGACTTGGCTGTCTGTAAGTCATTGTTACAAACTTCTATTAAAACACTCATTCAATAAAAATGCAAGTGACTGCTTGATATGTCTGTAAGACACAGAAACACTTTTTGTGAAATAATGACATGTTTTTTTCCAGATATCAGTAATAAAACTACCACATATTCAGTGCTCTCTCAGAAATATAAAGAACCCTCATACAGTTACACTGATAGCAGAATTACCCTGAGCTACATTAACACAACTTAAACACCAATTAAAAAACTCTTCTGTGAGGTTGTTTTTAACAGACAATGGTAAACGACTATTTTAAGTACAAATTTATTACCTATCTGGCTCACTGCTTTGCCCCAAAACCAGTTACACCAGCACAAACAGAAGCCACTGTGGGTGGCAAAATACTATTTCAACAGTCTTTGCTGGTGAAAATACCTCAGGCTGGGATTCTACAAATGCTCCAGTTGTAACAAAAGACTTGGAAGCACTGTAACTCTGTTTCTCTCGCCTGCTAATACTACCTTCTCAAGGTAATTTTGAAAGATGGAAATTTTCACCCATTTACCCTCTCTAACGCAGTAGGCTACAATTGTAGTCATCAGTAGTTTTACTTCAGGCTGGAAACTCCAAGTTCTGGTCGTCTTGTTTTTGAAAAAAACAAATGCTATCTCTATCTTCAAGAAGATGCTAACTGACATCCTCAACAGATTTGCCACTATAGTTATCAGGACAGTGATGCATTTATTTTATGACACTTCACAATTTCAGTAAATATGCACTATGTTTTAACTTAAAGGAAAAGCGTGCTCTAGCAAAGACTACCTACTTCTACAAAACGTTAATATAAATATAAATTTTTAAAAGTATCTTTTGTCATCTGTTCATATCAAACCTTTTTGTTTTAAGAAGGCAAAGAAAAAATCTAGCTAAGCCAAAATGCATTTCACATTCATAGTGATGAGTTTACCAAAGCACATTTTCCAAAAATCCAGCAGGAAAACTGCTTTCCACAGACTGAAATAAAACTTGAAGTATTCTGTGGTACTACAGCAGCAACCACAAATAATAAATAAAACCCATTAGCTTAGTCCTACAGGCTCTTGAAAATCCTGAGCTGAAGTTCAAGAATGACAAACCATTTTACATACCATTTGATGCACCCCGTTTTCCAACATTTTGGTTGCAAAGATCAACAAGAACAGCTATTTGCTGTTCTCTTCCATCTGCTGGCCCGCATAATTATATACAAAACTGTGACCCTGTTCACAAAGGTGTTTGATTATCCATTTCCCTGATCTCTGTGGTTTCATGCTAGTAACTTGCTGACTTCAAGACAATTTTAAATTAAGGTTAGAAGTTAAGTACCTTCCTGAATCAAAGCCTGGAAAATTCCTGCAATGCATACTTCATAAGGACAAGAAAAGGTTGGCAGTTTACAGTAAAAACAATTATTTCACATTAAAATTATTTTTATCTAAGTATGTTTTATAAAGTATCCAAACTACATGTTTCATTGTGATCCTCATCTATATGTCACAACTTTAGAAGAATATTTTACTGTCCTCAAACCATTAGTGACAATCTATTACTTTAGATTTTGCAATGTCTTTTCCACTGCCTTAGTGCCAACCTCCAGCTGAAGTATTTATCTTCTGATGTAGGATTTGGTAAATTTCTCAATTCCTGAGGCTTTTTTTTCCCCCCTAGAAGTAACTTCTGAGTTAAACCAAAGTACCATAGCTTAATTAAGATGGCATGCTAAGCTGATGTTTGCAGAGGAAACTATTGAACTGTCTGAATTGCTGTCATGCTCATTTGCTTGGTACAATAAAACAATTTAAGAATTAAAATAAAATGCAAAGAGACTTTTTCATAGCAGTATACAGGCCAAATAATGCAGTACAGCCAGCTCTATAAAATAAAGGCTCTGCCAAGGAACTAAATGTAGCTAGTGGAAGATCTCCTACAGCTTGGCATTGGGGCACTTTATATTCCACAGGCAAAAGACAAGAAAGTATATTTTTTACCTTGGCAGACAAATATATTCCTGTATCAGAAGCAGTGTACCAAGAAGAACTGGTGAAAGGATTGGCATTGATGAGGTCAAACCCCAGAGATTCCTGCGACTCTCCAGAGTCCTGTCAGAAGATGCACCTTCTGAGCCCCTCACTTCAAAAAGGACTTTAAAGTGCTGGACCATGTCCACAGAAGGACAGCAAGGGTCATGAAGCATCTAGAGATCCTGTCTTCTGAGGAACACCTGAGGGAGCTCGGGGTGTTTATCCTGGAGAAGTGGAGGCTCAGGGGAATTGCCCTCTACAACTGCCTGAAAGGAGGTTGTTAGTAAGGTAGGGTTCAGTACCTTCTACAGTGCCTACAAGGAGAAGACACAAAGAAGTGGCCTTAAACTGAGACAGGGCCTATTCAGATTAGATATTAGAAACAATTTTTTCATTGTTAGAGGGGTCAGGCACTGGAACGGGTTGCCCAGGGAGGTGGTGGAGTCACCATCCCTGGAGGTGTTTTAAAGGTGTCTGGATGTGGCACTGGCTAATACTGGTTTAGTGCTTGCACTGGTAAATGCTGGGTTGACAGTTGGACTTGGTGATCTTAAAGGTCTCTTCCAACCTTGATCAGTCTGTGTTTTCTTTTAATTTTTCAGTCCATCTATCTTCTGTAATGGAGTAAATAGATGCAAAGCACTGATAGGCTCAAATTCAAAGTTCAAAAAACCTATTTACGTAGCACATTCTCCTTCAGAGTACAATCATCCATTCTGGTAATAGAATTAGCTCAAGGGTTTTGTCTTTTAGAGACATAACAAATTATCACTGTTGAGTAACTCAACTCTCTCTGTCGAATACATCCTTGTAGCATGGCCAAGTTCCAACTGGAGAGATGCTGCACTGGTTTCAAAGGCTATCTAGCATCAACAACAAGCTTTACACTCCCTACCTAAACTAACACAATATAGCTAAAGATTTTAAGTAAGGAAACAAAAAAAAAATTCCAGTCAAATAGTTCTTATCATGTATCATGCAAATGTACAATTACAATTTCCCATCTTCAGAAAACTGCCCCAAATGTCTTGTAAGCATTGAAGTTAACAGATTCATGCAAATCACAGTTTACAAAATATTCAGTGGTCAAGTAAATGCTAAGGATAAACAAAGAACCCTTAGTTACATTGCAGAAGACAAACGTACATTACTGAGTTTAGGAAATATTTACAAAACTCTCTTGTAAGAACACCATCTAAGAAGGGAATGCTGACTGTAAGTTTGGAGTAGTGTACACAATGTTGCAATGAGCAGTGCCACAGCCAAGCAGCACAGCTGCAGCAATGCTGCTGGTACCCATGTGCTCGAAGCTCTCACTGCACCGGCCACAGCGGGAGGCAGCTGACAACACGATTCCTAGATGTTTTGCTCTAGTGTTCAGGAAATGGTTTGGATTAGACACACTTTAGGGCTGAAAAGCTATGACAAAAATGTTCTATGTAAATGTTCGATCATTCTCAATAAGGCTGATTTATTTCTTCTGGAATTTTTCCAATAAATCTTTAGCTTACCCTGAAAGCAGAATGCTACCACTAGGCATGACCATGATCTTACTATCAAAAAGACCATCATTAAGGAAAATCTAACTGAGACATACTTAATGATGACTATGAATTGTAAATATAGCAGAATTTTTAGTCTGTGTTGATTTTCTTGGCCTGTTTGACATGGCATTTCCTCTAGGTAAGTTTGTATTTAAGAATGAAAATAAGAAGGGGGTTTTTGGTGCTGTACTGCTAATTTCATAAAAGGTTACTTTTACTACCTTTACGGCAATTGACTAAATAATTACAGAAGCTACAGAAACATCAATACCTTCATTTTAGCCACTCCTGATGTTTTTCAGAAAAATCTCAAAGTCAATCTTTGCTCACAAGTTCAGTAGTGTCAAAAATTAATGAAATACATTAATTTAGATCAGTGGAGAAGAAGCAAGATATAACATAGACAGCAAAAGCCATTATTTTTTCCGTTTATTTCCTTATAATTCAAAAGGGAGAAAAATCAAAGGTCTTGCAATGTCAGTGAGGGAAATAGTCTTTACTATTTCCTTAAAATCTTTTTAAAAACCCCAGAAGCAGTAAGAGTCAAGAAGAAAGTAAGTGATCTACTACTTCTTTTTCTGTCTTAATTCATTCAGATCAAGTTCTGTAGTTCTCAAACTATTGAATTTTCAAATTTTAAAAAAACCCCACCTTCTGAATGGGTGAGCTTATAATCTCTTCAAGCATGAAGATAAATACTTGAAATACTATTTTTTTTCTTAAGCTATTAACAATTATTTCTTATAAATTAACCTTTTTGGGGACTTCTTTATAAATACTATTTATAAAGATTCTCTTTTGCTTCTCTCATTTTTGATATCCCGCTCTTTATTTTTAAGCTGAGGAAGTATAAATGTATAAAATCATTTTAATTGTAAGTATGACAAAATTACATCTGTTTTCTTAAACGGTCTTAAAAACTCACAAAAACCCAGTTAATAAACTTAAGCCTTCATACATCTCAGAGATGTACACAGGCATTAAGAGTGCACATGAAGAAATAAACATATGTACACTCCACTAAGAAAATCAAATCAAATCAAGACTAACAAATTAAAACAAAATGTAATGCTACCATACCATGAATATTTCTGAAAATTATTTTACTGATTTCTGGTTAGTTAACTATAATGCAGCATTCATTAAAGTAAATACTACCTTCTTGAAGTATAGAAGGTACATGTAATTACAAAATTACAGATATAATGTGTTATGGATTAAGAGGAGCACTGACAGATCAAGACACACAACAAAGAATCCACGTCTGCATAATTAACAGCAGCCACGTAGGTATGTTTCCCCTTGTTCTTAATTTGCCTGAAAAAAATTATTAGCATCTCCTTTTTTTGGTCAACAACTACTTGCCTTTTATTAACATAACTAGATGCTGACTTGAGATGATTCCCACAATTTATACTAAGTCTAATAATACTCTAAATGCTGTTTTAACATAAATGACCTCTATTTGCACTAAGGCTACAAGCTTCTAAATAGAGTGCAGCGTAACTCCCCAAGTTTTCAATTTTAGTGTGTGTGCATAATTAATGTAAGAAGCCTCACAGGCAACTCACACAATAGATTACCCTTGTGGTTATTTTTGCCATGGAATTTAAATAAAAGCGTAATGAGTAGGGTATTTCATATCCAAATTAGAAAGCAAGAGGGTATTAGTGTGATAATCTGTAACAACTCCCATTACAGTTTGGGGAAGCCCTGTAATTTAATGCTCATCTCAACCACAAGTGTTTTTCTAACCTCTTAATTTCCAAACTTCAACATTTTCTGCAAGAATGGTCGATTTCTCCATAGGTGATTTTAGTGCACTGACAGCCACTTTGTTCTTCTTCTTTATTGTATGTACCTCATTTTTGCATGACCGTGTCCATTTGGTCCACCACACTGACAGTCCATTAATGAAATTTTATTTCATCACCAAGAACCAAGAATTTATTACCTCTTGTGAAAGCTCAAACCTTTTCCTAGTTCACCATAATCCTTAAACTGATGGCAGTCAGCAAGAAACAAACAGAATACTACAGTAGTATTGCTGTCACTAGGAAAACAAGATCGAGTTCTATTTATCCTGCCTAATAGCCCTTTTATACAAAGAAGGACAATGTAACTTTTGTACAAATAAGGATGGTACTAGTCTTATGACTTTGTTTCACACTAGAAACTCCTATGACAATTCACTGAAAGCTCAAGCTTTAGGAGTTTTGTCATTTTCTACATGATCTTATTGTCTAAAGTGAATAATTTTCCACGTAACTCAAGTGAACTCAAGTGAACATAAATCTTGTTGGGAGAATAGAAACAAAACGATGTCTCTCCTACCTTCAAAAGCTGCTTGCCAATTGTTGGACTCATTTTTTCATCCACCATAAGAATTACAATTCCTCTGTCATCCATACCTCGGCGGCCTGCGCGACCTGACATTTGAATGTATTCACCTGAGGATATCTACAATAAAATGAGAAAAAGAAATTAACAAACATCAAGAAAATAGCAGGAACACATAATGTGCTAATTACAATCGCACATTAAGTGACATGATGTATAAAAATTAGCAAAGAAGAGTTATCTGATTTATCAAAGAGTTATCCAGATTGACTTCATTATTCATAATTACCATGAAACAATATAAATCCATGACTATAAATAATGTAAGTCAGTAATGAACGTTAACTAATGCTTTTATAACTCCGTATCATGATGCATCATTTTAATAAGCACGAAAACCATTTTACTAATCTCTTATAATGGAAGGTTGCTGAGCATGGTGGAGAGACCATAGACCTTCAACATTCTGACAATGCCTCTCTACCATCTTGAAATACTGTATCTTTTAATTAAAATTATTCAAGAGTAACATTAATATGCTAATACTTGCAAAAGGATTATTTTTATGCCTTCTAACTGTGAAATGGATGAGTTTATAAAGAACTGGGACATGGACAAGAGGCAGGTACAACTGGTTACCTATGTCTCAGCAAGTTATATAACAGGAGTTTTGTCATCTGCGGAACTGCATTCTCAACAACTCCCCAGGTTTCACTTTTAGGTCTGATTTCAAAAACTACTTAGGCAAACTGTGCTAAATTATTTCAGAAGTTCCACATTTCTGCTATCTCAAAGGTAACCCATTCTTATGTATATCTTCCAGACACGCAATCAGAATGAACAGTGAAAATGTACAGCCCAAACTAAGATTGAAAAAATGTTTACTTCTTAACACATAAGTCAAGTCTCTTGTCCAGTTCATCACATATTTTCCACCTTTGAAGGATAAGCCTTGGCTCTTACAAAGCTTTGCTGCGATGATTTGCAAGACCTAATTTTTGTTTTAAGGAAACCACATACCTGGCTTCAATATCTAAAATTTTGTAATTATGCAGAAAATTCTGCTGTAAGAAAATAATACTCTTCCAAGGTAAATGACCTCTTTTCTTGGGTCTGTCAAAATTAGTGATCATTATGGTAGGATGTGAAGCCCATGTACTCTTCAGAGTTCTCTGATACAGAATAAAATATCTGGGTCTCACAGATTTGGAAAAGGTGTGCAGAAGTCTTTGTCTAATCCAATGTCTGCTGCTAACCTGTATTTGATTCCTTTCTGATGTATCTATTAAACAATCTCATGGATAATCTGAGGAGCCTTGTCTTCAGAAATTTGTGTATTAACTATATATGAATTTGACGGGAAGATTTTCTACTACATTGAGGTGAACACATCAAGAGTAAATTTAATCCTAATAAGGTTTAAATAATTCAGTTATTTGACAGAACCTCTTTATTACTTACCCATCGGAAATCTTTCCCATCAAATTTACTGGCACTTGTAAACAGCACAGTTCTGGCTGGCATATTAATTCCCATAGCAAAAGTCTCTGTTGCAAATAAGGCCTAAATAAACAGACTGAAGTTAAGCAAGCAAAAATAAAAAAGGATTTCAAGCAAACACGAAAATAGTCAGAGATTGCTACACAAAACCTCTCTGGATTTCAATACATCTGTGCAGCCAATACAGGGAACACAGGCATATTCGCTACTTAAAAACTGGACCAAAACCATCTTTCTGTCTTCCTGTATGTTTTCTGGGAAAGCATGAAAATTAAATAGATGGGACCACATTAAAGACTCCAAAAGAAAATATAATGGAGTGCAAATCATATTAATTAATAATAGTAATTAATTTCAATATTCAAGTTTGCAAGAAGAAAACAGGAGTTAGCTATTCAAAAAAACCACCAGAACTCTGACCCAATGTTACATTTTTCTGAGTATTTGTCCTTAGAACAACCAACAATCGGCCTGGCAAATGTCCACAGTCATTTATGGGAGCAAAATGTAACATAAAATAGTTGAAGAAAATATTTTAGTTAGACACTCTAAATTCAAATACTCATGTGTAGGTCTCCATTGTAATCCTAGCATACACTCTGAGTTAAGGCTTCTTTGATTTTCAGGATTACCAGCCATATATTCACAACAAACTACCGATGGGCATGAAAAATACCTTTATTAAACCTTCTGAGAAAAGGATTTCTATGGTTTCCTTTAAGATAGGAAGCAAACCACCATGATGAATACCAATGCCTCGCTTCAGAAGGGGAAGCACATGTTCAACCTGGGAAGAAACATACGAAAGACCAGCAAACAAATGTTAGCATTTGTTACTAAAAGCTGTATGGAAAGCCTCAACATTGCTCTTACTGTTCATGTAATTCACTGTTTCCCAAATTGAAATAAAATAACTACCCCTGCAATCTTGTAATACTCCACTTTAGAAGCTTGTATTTTTCCACTGTAAAGATAGGAAAACATCACTACGCTTAGTCATTATACAATAAATTGGATTGCAGATGCATCAATGCAACTTTTTAAAAGCCTCATCAATCAATAACTGCTAAGTGCATATTGCACTCCCACTCCAACTATTTCCGGGCTGTTCTAACCCAGGTGTACCTCTTTATAAACTCTTAGGTTTACTTAAAAACAAAAAAATAAAATAAAACATTTTATTATTATAAAACAAGGGGTAGGAATTCCACTCTTAATTCTGACATATGGAATTGCAACTGGAAGGAATCCTTACCACCTCTTTCATGACAAGAAGCAATGCAGGAGATACTAAAACCTGGGGAGATGAATGAGATTATCCAGTTTTATAATAAATGTACCCTCTACAAAACACCCACAGCTTCACAAGTTGCAGAAAACAGGATATTCTAAAGAACCCTTTTCAATCTCCACTCACCTGAGGAAGCTTTTTGTCTTCATCTGAGAGACAATCAATTGCATTATTGAAGACTTCTTCAACCATTTTTTTTTCTTCATCTAAGAAGGCAATTTGTAAGATATTACAAAATGCAGCAGGCTAATACCAGATATAAATAAAGCAATACCACTTTCTAATATTTACGAAATCATACAATAAAAATTGAGTGGAATACTGTGGAGTCTACACAAAACCATCCACACTGGGTCAGGCGATCAAGACTTCAATAAGCCTACAGGAGCCAGGTGGTAACCAGAAGCAGACGATCAGGAAAAAGAAAACTAGAACAAACCTTTCAGAATAGTCCAAACTTCAGCTACGTCCAAGGTTGGGATTTATCAGTCTTATGTGCTCCCTGCCTATTTTATAAGCCTCCCCTGCTATTCTTCCATCTACTAGTCCCCGTCTGCATGGACATAGAGGTTCTTCCCTGTGAACTCTCAAAGTTTACACCCTTTCCACTAAGTAGTATGAATATCAAGAATATACCTTCAAAGGTATGATTCTGAAGAAAAGATGAAAATTCACCTCTGCATTTACAGATATCTTTAAATTTTCTTACAGAAATACCTGCGTTGTTCTGCCACACTGAACCAAAATGAGCAAAGACTGGAGCAAGTAAGCATGCAAGAACCCTGAACAGCTCACAAACATGAAACAGTACATTGATTTACAACAAATTTCTTAATTTTGTTAAAACTCTTTATATTTCCAAGAAGAAACGAGCTTCAACATATTTGCAAAGCTTGGTCTTAGTCCAAGATGAAAAAAAATTTGTTTACCTTTTGTTTTTTACTTTGAGAAACCAGGGGAAAAAGGAAATAAAGAAAACTGGACTGCACTATTGAGAAAGAACAGTCTAGTGGTTTGTTATACAGTTGTTTGAACTTGGGAGTATGCTATTTTTCTAATGAACCTAGCATGAAAATTTAGGGTAATAGTTTTCTGTGATCAGCCTTGTCCCATTATAGACAAATTTTCTAGGAACCCTTGTTCTATTATTACAATAAATGGCATACTGGAGCAAGAAATAAAGTTTAAAATCAGTGAACAATTTGACATTGCAATGACCAAGTATCTGTGCACCAAGTATCTGTGCACCAAGTATCTGTGCACCAAGTATCTGTGCACCAAGTATCTGTGCACCAAGTATCTGTGCACCAAGTATCTGTGCACCAAGTATCTGTGCACCTTCCCACTGAATATAGCTTGAGGTATCAGCACAGTAAATGAAAAAAGCAGTATGTATTTTCCTTTTGGTTTTACACAAAATGTTCAACAGGAAAAGTAGTATTTCATAACAAACTACATCTGTGAATTGAATTCGACTGGATTTATCTGTACCTGTATTGAAATCTAACTTTGTCATCTGAAGTGCATAGGCTTCACAGTCTTTCTTACTGAAGCTGAAAATAATCACAGGTTGGAAATTCCTTTCCATGATCATCTTCACAATCTTAAAAACATTTGAAGGACCTGCAGAAAAATTACATTAATTTAAATTAAATTTTACAACAAGAAGTATCTTATGGAGTAATTGAGACACAAGCATAACTTGCACAGAACTTTGAAAAAAATGTATACCAAAAACTACCTCAGAATGGGTTCAAACTCACCTTTTGTTCCGCCTTTCCTTCCTTTCTGATCTCCTTTTGCTAAGTCTCCTGCATCTCTAAGCACTTGCATCGCTGTATTAAAATTATCTTCTCTGAAATCCCCCTAGATGTAAAACACAATCTTTGTAAATAGTTACTTACAAAGCCCACTGAAAAATACTTAGTGCTTTGCACAGCCAGTGCCATTACCCCAAGTATACACAGGTAAAACAACAAAAACAATTCATAAGCTATTAGAAGAGTTTACCAGGTCAGTGTCACAGCTCAAAATTACACTGGTGTGTCTCTGAAGTTACTGCTCATTGTTCTACACACCACCACACAACCGACCATGCCAGACCTGCTGCTGGATGACACAGTGCCAAAACTGACTTTTAGGAATGTCCACACAAAACTACTCTGCCCAATGAAGGCCTACTGTGTATGGTATTAGTTACTGCTGAGTGAGCTGATGATAAGTTTTGAACAAGTTTTTAGTTCAAAAACACCTAAAAAAATATTTTGGTCAAATTTACAGGCCACTACATTTTCTTGGGAGGGAGAAACAGTACAAGAAGCCTCAACTACTTTGCAGATTACAGAAAGCAGCATGCATTTTAGAAAACAAGCAAGGATGGGGGCACTTAAGACATCTCAGGGAAGTATTACTCAGCTGATTGTATGACATTAGATAATAAAACCAATTTCTTGTGTAACACTCCAAAAATCTAAAAGCAATCCAGAGATAACCATTACTCACTTGTACTCAATCTTAATAAAAACATCCCTTGTACAGCCTATCCAAATTTTACAAGAGCTCAAGCTTTTGACTTGAGCTAAATGAGGAAAACAATTTTTCAGGCAAATTGAGTATTGCTTACATTTTCATCAACAACTAGATGGAGTCCATCTCCTCCTGCTGGAAAGATGTAATGCTGCAGTGGAGTGGGTCGATAGTCAGTGTAAATCACATGGCAAGGCTATAAAGAAGGAATTCACATAAATATTTTATTAATTGCATTGTAGTATAACTTGCTTGATGGAACATCTAATACATTACTACTAAAATACAACTTTCTAAAAACCAGAAAGTAAGTCTTTCAGAAACTAAGATAACAAATTTTCTTTCCTGAATTTGGATTTTGTACTAATGACATTGCTTAAGAAAAATGAAAGGTTGCAAATATTTAGAACACAAGCTACCTACAAAAATTCTTTCTCATGAAAACAAGAAATAAAGATAGCCAGTATTTCTTTCAGCATTATTAGACAGACTTGAAATATTAGCATCTTCTAAAATCAAAGGAAAACTTGTTAATCTGTAAAAAAAACCTGAAGAATCATTGAAACACCTAAGAAAGACTCACAGCAGACTTTCATGAGCATTTAAGGTTTTGGTGCATCAAGGCCTGTCTAGGAACAAAAATCCACTTCCTTTAAAACATTAAATATTACTTAAATCTTCATTTATGTAATTTTATTTGTGCAAACCACATTTATTTGTGGTCTGCAGCATAAAGCCAAGTAGACATCTTTTATATTATACTCCCTTCATCACAAAAAATATAAGGATCAATCTCCAGGATATTTTTAAAATGGGACCAACCTCCTGTTACTAACAAATTTCCCAGATCTAACCCACAAAGTCTTTGCAATAAAAGTATGTTTTAGAAAAAAACAGAATAGAAATTAAAAAATAAAGGTCATGGGACAGGATAGATTTCTTAGATAACACTTTTTCACTTGCTTGCAAGCATATATATATTTTTTTCTTCTTATGGGTTTAAGATTTGCTTTTGATTTCTACATGGCCTTTTACAGAGCTTCACAGCCGAATTCTCCCAATAACCTCTTGTCTATCAGCCCTCAGAAAATCCATGTATGTTCACAATGTTTCATAACTCAGAATGTTTGCAGAAATCAGGCAAGTGCCTAGATAATTGTAGAAAATAAACATTAAGGAACACCTCTAATGCTCCTATTCAGAAGCAACAGCCAGTGTATCTATAAGAGTAGGAATACAGCTACAGAAGCCAGGACAGAACTATACTACCATCTATAAGCAATAAAATGATTAAAAAGATACTCAGAGTTCAGTTATCAACCAAACAGACAGTATTATGCCACAAGACAAAAAGCATAGAGGTACAGTGTATCACCTGTTTGTGAAGATGGCAGATCCATTCAGCAAACTGACGAGCATTTGGAATAGTTGCAGAAAGGAACACATAATGTACAT
Organism: Alaudala cheleensis; assembly: GCA_013398995.1. Classification (NCBI taxonomy): domain Eukaryota; kingdom Metazoa; phylum Chordata; class Aves; order Passeriformes; family Alaudidae; genus Alaudala; species Alaudala cheleensis. The sequence continues at coordinate 502,725 of VWYE01007575.1, forward strand.
TATCAGGAAGCAAAATAATAGTTTCTTCCCAAACCACACCACGTTCTGAAAATAGAAAGGCATATGGGAAATTTATGTGATCCAAGTATGTTTGGTATAAAGCCAAGAAACAGCATAATTAAAAACAAAGTAAGACAAACAATAAAACAAATCTCCTCTACACAAGTGGGGTATATCAAATGCCCTCGGAATTGTTTCTGCTTTCGTGAAGAAAATACAAACTGCAAAACACATTTATATAAATTCAGTAAGAAACAAATTATTAATTATTTATACAAAAATATGACAGGTTTTAAAAGAGAAAATAAGACTTAATTCTTCAAAAGAAAAATTGTTCTTGGGGATAAAAATTCAAAGACTTGAAAAGAAAAATAGTATATATAGGATACCTGTATCTCTCATGTAGTGAATTTCATCAAAAATAACCCATGCGACTTCACGCATAACCTCAGAACCTCTGTAAAGCATACTTCTCAAGATCTAGAGAAGGAAGCAAAAGTTGAGTCCCTTCACATGAAATAGTAAGTCATCTTACAAGGACATCAGTAAGAAACTGCCAGAAATTCTGGTTCACATTTACACGGATATATAAAATAATATTTTGCACAAAACTTAAAACCATTTCAAGACAGGTTTTGAGATGCTTTCTAAGTTCATTCAAATCCAACAATCTCACTACCCGAGAAAAACTGGTTTCTCTGAAAGGAATGGGAAAGAATGAAACAACGTATCTCCCCAAGCTTCCACTGGCAGGTAATTGTTACAGCTCTACAGATCTACTTCTGTCAAGCCCTCTTTTTACCCCATCCTAATAGATAACCTCCCTGTGATTAAGAGGAAATATTTTGTCAGAAATCAAATAATTCAATCTCTCTAATATTTCCCTACTAGAGTTATGTCTGTTCCTTTGAGGTAATGGCAAAAAGAGGAAAATTCCAACTTATACATTTCTACAACAGAAATGACACAAAACTCTGTAAACAATCCTTTGTTGCCAAAAGTGAAAAGCTACATATTCCTAGAGTTCTGGCACCTACTGTAAACCGACCATGAGATTTAGGAAATTTAACTTCCAGCATTTCACATGTACAAAATACTCAGTTATCTTGAACACTCAGGAAATTAAATTCTGACTTTTTCCACATTAGAATCAGAAGTTCCTGACTTACAGTTCAAAAGCATAAATTCACAGAGATTTACCTAACTTTTCAAATAACCGAAAGTTAAAACATTCAAATGAGTCATAATTAACTTTAGAACATTTTCTACCCTAACTAGGACATTTTTGTCTTTTAAAATTAGACCTCTCCAATCAAAAGAGGGTGGAAGAAAACACTGACCAAGAATCAACACCTGATCTTACCTCAGTTGTCATTACCAAACAAGAAGCTGTAGGATTAATGGTGACATCCCCAGTCATCAAACCAACATCCTGAAATTCTTCATACATCTCACGGTACTTCTGATTACTCAAAGCTTTAATTGGACTTGTAAATATCACACGCTGCTTTTCCCTCAAAGCCAGGGCAATTGCATACCTGTATTTAAACAATATCCATATTAACAGCAGTCAGGAACACAGCATATTACTTCACTTAAGAACAAAATGAATTGTGCAATTTAGAACACCAAAAGAATGATACACAGCATTTGAATCCATGCTCTAATACATCTAGCATTTAATATCCAGCTTATTAAGTTCAGTGCAACTACACACAGATCAGTACATATAGTTTAATTTAAAAACTGTCATTGTATCACGACAAAACTATTATTACTTGAACCCATGCTATAATACATTTTCATATACGTTTCACTTCTCACTTCAGGTCAGCACTTCACCATCTGAACCAAACCCTGACAGAGAAACTGCTGACTAAAACCAATGCTTCTTACAAAGCAAAAAACCACAGAAGAAAGTTCTTAGTAGTTCTAGCCGGGGGCTAGAATACAAAGGTATTTTTCTAGATTTACAAAAAACTGTAATGAAGGAACTTCCATTTCAATCTATATAATAACACCTTGACAATTTAAAAGTTAAGCTTAAACACAAATTTAGCCTTTTACTACCTGCTACATGATGAAAGATATAATTTTTATATTCAAGAGTACTCAATTTAAATTTAACACTGATGTACTAAATGTTGTATCAAGAAATTGGGATGCAACACCTACTGATGGTTCCAGAAAGTGACAGAAGGGACATCACACTGTTCTTTCATTAGAAAAGTTAGAAAAGTACTTACTCTGCACAGACAGTTTTACCAGCTGATGTGTGAGCCGACACTAACACAGACTGATTATTATCTACACAAAGAATAGCTTCTCTCTGGAAGGCATCAAGTATAAATGGATATTCCTAGAAGGAAAAAGCAGAAACACTGTAGAAATTTAAGATGGACCTGCATCTAACTGATTTTCTGACTGACCTAGTGTGTAAATTAGAGGCAGGAATTAAAACCTGCAGATACTTGTAATACTTGTACTGCTGATCTTAACCCAGTATTATGCAATGACTTTGTATTTATACCTAAGATCTTTGCTTATGTCTTGTTGTAGCAAATGAAAATCTTGCCTCCATGAATGAATTTTCACTTAATTTACCAGCTTAGGAACAGTATGCTGCCTCTGCCTGATGTTACAGAAAGAACGGACATCATTAACACCCCATCCACCTCATTCAATCACGTAATTTTCTCTACCAAGTGTGAAACACAGAAACAACCATTTTATTTATGACAGACCATCTTATTGACAAAGTGAGTAATTTTTCCCTCTACTCTTTACATGTGTAAAGCATGTACAAAAAGAAAAATAAATTGAATCTACTACATACTTTTGCAGCTTTTCCAGTTCTTGGCTTCAGACCTGTGAATTCTTCGTTTGCTGGAAGCGCAACCTATGAAATACATTTAAAATAAAAACAGTTGCAGATTTCTGTGTCTAGAGCAGTGACATTTCTGGCAATGTGAAATGTATGAAAACCAATTTGAATTTCTGTTATCTTGTTTCTATAAGCTCATGTGTCAAGGGTTCATTCCTTCTTCTCAAGAATTTTTCAATCAATCTCTATATTCTCCTGCCCCAACAGTGCTGCTTCTCTCACTTGTCTGATATCCCTACTGTCTTGTGTGAGATACTACTGCTTCACCTATCTTGGAACACTAGCTTTCCAGCCAAGACACAGTCACGTCTTCTGGCCAGTGGACGTTCAAAGCAATTACTGAGCTAACACTGATAACATTCCCTTTCCAAATACACTGTGTTTATACTGGTAACATTCCCGTTCCTGGTCGATATCTAATATTTATTGACTTTAAATACATAAGCTCTCTTCAGTTACTAAGTGGTGGCAAACCTTTAGCAGACATCTCAAAAAAGCCAAGAACTGTATACACACATGGGTTTTAGCACCCTGACGAGCAACTGTATATACAGGTCCCTCCTTATAGAAGTCTGATTATACAGAGCCTTTGAATATAACCCTAATTAATTTGAGTTAGTTCTCGAAAACAGCACAGAAAATGACCGTAACAGTACAAGGAACTTAAAATTTACATATCTGATTCTCACACAAACTCTTTCTGATAGTCACATATGGATGCACAATGATTCAAGAAAACATTAATTGAAGAAAGCATTTATAGTTTCATTTTTCATATTTGAATTTGTTATGTCTATCAACAAAACTTGAAAATTGATTGTTTTTACTACTCTGCACATAAAAGAATCTAATTTTTAATTTTTACCGAAATATATTTTTCAACAGTAATCAGCTTTATAAGAGAGTCTTTCGTTCTTGAATCACAATAGCAAAATACTTCAATGCACTGATCACACTATAAACAGAAACCTGTTTAACCAAGCAGTAGGTTTTTATCCTCAATTGTTCTTGGTACCTTACAAATATGGAAATCTATCAACATTACCATTAAGTCTTTCACATTCACTCATTTTATTGTAAATATGAAAACTGAAACTCCTACTGGTAAAATATCCTACTAATTTTTTAAATGCATTTTGGGCATGCTCAGTATCAGATACAGACTTCAAACTCTTCACAAACTTAAACATAGTTTAAACATGAAATACTGTATCCACTAGAGTGCAGGAAAGCTTTGCAGAGGGATCAGGACAGACTGGATCAATGGGCAAAGACCAATGGTGTGAAATTCAGCAAGATCAAGTGTCAGGTCCTGCCCTTGGGCCACAACACTCTAAGTAGTACTGCAGGCATCCCCAGGTGAGGGTCAGTTTTTTCTCTGAGGTAACAAGCAAAACAAGAATATGAAATGACTTTAAACCATGAATGGGGAGATGGGACATTACAAAAGAGTTGTCAAGAATTGGACCAGGCTGTCCAGGAAAGTGGTTATCATCCCTGAAGCCATTTCAGATGTGTAAGTGTGGTACTTTGGTAGAAGGTTTAAGGGAGGACTTGGCTGGGTTAATGGTTGGGCTCAATGATCTCAAAGGCCTTTTCCAACTTAAAGATTCTGTGGTATAATAATTGCAAGCAGAATAAAGAATACTGTTATTGGGAGTGAAACACACAATTAGGTGTAACAAGTCTATGTTTTTCATGTACTTTTTCATGGCACTCACCTCATGTGTACAACCTTCAACAGTTTCCACAGACTGCACCTTTACTTGAGGCATCAGATCTGTCAGACTAAAAAGATGAGTTAGGATTGCTGAAAAGTATTCATAATTCTGGTTTTTTATAAACATGAACATGCTGAATTTCACCTCTACTTTAACTGCAACATCAAAAAAAAGGATGTGCAGTCTTGGCATGGACAGGCTGCAGAGGTTACTACCAAGGCTACTACTGCTAAGTTAAAATTTTGCTACCCTATAAATCTATTTCATCTATTGACTCAAAAATTGCACCACAAAATGGCACCTGGGTCACATTTAATCACATGAAGTTTTATGATTAAATGAGGACTTTCTTCAAGATACAATGAAACAAAATTCAAGACCTGTGTACTCCTGCTACTAGTCAAGACAGTAAGAGCAGCTTGAAGCATCACAAGCACCTGCCTGAGGACAAGGCTCCTCTTTACCAGCTCCTCTCATGGCCATAAGAAGGGACCAAAGTCCCAATACATGAAACTGTTAATTTCTGATGTATACATTCTACTGACACCACTAACACGGAAAGTTACTTAAAACATTGGCTTTGGTTTTATACATTTACCCTTTGTTTACAGTGTTTTGAGAAGTCTTCTTGTGAGCTTCTCACAGAAAATCTGACATTAAACTTCAGAAAAATTACAATAAAGACTAAATGACTGTGCAGTTACCACCTTAGGTGCCTCAAAAGCCTTATTTGTCTTATTGCCAATTTATTCTTCCCGTACCCCAAGCCAACTATATATTTCTTGTTATGGTACACAGCAAGCCTGCCTCCTCCCATCTCCTTCCATCTCCTGCTCTGTGTGAAATCAACAATGGTTTTGACCACAAGTCACGAATTCAAATGAGTAACTACAAATTCATGAAGATTTTCTACTGCAAATGCCTACAAGTATGCAGTATTTAAAATAAAATGTATTTAAAATGTATTTATTTTAAATACACCCAGCATTCATCACTGCTGAGGCTGCACTGGCAGCAAGTTCTCACTTAAACAGATAATGGAAAACGAAACTTGAGCAAATTCATTTTTACAGGAAAACACTGCAAAAGGACTTTACATCAATTGTTCCCAACTGGCACATGGCTAACCAGGGCGACTTGCTAGGACTACCTTACACATTAAGCTGAGCACTTACTTAATATCGTCTGATAACACATCTTCCAATTTTGGCTTTTTTCCCAAAATGACATTTTCAGTACTATCAATCTCAGCTTCCCTTTTTGGCCTGACTATTGCTGGTACTGAAGGTTTTTCTTCCAATCGTTTTCTGCAACATAAACACAGAAGAAATTTAAATTTTGCCTCATTAATTTCCGTATTTTCAGGAAAGAAAACATATACCGTAAGGGGAATTGTTATCCCACTGCACTTGGGGAACAACCCAGGTAACTCCACCCATAAAAACAGGCATAGAATTTCAACCCAGTTCCCAGATAAGCTGGGCACCAGGTCCCCACCCCCACCGTTAAGCAGGACCATCCTAGAACACATTGCCCAGGAGTGGATCCAGATAGTTCTTAAATACGTTCAGTAAGGGAGACTACACAAACTCCGAGCAATCTGCTCCAGTGCACAGTCACCCAAGCACTTAAGAAGTTCTACTCGTGTTCAGGTGAAACTTCCTGTGCATCAGTTTCGGCCTCTTGCCCTATTGCTTGGCACCACCACGAAAAGCTCCGCTGCATCCTCTTGGTACCCCCCCTTCAAACACTGACAGTCATTCCCGAGGTCCCGAGGGAGTTCAGCAGTTCAAACACGCCGCCAGAAGCCGGGCCCAGCGTTACAGCCCTCACCCCGCCGCCAGAGCACCCGCGGCACCGCTGCCCCAGCGCGGCTCCGCACCCTTACCCCGGCCTCCTGGCACCCTCGGCGGGGCCCGTTTTGCTCTTCTTGGCGCCAGAAGCAGCGGCGGCCGCGTCCTCCTCAAACACGCTGAAGAGCTCATCCCCAAAGGCCTCCGCCATCTTAGCCGCCGCGCTCCTACAATGCCCTGCGCGGGCCAGCACACGGCGCGAGAGGAGCCCTTCCGACCCCGCCCCCTGAGAGGCGACGGAGAGTCCCACCGGCCCTGGTAGCGGTAGCCGCCCGTGCTCGATCCCAATCTCGATTTCTTTCCGGGTCTGGATCTCGGTTCCGATGCCGAACCTTCCGTGAGCCCCTCCTGGCGCACACCTTGCCTCTTCGGCCCGAGAAGGCGATCTGCGGAAAGCCGACGCAGGCCGCGCGGCCCGCGCGCGAGCGCANCGCGGCTGAGAGTGCCGTGCCTGGAGGGGCAGTGCCCTCATGGAGCCCCTCTGAGGGTGCGGCGATCGCGGCGTTACGAGGAAAGGCCGGCCATTGGGTCTGGTGTTTCCCGGCGTCGGGAGAGGCAGCTGGAATTGCTCCGCTCCTAATCTGGTTTCGCCTGGCTACAGCCTGCCTTGCCTGTCTACCTGGTCAAGGAATAGTACTTGTCCCCGTCTACTCTGTCCTAGTGAGGCTGCGTCTGGTGTTCTGTGTCCAGTTTTGGGCTCCTCCGTACAAGAAAAGTGATGAGCAACTGGAGACGGTGTAGTGGAGGTTCACAAGGATGATGCAGCCCCTTTTGAGGAGAGATTGAGGGAGCTGAGAAGACTGAGAGGGGCCCACATAAATGCATATAACAATTTCAAAAATATCTGCCAAGAGGATGGTGCCAGACTCTTTTCAGTGTTGCCCGGAATGAGCCGCAGTAGGTACAAACTGTAACACGACAAGTTTCACCTCAAAAGGAGAAAGAACTCCTGTACTCTGAGGGTGGTAGGGCACTGGAACAGGCTGCCCAGGAAGGTCATGGAGTCTCCCTCTCTGGAGACATGCAGAACTCACCTGAATTAATTCCTGTGTCGCCTGCTGTAGGTGATCCTGCTGTACCGGGCCGGGTGATCTCTACAGGTCCTTTCCAACAGTAACTATTCTGTGATTCTGTTGCCAGGGGTGTCCCTGAGTAGATAAGCCTTGGTGGAATCGACGTGTTGATTACAGAAAGTCTTGTTGTTAGATTATCAGCAGTTCCTGTGAAGCAAGTGTTTCAAAGGCACTTTTCTAGCGCTTCTGGTGTATGTGTTTGCATTGTGAATTAGCAAAATACACATTATTTTGGGATTATTTTTGGGTTTTTTTTCTGTCTTGAAAGCCCTGTTATAGGGCTGGAGTCACATTTGTGTTGTTAGATAAGAAGAGGGATTATTGTTCTGTATGTAGTCTGAAAAACTATTACTCTGAAGGCATGTGAGATGCCTATTTTCAATAAGCCAGCTTTGCTAGAAGCTCAGATACCATATAACCATGTGTTGCAGACCATGACCAAATTATGCAATGGCCAGGGCATCTGAGATTCCCATTTGTTAAGAAAAAGTCTTGCAATTTGTTACTATAAGTTTCCTGAACCTATTCATCTGTTCTGCTTTTACAAGTGTGGGCTCTGCTAAGTGTATTTCTTATGTCTTCCATTCCTCCAATAACCATGGTGATCAGTCCTCTTAAGAAAATATCCTGCCTCTCTCTCAGTTTGTATACTGTGGTGAAAAATCGGTCAGTGGAAGTGAAAGCTAATTTGGTATATTCTAAAGAGCCCACCGGTAAGTGCCAGTGAGTAGATCCTGAGTGCTGACCACTGTTTGTATTTCCTGAGAGGGGACCATACTTTTTCTGAAATGCAGTTACCAAAACCTGGTCTGATCTCAAAGCAGGCTCTCCCAGAGCTGTACTGCAGGCAGGCCAGGACGGATGAGCTGCCCAGCCCACCTGCTGGGAGGTGGCTGTGCCTCCTGGAGCAGCATGCAGCCACACAGAGTGGTGGAAGCTGTGGCCTTGCTCAGTTTCTTTCTGCCTGTGCAGTACCAGACACAGTATATGTGCTCTAAAAATGATGGAATTCAATAGCAAGCTATGTGTCATCATTCTAATGACAATAGTTTTGTGAATTAGGGTTTGGTTCTTTTAATAGCTGTTAAATGAAAAGTATTTCTTTTAATAGCTGTTAAATGAAAAGAAAAAATAAGAGCAGACCAGAGGCTTCTGAAAGCCCGTGCCTTCCCTTTTAGTTGGTAAGAGCGGATCAGACACGCAGTGATACAGGATATTCTTACAGGCTCTACCAGTTGTGGCTTAGAGTCTCCCTAAACCAGATGTAATTCTTTTTTCAATGCTCTCCCATATCAATTGATTTCTTTACTGCAAAGCTGTTCTATTTGCCCTTGGATCTCAGTAAATATCCAGTGTCCATAGCTTTAGTGGCAATGGGTTCTGTTACATTGCTGTGCACTTTTAAATGAAAAATCCTCACTAGCCTTGCTTGTTTTGAAACTGCCATTTACTTCTGTATTTGGCAATCCCTTTTCAGTGTTTAGAGAGTGAGCACTCAATCCCATTTCCTCTCATTATACCCTTTTAATTTTGCATTTTGGCTGCCAAGACTCAGCCCTCTTCACTATTCCTTGTTCAAGGCATCTCTTGATGATTGTTGTTATGTACCTGCAAGTTTCTGGCATGTTAGTGTAATAGTTTGCACTGACCTGTGTTATGTTAGTCCGCTTTAGCTATGTTAAACAATGTTCTTTGTGGGTTTTGTGTAATTGATGGTTATTTGCAATTTGCAGGTCCAAAAACTTACAGTTTTGGTTCAACAACAGATTCCAGTGCTGCTGCAAATCTTGATAAATCTGTTCTTAAGGCAAGTATCTTCTTTACATAAAAAACTTCTATTTTCATAATACCGCTTTAGCTGAGTAAGTCTGTCTTCAGGTCTTTGTCAGTATTATGTTGTGCATGAAAATTGCATTAATGTATGAGACAATTGACCATTTAGAGCTTGATTTTGTTTGAGTGTTCTTTAAAAAATAGAGGTAAATTACCAGCTTAGGATAATGTGCTTTTTTTTAAAATAACAAATAATACTTTGCATGGAAGACTATTTTAGGAGTTAGGTCTGGGCTTCTGCTGTGCATCTGAATCTTCTTCCTGTCCGAGAAAGGATATAGATTTTATGTAACAAACTTAGTACCTACATGTTTTAGAAGAGTTTAAAATACTAGAATTATTATACTTAATTTGTTTTTAAAGGTGTTTTGGAAGGAGGATATCACCGATTGCATCTTGATGCTCAAATTATTTTATATGAGCAGAGGACAAAGGCCTTGGGCTTTTTGGTAGAATTTTATTGTAATTTACTTACAGTACTTCCCTGAACATACTAAATTTCCTTGAAAATGTAAATGAGCTTTCTTGTTAATAAGGAATGAACTCTTCTATTTCAAGTAAAAGTATGTAGCTTGTGGAAGAAAAAGAGGTATCCTTTTTATAAATGACGTTTAGGCGACTTAGGAAAAAGTTGAAAAATTGGAATGGCAGAGGGATTTCTGCATTGTTACATCCTTAGTCATGAACAGCATTGGCATGTCATAAAAATTTCTGATGTTTACCTTGTATCAACTAATTTTTTCTTTGCAGGTAACAATAAATGGTAATTTGGAGAAAAGAATTATCGATGTGATCAATAACCATAGAAACCAAAATGATGACAAAGGAATGATTTCCAAAAGACTGACTGCAAAGAAACTACAGGTACAGTACAAAATTTTATTTTTCATTACTTATTTAGAATCAAGTTTGCATTTTGTAATTTTTATCAAGTGTCAGACTTGTATGTATTACACAATTGTACTGTTTGGTACAAGCCAATACTACATGCTTTTCAGTAGTTATAATTAGTCACCGAAATCAAGAAGTATGCTTATTATGAAAAGCACATCTTTATGGATTCAGGAACTAAAATCAAGAGCTTTCAGACAAGATAGAATGAAGATAGAATGATCTGAATGTTTTAGGTTTTCTACAGTTTTGACTCCATGTACCTGGAAAATTGCAGGTGTGTCTTTACATAGGTAGAAAATACATTGCATAGAGAGGCAGGAATGTAGATTTAGTTATACCTATGCATGTGTATGTAAAAAGAAAATACTGTAAATTCTGCAAAACAAATTTTTCTGCTTAATTTTTGGATACTTTAATGCATTAGTACATTGTTTATCTCCCTTAATGCTGGCTTTTTGTTGTGTAGGAAATAGAACTTTGCAAGCCTATATTAGATTGTTAGATTAAATCCTAATGTTTTCTGGCTCTCTTATTTATAGGATGTATATATGGCTTTACAAAGATTCTCTTTTAAGACGGAGCACATTGAAGAAGCAATGAAAAACACACTTTTATATGGTGGTGATCTCCACTCTGCACTTGACTGGCTTTGTTTAAACCTTCCCAATGGTGAGTATGGTGACAAAAAATAGTTTTTGACAGAAGAGAAATAGGACCTCCTAAGCAGTAGCATTACTACTTGTCTTGGTTTGAAAAGACAGGTATCTGCTAGGGGGAAACCGGTGCTCTCCCCTTGCAATGGAGACTGTAAACCCCCCTCCCTCCAAATTATTATAAATTTGAAATTAAGGGGCTCTCAGACAAAAGATGTAGGAAGTTGGGAATAACAGGTTTTCTTTACTAATACATATATATATATAACAAAACAAGCAAACAAACAAATCTAACAACTACAGCATTAATAATAAAACAAGAAACCAAGAACCTCAAGGGACCACAAATCCCAGGGCAGCCTGATCCCCAGTGGCTCTGAGGCACCAAGCTGTAGCGGTGGAAGATCCTGGGCTGGTGGTGAGGTTGATGAGCAGTCCCGCAGGGGTGGCTGAAGCAGCAGAGATATCCCAGCTGAGCAGACGGTGGGAGGTCAGTGTAGGCAAAAGCCTCCAAGCGACGGTGGGACAGGCTCGGGCCCACCTCAGCAGGGCAGGAGGAGAAATCCCCGGGCACACGAGCAGATGGTAGTGGGTTTCCCAGGAGCGGAGACGATGGTGACAGTAAAAACTCCTCTCGCAGCCAGCCAAAAAGCCTCTGTCCTCTCTCCTCGGTGCCAAGGGGAAAAGTGCCCAGCCCCCCCCTGTCCCTTCGGTCTTTCCTTCCCTGGTTTCTTTTGTCTTTGTTAAGTACTGACAATTACCCAGTTGATCACCTAGTCGTCAGTGTCGAGGGAAAAAATTCCAAGGGCAAAACAAAACAAAACAAGAAAAACCAAATCCAACCCCCAACACTACTTCATAATAGTAATTAAATGTAATGTTTTTCTAAGACTAGTAGTTGCAACAGTGTTCCTCTCCTTGATGCACAGCTGACTGGTTCTGGGATATTTTAGTGTATGAAGTCTTGTGATCTTCCTGTTCCTACACTTGGAATTCTGTGGAAGTCTAACAAGTAAATGTACTATCTTACATGCTAAAGCCTAATTTTTATTTCTGTTTGTGTTCTCCTAGTTGGTTCCCAACACAGTTTAAAATATTTTCCTGTAATTATTAGTGATATTTTCTGTTCTTTTTTTTTTTTGAAGATGCCTTGCCTGAAGGTTTTAGCCAGCAATTCGAAGAACAGCAGCAGAAACCCAGAGCAAAATTTTGTTCTGCTGTGTCACAACGTGGAATACCGCCTCACTTAGAAGATAACAAAAAGAAAGAAGTTGGCCTTGAAACTAAGGTAATCTGAAAGTCTAATCTGTAGTTACTTGGGGCATGGAAAGAGAGAACAAAACTTTCTGAAATACAGAAGTTGCATGGATTTCCAACACTGATGTGGAAAGCTTATGGAGGTGTTGTGTGATTAATAATTATCACCTGCATTTTAATTTCAGTGGAATGGTAATTTAAAGGTATTTTTCCTATTGAGTCTAGAAGGTTCTTCATAGTTCATTTTTGTGGTAAAGCACAGGGAATCTCATGAGATTCAGATTAGGTATTAGGAAGAAATTCTTTTCTGTGGGGGTGATGAGACACTGGAACAGGTTGCCCAGAGAAGCTGCTAATGCCTCATACCTGGCAGTGTTCAAGGCCAGGTTTGATGGGGCTCTGAGCAGCCTGGTGTAGTGGAAGGTGTCCCAGTCTATAGCAGGGGGGCTGGAACAAGGTGCTGTCTAAAATCCCTCCCAGCACAAGCCATTATATGATTCTATAGCTTAATTTCTTAAGTTTATCCTATAATGGGTTTATTGTGTTTATGTACATGTGGCTCACTCTATGACTTAGGAGGGTTTAAGTTCGCCTGTGTACTGTCAGTGTTTTGGTTTGTGCTTATTGAATCTTAAACTAGAAAACAAAAATATTCCCACCAAATTATTTAATTCCTTACAATAATTATAGTAATTCTAGTGTTAAGATCTTGTCTTGGTTTGAAAAGACAGGTATCTGCTGGGGGAAAGCCGGTGCTCTCCCCTTGCAATGGAGACTGCAAACCCCCTCCCACCAAATTATGATAAATTTGAAATTAAGGGGCTCTCAGGCAAAAAGATGTGGGAATGGAATAACAGGGTTTCTTTTACTAATATATATATGTATATCTAACAAAACAAGCAAACAAACAAATCTAACAACTACAGCATTAATAATAAGGCAGAACCAGGAACCTCGAGGGACCANCAAATCTAACCCCCAATAGATCTATTTAGGTGTTTAGTGAGATATTCACCCTGGTTGGGAAAGCTTGGTCCGTTTTTTTCTTGCTATACGTTTATATATATTTTATATATAATACCTTAACAGTAGTTACTAGGCACTGGCAGAAAAAAGCATCGCTTTTATGTACTTTATAATTACTTCTAACTTCTGTTGCTCTTCTTAGGAAACAAATGTGAGGAAAGAGAAGGAATTAACTATGAAGGAATGGATTTTGCAATATGCTGAGCAACAAAGTGATGAAGAGAAGGATGAGTCTGTGAAAGAGAGAGATGAAGAAAAATTTGACCCAGTAAGTCAGAATAATGCTTCTTAGAAGTCTTTCTAAAAACTGATATGTCTGATACTTCTGCATGTGGTGGATCTGTTTGTTACAGGTCTGCGTGTCACAAATTGGGGATTGAAAACTTTTTATTTACCAGTAGTGTACCAGACTAGAAAAGGAAAATCTGTTGAAGCTTCTTCCTTTCTAAGTTGTTTTTCCGTTCTCATATTACTTGTACTACTCTCAAAATGTTGAATGTAATGTGCAGGAAAGAAAAATTTTAAATATATTTCCGTGAGATTGAGTGAGTTACTATCAAATTCTGCGAGGTTTTGACTTAGTTGAGTAAAAACTCACCATTTCTCCATTGTGTAACCTTGATGTAAAGGATAAAAAACCTGCACGTTATTATGAAGGTCATTGAAAGTGACAAGCATACCCTATTCAACTTATAATTATTAATTCTGTTTGAAATAGAATGAGAGGTATGTACTTCTGTCTGCCAAGCTTTCAGAAGCAAAAGAACAAGCAAGCATCTCCAAGCAAGACAAAGACAAGCAAGGCCAGAAGGCAGCACAAGAAAAAATAAGAAGAATTCAGCAAGGTAGGGGTATGCAAGTTACGTCCGTTTTAATTTCTGGCCTGCATGTTTTTAGGCAATTAAATCTTGGAGTCAGGTTGAATTGAAGATTATTTCATTATCTTTTATGCTGCTCTGTGAAATGAAGGCTTTTCTGATCTGTTCTTTCTCAGTCAAATTCTAAAAGGTCAGTAGCATTTCACTAGTTCTGGTTTTGGATACTCAGGATGAATTAATATACTTGTTTTTTAAGGAGTTTGTGGCTATATGTTATATTCCCTCTCTGACAGAAATGGCAGTACTTGAGGAACATCCAGTATTTAATCCAGCTATAAAGATTTCAAACCAACAGCAAAATGAAAAGAAAAAAACTCCATCACCTCAACCTCAAGAAACCACTTTGAATTTGAACTTGCTTGAAAAACCTGATGGTGCTGCAAAGGAAGACAAAGGTGTGTTGGAAGTCTTTCAGTACAAACTTGAATGATACCACAAATTTCCAGAATTAGTTCTTGTTTTTCTAGGTTTGCAGTACTGAGTGAACAAACTCTGATCATGGGAAAGGAAGGTGGACTACCAAAGAACCAATTACCTTGGAAAATACCTATGAAATTGAGTCCAGCCTGTGACCAAACACCCAACATGCCCACTAGACCATGGCATTGGGTGCAAAGTTCACTTGTTCCTTGAACACCTCTGGGAATGGTGACTCTACCACCTCCTTGGGCAGACCAGTCCAATGCTTGACAACCCTTTCTGTGAACAAATCCCTCCTAATGTCTAGACTGAACTCCTCTGATGCAGGTGGAAGCTGTGGTCCTCTTGATGTATCACTGGTTGCCTGGGAGAAGAGGCTGACCACCACCTGGCCACAGCCTCCTTTCAGGCATTTGTAGGGAGTGATAAGGTCTCCCCTAAGCCTGTGTTTCTCCAGGCTAAACACCCCCAGCTCCCTGAGCTGCTCCTCACCTGACTTGTGCCAGCTTTCTCAGCTCTGTTGCCCTTCTCTGGACTCACTCCAGCACCTCAGTGTCTTTCTTGCACTGAGGGCCCAGAACTGGACGCAGCACTCGAGGTGTGGCCTCAGCAGTGCCCAGCACAGGGGGACAATCCCTGCCCTGCTCCTGCTGCCCACACTGTTGCTGAGCCAGGCCAGGATGCCATTGGCCTTCTTGGCCACCTGGNTTTCTGGGCCACCTGGGCACAGCCTGGCTCGTGTTCAGTCACTGTCACCAGCCCCCCCAGCTCCTTTCCAGCCACTCTGTCCCAGCTTGTGGCGCTGCCTGGGCTGTTGTGACCCAGGAGCCAGACCCAGCACTTGGCCTTGTTAAAGCTCACACCATTGGCCTCAGCCCAAGGATCCATCCTGTCCAGATCCCTTTGCAGAGCCTTCCTGCCCTCCAGCAGATCAGCACTCCTGGCCAACTCAGTGTCATCTGCATACAGTCTGTCTCAATGACCAAGCTGACTTTAAAGGACCTGTGCTTGTTTTAGCAGATTACATTGTCATGCTGCCATGTCTTGAAAATGAGATTTCTCTTTTTTTCAGTTGTAGGGTGTCTTGGTTTGAAAAGACAGGTATCTGCTGGGGGAAAGCCGGTGCTCTCCCCTTGCAATGGAGACTGCAAACCCCCTCCCACCAAATTATGATAAATTTGAAATTAAGGGGCTCTCAGGCAAAAAGATGTGGGAATGGGAATAACAAGGTTTTTTTACTAATATATATATATATCTAACGAAACAAGCAAACAAACAAACAACTACAGCATTAATAATAAGGCAGAACCAGGAACCTCGAGGGACCACAAATCCCAGGGCAGCCTGATCCCNCCGACAAATCACCCAGTCGTTAGTGTCTTAGCAACTTGAGGGAAAAAATTCCAAAGGCAAGGCAAAACAAAACAAAAAACCAAATCTAACCCCCAACATAGGGCTAGTTGCTGTTTCAGTCACACTCTGATCTTTTTAAACTATTTTCATTGTAAATCTTTAAACTGTTAAAATATATTGTAATAACCAATCTTCAGTGAAACTTCTAAAATTATTGGGTGATCAAAGGTGACAAAACACTGTCATTAATTTTCTGCCAGATACTGCTGTAGGAAAAGCAGAAGTTTCTGTCATGTATCATCAATACCTGTATTTCTACAAAGCACTTACTGTGCTATCTAGTTAAATGCATGTGAATAAAAAATAAAAGTTACTTCAAAAGAATGTAAAATAGACTTTAGGAAGGTTTAAAATGTGTTTTCTGCTTTTGCAGTGAAAAAAAGAGAGCCACTAGATATAAGAAATTTTGATTATAGTGCTCGAAGCTGGACTGGTAAATCTCCAAAACAGTTTTTGATTGACTGGTGCAGAAAGAATTTTCCGAAGAGCCCAAATCCTGCTTTCGAAAAAATTCCTGTTGGAAAATACTGGAAAAGTAGGTATGTATTTCCTGTAATCTTTACATTTGCCTTTTGGTTCATTTGAAAATAAAAATTCTGGTCAATTATTTCTTGTTGCTAGAGATTTATATTAATAAAGTGTGTTTAACCCAAACTCTTTTTTACAGAGGTATTTAAACATCAGAGAGGTATTTTACTCTGGATAGCTCTGCATAAGTGATGCTTGGCCTAGACAAAATCACAAAAATAAGATTCTAGTGAGTGATCCCAAAAAGCAGGGATAAGGCTTTTTTTTTTTTTTTTTTTGGTGTACTGCTAAATTAAAGATTTGTCTGAATCAGCCCTGTGAGACAGTTTTGAACAATTTGTTTGGTATTCTTATTCAAAGTAACATATTAAATCAAAGATTCAAGTTTATGAATATCAAAACCCTTCTGGAAATTGTTTAAAATTAAATGGAAGTTAAAAATTTGTATCAAAGCTACCATAAATTTATGTGCAAAACAGTGCAGTATCTTACTTCTAAATTTCTTTTAGAAATCAAGTCTAAAATGTAGAGTAGAATATTACCATGTATGAATAAAGTAGACACAAAGTTTTAAATAAGCAATGTTTTTTGAAGGAACCAAATAAAAGAGCTTGTTTTCTTGCTCAAGCTAAAAACTATGAACATTCTGCCACCCCTCAGAATATGGGAAATTCGGCTGCTTCTCTGACTGTTGTTAAACAGATGTTTGCATCTTAGTAGATGATTAAATGTCATCTTGATCTATCCTAAATATTACAAGCACACAAACATTGTGTGCCTTCTTCCAACACACCTAACCTTAGTTGTAATGTGCATGAATGAAAATACTTCTGCCTTGAAGAAAATGGAGGTGCTTGTGAAGAAAAAAAGAAAACCCACACATTCACTGCTGGAATATTTGCTGAAAATGTTATATCGTGGAGGTATTTTTTATTTATATCAATAGCAAAAAATTGCTTTTGAAATTTTCCTTTAAGGGTCAGGATTGTCAAGTCATCAGATGATGTAATGGTGATGTGTCCTACAATTGTAACAGAAGATAGTATGCAAGCACAACATCTAGCTGCTACTTTGGCACTTTACCATTTAACCAAAGGACAAGTAAGTTCTTAGCAGTATTTACTGTTCTAGGCATCAAATCTGCCTCTGCACTTTTTTGTTATTGTATCCATAGTTCTAAAAGAGTTTCATGTAGTGTTTCCCATTAAATTCCTTTATTCCATTACATATTCATTTGTTTTTATCTAATTGTGCATATGCTTTGCAGCATACAGAAGCAATATTTTTTGTAAAGTTATGCTTTCAGTCTTGAAAAACTGAAAGCTAATTAAAAGTAATGATGTATTGTTGACATTTATATTACTGCGTTCATTTAGAATGAAATCATAATTAGAATAGTTTCCTACTTGTTTTGTGTCAAATCTTTGGATATTTGAGTTTGTTTGCACATAAAATATTAGTGATACTACTAAGTAGGACGTAATGTAATTTTTTTTCTGCTTTTTGCACTTGAAGTCAGTTCATCAGTTGCTGCCTCCTACCTACCGAGATGTCTGGCTAGAATGGAGGGATATTGAAAAGAAGAAGGAAGAAGAAAGCAAGATAGAAACCAACAAGCCACGTGATACCTTTATTGCTAAATTGTTAAACAAACTCAAACAGCAACAGCAGCTACAGTCTGAAAACCAGCCAAAACTATCTGAGGGTCCTGAAGATTCCTGGGAAAACTTGGTTTCTGATGAGGACTTCAGCAGTCTCTCCCATGAGACCTCAGATGCAGATAATCTGGAACCTTCTAGGATCTTGTTTAAGAAGCTGCAGAGTTCCTCTAGATACCAGAGGCTTCTGAAAGAGAGACAGGAGTTACCTGTGTTCAAGCACAGATACTCGATTGTAGAAACTCTTAAAAAACATCGGGTAGTTGTTGTTGCTGGTGAAACAGGCAGTGGGAAGAGTACCCAGGTACCCCATTTCTTGTTAGAAGACTTGTTGCTAGATGAAGGATCAAAAAAATGCAACATTGTTTGCACACAACCCCGAAGAATCTCAGCTGTGAGTCTGGCAACAAGGGTTTGTGAAGAGCTGGGCTGCGAATCAGGACCGGGAGGAAAAGTAAGAAGTGTCTTAATTCCTTTGCTCGTTTTGATCAATACAGAGGGCTGGATTGTTTACAAAAGTGAGGACATTATTTCTGATACAACCAAACAATTAGATGATATTTTTTCTTGGAAACGATATTCTTGGTGTGTCAGTTGTTTCTTTTTGTCTTATCACTTCTCAGCCTCTAGGTATCCATGTATGATTTCTAAAATCTTCAGAGGCTAATGTAAAGCAACAGTGTTTCATGGCTGGAATGGGTCAAAGATTTGAGCATATGGCCCAGGGAGTGTTGCATCACTATCACTAGAAATGAAGCAAAGTCCCCTGAATAAGACTCTGAGCAATCCAGTCTGGCCTTAAATGAGGCCATGCCTTGAGAGAGGCCCTTTCAAACATAAGTTATTTTGTTACTTGAAGAAAGCTGAATTCCTGTATTTGTTTGGGTAATTCATGCAAAAATATTTTTGAAACTGTCAAAGAGTCCTAAAAACAACCCTGATTTTACCAGCTCTTTGCCACTAGGGATAAATTTCATGTGTTTTTCCTTCCTTAACAAAGGAAAGTAGTTGCATGGAAACGTGTCAGTTATTCACTATACTACTTAATTAGCACTTGTGTAGTGTCTCGATGTGACTGCTACTAAATTGCACTTAATTTTGAATATTTACGTTAAGTTATTCTGTATTTGTAATTTTTTTTTTAAGAATTCCCTGTGTGGATATCAAATTCGTATGGAATCAAGAACAGGAGAAGCCACCAGACTGCTGTACTGTACAACAGGTGTCCTGCTTCGGAAGCTTCAAGAAGATGGTCTCCTGTCAAGTATATCTCATATTATTGTAGATGAGGTTATCAGTTCTTTACTATTCTGCAGAAATTACAGTTATTCTGGGCCTTGACCTGTATTAAATTCTTGCTATAGATCTGTTTTTTCTAATTCTAGGTACATGAGAGAACTGTCCAGTCTGATTTCTTGCTAGTTATTCTGAGAGAGATCTTGCATAAGCGTTCAGACCTGCACCTGATTTTAATGAGCGCCACTGTAGACAGTGACAAGTTTTCCACCTATTTCTCACACTGCCCCATTTTAAGGATATCGGGGAGGAGCTACCCAGTTGAGGTAGGTAGATGTTTCTTTTGATTATGGAGGACACTTTGTGTGTATGTATACAGTGTTTACCTAATTAGCGTCTAGGCAATATATCTGTAGCACTTTATTTTTTAACCAGAAATGCAGGTCTTTATTTCAGGGTCTTGTGATTATTTTTCTTTTATGATAATATAGAATAGCTTTCAGAGCTTTGGAGTACATAGCTGCACTATTCTTCATGATGGATTTATTGATTACAATCAGTCCATACGTGACACTTCGATTTTTCTCTGTTCAACCTAGGTAGAAAGGAAAGCATTGTCATTGCATTCTTATGTGGGCTTTTTTTATGGATACTATATAGGCTATGGTACGGGTTATGTAGTGATCAGGTGGAGAATCCCAAACTTGAAGCAGCTCTAAGATTATGTTTTCAAAAATCATAAGACAATTTAAGTTGAAATTTGCAAGATTTATTACAATATTAAAGCATGCCCTGTTCAACTTGGTTATGTAAGCGTTAAAACATGAAAAAGATTGCTCATTAGTTTTGGACTTGTCTCATTTTTTTTCTTTGAATTTTCACTAAAGATTTTCCATGTTGAAGATGTAATTGAAGCAACTGGCTATGTTCTGGAGAAAGACTCAGAATATTGTCAGAAGTTCTTGGAGGAGGAGGAGGAAGTAACAGTAAATGTTACTTGTAAAGGAGGAAGCAGTACAAAGCACCAGGTGAAACAGGCATTTTTAGTTTTATCTTGGAATCTTTGGGGGTTTTTATTATTTAATAATTTTTGATCGTTTGAATTCAATGTGATTGGATTGTAGATTATCAAATATTCCTTCAGTTTATAAAAAACAGACGCACTGGCACTCCTACTAATATTTGTGAATGCACCGTTTTGATTGTTGCTCCAACTCCATATAGCTGTCTTGATTTTGCTGTATTTGACTTTGAGGTCTCTTGTAGATTACCATGTCTGGATCTATAGGCAGCAGCTGGGAAACCCGGGTTTTTTTTGGTTGTGTGTGGTTTTGGGTTTTTGTTTGTTTGTTTGTTGGTGTTTTGTTGGTTGGTTGGTTGGTTGGTTGTGGGGGTTTTTTTTTGTTTGTTTTGTTTTTTGGTGTTTTTTTTTTAAGAATTCTCCTACATAGTGAACCTAACAACAGAAGAGACAAGGTCTTATCCTTAGCTGAACAACTCCCAAGATCCTCCAACTTGGCATGCCAAATGAGATGTTTTACATGAGATTATTGTGTAGGCCTCTTTAGTTTAACAGGTTATGGTCAATCCTTAGGTACTTTTCAGTGATAGCTCTATGTACTTTTGGATCAAAAACCTTGAAGGGGAAATTCTGTCAGTGCCATCTGATTTTGGCAGCTCAGGCTGCTTATCTAGACTATGTATTTTGGGAAGATAGCTGTCTGCTCCAACTTGCTCTGCAAAACTTCTGAAAATTTAGCTTGCTATGATTGAACACTCACACATATTAAAAATAGTCTTGTGCTCTGCTGATTTGTTTTCCTTCAGTACAGAAGGATATGTGGTGTCAAGCTTCCTTAAGTATATTGAGGAACAATGAAATAGTTTACAATAGTGCCACTTAATGTAGAAACTATGCTGTGTATGTAAGATGTCTAGAAAAAGTTCAAATGTATGTCTTTCCTGCTAACTCTTCTTTTTTGCATTCCAAAACACTGCAGGAGTTGCCACCTAATTCATTCTTAATTTTCATTTCAAACATTAGTTGAGAAGGGTGAGGTGAGGAAGAGGGAAAAGGTGAAACTAGTTTCTTACACCACAAAGTAGGAGTTTTGAAAAAAGAGTATACATATTGTTATCCCAGTTTGAACTGATACAAGTTGAATGTCAGATACGAACATGGGGCCTGGTTACCTCTTGGACAGACTTTAATTTTTACCTTTATTTAAAATCTGGAGTGTCATTTAACAGTTGTATCTACCTATACACATTATGTAGGTGGTTGTGATTTAATCTAATCTAAGTTAGTTAAATTTCCCTTATCCCAGTCTCTCTCTCAAGTGAATGGCAGATTCACCTTCTGCTTTCTTACGTTCTTCTAAAATACTAAGAATACTAATTTTTTTTCTTCTGCTTACTCTTGTTTTTTAGGAGTATGTTCCAGTCCAGTCTGGATCTGGTATTGATTTGGCTCCTTACTATGAGAAGTATAGCAATCGTACACAGCAGGCTATCTTATACATGAACCCTTACAAGATCAACCTTGAACTTATTTTGGAGTTGCTTGCATACTTAGGTACTTCTAGTCCCCTTCTTAAGAAGTTTATGTACTTGGGGTTGTCCTTTGGACCTATTTTCTGCTGTTTTCTATTGATAATGAAGTACTTGCCTTCATTCTTACATGTGAGATCTGAAAAAGCATTAACCACAGGGCCTAGCATTTGTTCCTGTTGTTATGTGAAACTATTCGCAATGCATGCTTGTTTTAACTATATGTTTGTACTATAATTTTACAGATAGAAGTCCCCAGTTCAAGAATATTGAAGGTGCTGTGCTGATCTTTTTACCAGGCCTTGCTCATATCCAGCAGCTGTATGATCTCATTTCAACTGACAGAAGATTTAACTTGCATGACAGGTAATGCAGATATTTTGAATGAAGTTAATACTCTAAGTTACAAGCCAACAAACATACTCATTAAGGTTTGCTATTCTGGTAAAAGGCTAGTTATACCTCTGAGCTAATTGTACTACAAGTGTACTTTTACTGCAATAGAAATGTACTTTTGCTACAATACAAATGGACTTTTACTACTATAATCTACAAGTTATACAAGGAAGAATGGCAGATACTTAGGAATGGTATGATAAATTTCCTTTTATTATTTTATTCTTCAACAAATTTACTTAATCAAAAGTACTTGACTACTTCTTTTCCACTTCTTAGTGTATGGAAGCCTCCATACCTGGAATACAGATTTCTGTGGGTTACTGTTTATATGGAAGTGACAACTTCCTGAAAAGAGCTCCAGAGCATCTGGATCTACCAAGAGAAATGGCCTAGGGTTATAGTGACAGATAATTTCAAAATTTTTTTGGGGGTAACTTAAAGTTAGCAACACAACTGCACAATAAAAGGCACAATTGCAGTCAAATGCTAAATATTTGTTGATAGACTGAGATGTAAAGAGCTAGAAGAGAAGGAAAGTACCAGTCTCTGAGGCTGTCTCATCTCTGAAGGCCTTTATTACTCAAAGTTGCATGTATTTGTAATGGTCGTTGTCTTGGAAGTACAATCTAAAAAACTAGGCTTTACAGACACATAGCTTGTATTGCTGGGCTGTTACTGTAAAGTAACCAGCACTTCTGCAGAATTACTATTTTCCTGCATTTTTACTGAATAGGAGAACATCCCTATGAACTAATTACGTTATTTTTTCTACATATTGTAATAAAACAATGAAGTAGACTTTCATACCTAATCACACTAAGTTCTACTCTTTCAATTGTCTATTCTAATTGCTTTCTCTAAATGCCGTTATGCTGGTCTTATTTTTCACTCCATGTTATTTGATAAGTGTGTATTTATTATTATAATTTCTTGTTTTAGGCACAGATTGATAGCTTTGCATTCTGTTCTTTCAACTCAAGATCAAGCAGCTGCATTTACAGTACCTCCTCTTGGCGTTAGAAAGGTAATATTTACAAAGTTCTCAACCTAAAAGAGAAATTTTCTGTGGGTGCAACTCTTAATTGTTATAATATCATACAGAATTACACAACAACTAGGTGTTCCTAGAATTTCCTCTCTGCAAAGACACAATTCGAATTTGGTGGTCTGTAATGGGGAGAAGCTAATAAGCTGTGAAAATCTTGACAATATTGAACAAATTTTTAAATCTAAAATTTGTCAGTGAACTTTCTTAATTATTACTTACCCGTATTTTAACTATTGTTAACCAGTAACTATGGCTTTTATATAGGGAAAATGCAATTTTATTTACTGCCAAACTATGTAATTAAATGTTGATCAGTTTTGGAAGATACTAGCCGGTAATTTTGATGGATTATAAAACAAAATGTGAAATTATTTTTAAACTTAATTTCTCTTCTTGGGGAAAATTAGACCATTTTCCAAGTCATGTAGCTTTTATTTATTTGTCAGATTATTTAAGGAAACATTTCTGGGAAAAAAATTTAACCAGACTTATTCCTTAATACTTACTTATTTAAAGGTTGAAACCTGTTAGACATTCCAGTTCTTCTATTTATGTTATGCTACTCTTTCCAGATTGTTTTGGCAACCAACATAGCAGAGACAGGTATCACAATACCAGATGTTGTCTTTGTAATTGATACTGGAAGAACAAAAGAAAATAGGTAAGGGTTTGATTTTCATCAATCATACTGTGATTAATGTAAATATTTGGAGGATAGAACTGCAAGAGTTTTGTAGTATCCTTATTAAACTAGAGTTCTGTGCTGAGCTCATTTAACAGCTTACAGTTTTGGTACAGCTTTGGGATGTATAGTTTGGGTTTCAAATGGTGAGAAGAACAAGGGAATTTCATCGATAATGGATGGTAATGTATGGATAATTATGATTAAGAACGGTTTTAAAAATGAAGGAATATTTTTTATACTACCTCTGTTTTTAAAAGTTATTTTTGTTCACTTTAAATGTGAAAATCCCTATGCAATGTGTTAGAACTATTCTGAATTGCCAGCGACATGAAATAATAAAGCATTCATTTTCACTGGTGAGTTGTATTCAAGGTTTTATAGTTGTGCTGGTTTGAAAGCAAAACCAGTGAGAGACTCTAAGTCAGAAATGCAATTTAATAGGAAACGTATAAAAGAAATGTAATAGTAAAAAGAAACAAACAAAAAGACCCTTGGCAGAGTCAGAATACAACCTGACACCCTGTTCGTTAGGGTAGTGGTAGCAGTCCAAATGAAACAGTCTCGTTGAAGCAGTGATCCCGTAGAAAGATCTGGCAGCTCCTGTCCTCTGGGAATCCAGTTGGGGCCATGTGCTATCCAAGCTTCAGATTATAACCAGGTGGGAATGCTTGTCTCCTCGCCCCCAGGCAGAGCATCTCACAATGGGCTGATATCATTCTATGAGTCATACAATGGGTCCTTGATTGCCCATTTAGCAGAGGTGGCTCCCGAGGGGAGTTACCTGTGAGTCATTGGCCAGTGCACTGATGGGCCATTAACAGCAGATAGTCCGGAGGGAGGGGACAGGGAAAATACTGCCCCAGCTGGTTCCAACAGCCCATGAAGATGGTAATAGAATACATACTTTGGGCACATCTTACATTGCAACCTAGGACAATAATACACAGTTCCTTCCAGATGTGCTTGGTTTTCAAAAGTAAGTGTATTTTCAAATAATTGCTCATTAGATACATTGTCAATATGCTGGTGTTCGGATTGTATATACATGAAAATTATAATTTTGAAATCTGAATCTGCTTTGTAATTTTAAAGGTATCACGAAAGCAGTCAGATGAGTTCACTGGAAGAGACCTTTGTTAGTAAAGCCAGTGCTCTGCAGCGACAAGGAAGAGCTGGGCGTGTTAGGGATGGGTTCTGCTTCCGAATGTACACAAGAGACAGGTATTGTAAACTTAGCAGAATTCTCTAAGTCACATAGACACTGTCTTCTTTTATCTGTGAAAAACCAAGAACTGTTGTTGAAATTCACTTTATTTCACTTTATTCACAGAAAGATAAAACTGGAAAAAACTCAACCAAAACAAGAATTTTAATATAATATGTCTAAAGTGTTAGAGTAATCTTTCACATTTTTTTAAAAAGTTAATTTTATCCTTAATATTTCTGTAATGTGTTTAAAAAAATATTCATAATTAAAGGCAAACTGCTGCACAAGGAATTGCACATCATCAGTTTTGTACAACACCTGCTTGGCTTACATCAAATGCATGCAAACCTCACCTCCTGAACCTTGAATTTTTTATCAGACAAATCTGTAGGTTTCTGAGGAGGTGGTCTCTGTGAATAAGAGATGGGGGACACTAGAGAATTAGTTTCTGTTACTGCAGTGGACTAAGCTTTTTTTCTTCCTTCTGTGAAAACCTGAAGCAGCTTTCAGCTGAGAAACAATTAAGGTCTTTTGGTATAACCAATGAAATGTGCCTTTTAGTCCCTTAAACGACTTTTCAGTTTGAAAGCTTTTTACAGACTTGTTTTGAAAATTGGAGTTTCCTGCCTTTTTCTCTCTTACTAAAACTTGTTTTTCAAACCACAACACAGGCCTTAATTCAAAGTATCAATGGCTTCCCCATGCTACTCTCTTCCTTGCCCCTTAAGAGAAAAACTGCAATGACCATGTAAAAACTAGATTTACAAGTTTAATTCAAAGATTTAGTTGAATACATATGTTTCTGTGTCTTTATGACTTTGCAGGTTTGAAAGTTTCATGGAATATTCTGTTCCAGAAATATTGCGTGTGCCTTTGGAAGAATTATGCCTTCATATTATGGTATGATATGGTTTTTCATTTTGGAATTGCTAACCTTGTGTGGTGGGTTGACCATGGCTGGATGCGGGGTGGCCCCAAAGCTCCTCTATTACTCTCCTCTTTGGGTGGATGGGAGAGAAAATATACCAAAAGGCTCATGGCTAGGGAGATAAGGACACAGAGAGAGGACTCACCAGTTACTGTCCCAGGCAAAACAGACTTGATTTTTGGAAATCAATTGAATTTATAATCAGTTAGGTTAACGAGAAGTAAAAACCACCCTTCTTTTCTGAGCTTAACTTTATTTCCCAATTCCCTGCATCCTGTCCTCCATCAGCACAGGGAGATGGGGAAGGTGTTTTGGTCAGTTTAATCACACGTTGTTTCTGCTGCTGCTTCCTCAGAGGAAGGGATGATTCCTTCCCCTGCTGCAGCTTGGGGTCCCTTCCACTGGAGACAGTCCTTTACAAGCTTCTGCAGCGTGGATCCTTCCCACAGGTTGCAGTTTTTCATGTACTGCTCCAGCATGGGTCCTCCTCAGGGTCATAAGTTCTGCCAGCAAACCTGCTGCAGTGTGGGTTCCTCTCATCATAGTGTTACAGGTCCTGCCAGGAGCCTGCTCCAGTGTGAGCTCTCCACAGGGTCACAGCCTACTTCAGGCATCCACCTGCTTGAATGTGGGCTCCACCACAGACCTCCATGAGCTGCAGGGGGACAGCCTTCCTCACCATGGGCTACAGCAGCTGGAAAACCTCCTCCCCTACTTTCTTCACTGGTTTTGGTGTTTTCAGAGTTGTTCTCACCTACTCTTCTCTGGCTGCAGTTTGTTTCTGTACAGTAACTTCTTCTGGAAGCATGACCACCATCACTAATGGGCTCAGCCTTGGCCAGCAGCAGGTCTGCCCTGGAGCT
Source organism: Alaudala cheleensis (assembly GCA_013398995.1). NCBI lineage: Eukaryota > Metazoa > Chordata > Aves > Passeriformes > Alaudidae > Alaudala > Alaudala cheleensis. Next base: position 529,732 of record VWYE01007575.1, read on the forward strand.
ACCTGGCATTGGCTGGATGTAGGGAAAGCTGCTCTCAGCTTCTCACCAAACTCACCCATACAGCCCTTACTACCTGAACCTGGCCACACAAGCCCAGTACNTTTTTGGAAATCAATTGAATTTATAATCAGTTAGGTTAACGAGAAGTAAAAACCACCCTTCTTTTCTGAGCTTAACTTTATTTCCCAATTCCCTGCATCCTGTCCTCCATCAGCACAGGGAGATGGGGAAGGTGTTTTGGTCAGTTTAATCACACGTTGTTTCTGCTGCTGCTTCCTCAGAGGAAGGGATGATTCCTTCCCCTGCTGCAGCTTGGGGTCCCTTCCACTGGAGACAGTCCTTTACAAGCTTCTGCAGCGTGGATCCTTCCCACAGGTTGCAGTTTTTCATGTACTGCTCCAGCATGGGTCCTCCTCAGGGTCATAAGTTCTGCCAGCAAACCTGCTGCAGTGTGGGTTCCTCTCATCATAGTGTTACAGGTCCTGCCAGGAGCCTGCTCCAGTGTGAGCTCTCCACAGGGTCACAGCCTACTTCAGGCATCCACCTGCTTGAATGTGGGCTCCACCACAGACCTCCATGAGCTGCAGGGGGACAGCCTTCCTCACCATGGGCTACAGCAGCTGGAAAACCTCCTCCCCTACTTTCTTCACTGGTTTTGGTGTTTTCAGAGTTGTTCTCACCTACTCTTCTCTGGCTGCAGTTTGTTTCTGTACAGTAACTTCTTCTGGAAGCATGACCACCATCACTAATGGGCTCAGCCTTGGCCAGCAGCAGGTCTGCCCTGGAGCTACCTGGCATTGGCTGGATGTAGGGAAAGCTGCTCTCAGCTTCTCACCAAACTCACCCATACAGCCCTTACTACCTGAACCTGGCCACACAAGCCCAGTACACCTTGTTAGCTAAAAATACTATGCATGCCTTTGGAGGAATTATGCCTTCATACTATTGCCTGTTTTGGAATTACTGACCCTAGTAGCTAAAAAGGCTTGTTACGACAGACCTGATCCAATGCAATTACATAGTGGGGCTTCTCATGCAGGTCAGGGGTAACTCAACACTTGGTTGCTGTAAAATACAAGCATGCTGCTCAGTGAGAATACTGTACTATATGATTCCAGTTTGCCTCAGACTGACAATTTTAAACTCTTTTAAATAGTCTTCTAATTGATTTCTGTTTAAGGGAGCAATTCCCTTACCTCTTACCGTGTCTTAAGTGAGTAGTATGTGCATGGGAAAACTAACAACCTGGCAAATTAGTGCTAGGTTGAACTCCATCCCATCAGGATTAAGAGTCCCCTGCTCATTAGTGATCATTGGTAACACAGTTCTCTGAGCAGTGGTCATGCCATATTGAAGCCCTTCCAAACAATGAACCTGTTAACCTAAAGTGGGGCACATCAGCCTTCTGGGAAGCAAGATGTTTGTTTGGTGGGAGGGAATGTGAACTTTTGATGCAAGATCAGCTTTCTGGTTTTCTGTGTAGCTGTTAGAGAATGTTTTTATAATAAAATTTTATATTGAAATACATGTCCCTTTACTTCACAGAAATGCAGTCTTGGCTCTCCTGAAGATTTTCTTTCCAGAGCATTAGATCCACCACAGCAGCAAGTAATTGGCAATGCAATGAATCTGTTGAGGAAAATTGGTGCTTGTCAGTTAAATGAGCCCAGACTGACTCCATTGGGACAGCACCTTGCAGCCCTTCCTGTTAATGTAAAGATTGGCAAAATGCTTATATTTGGTGCTATATTTGGCTGCTTGGATCCTGTGGTGAGTAAAAAAAAAAAAATATTTTAAAAAGTATAGAAATTGTTAATTCTTTGCAATTAATCTGATTTCTTGTAATGTGGTATTTTGAAAAGTTGGTGCAAGTTAAAATGTTTGCTTTAGGGTGAAGGCACCAAAACATCATGGAGGAGAATAAGTCTTCTTGATGGTTGGGCTCAATGATCTCAAAAGTCTTTTCCAACTTAAAATGGTTCTATGATTCTAAACTCCTAGGTACTCTCCACAGTGGTTAATCAGGCTTGGTCTTGGTCTCAAAGTTTATCCATGGTGATCCCAGGGAATCTGACATTTAAAGAAAACGTCCTCTTACATATGGGTTAGGCCATCTGGATTACGCCACAGTTTGTGGCCAAGAACATAGTCAAAGTTTTTGCAAATTAATTGATAGGTAATTTATTAAGATTGACATAGTTTACATTTTCACGTAATCCATTTAAGTCACTCCAAATTGGAAGAACACGTTAGTTCCTGGAAAGTGAAAGTTAAATGTCTATCTCCTGTTAATGTGGTATAACCTAAAGCAGTTGATCAATCTGACCTTCATTGCACTGTCATTTAGCAAAACATTTCATATGAATTTTGAGATGCTTTTTATGCTTGCATGTAAGGCACTAGGTAAGCAGTGGCTTTAATACAAGCAGGTGGTGAATTCTATGTAGAAAATTCTTTTGGTGCTAAATTTTCCTTGAGATTTAGTAGAAGATAAACAATAATTAAATATTATCTACTCTTCTTAGAGTACAAGCACTAGTGATTTTCAGGTGCAAGAAATCAGGCAGGGAAGACAGTCAGTGGATGTGAGTGGAGACCTGCTGATTCAACCCAAGGGCAAAAACCATATGCACAACCAGTGCAGAAGTAAGGACAGATGTCCTGGAAAGATTATAGGAATGCTGTCTAGTTGCATAGGGATGTGGTAAGGAAGGCCATGGCAGAGATGGACCTGAACATGGCAAGGAACATAAAGGCAAAGAAGGGGTTATATGTCTGTCAGCCAGAAAAGGAAGGTCAAAGAAAATGTATCCCAGCTGATGAACTCCCAGATGATAAGAAGGCTGAGGTACTCAATGTTTTTGCCTCAGTCATGAATGGCAGCCTCTTTTATGGCAGTAAGGTGAAGTCCCTGGTGACCCATTTGTTTTTCAAAAAAGTAGAAAAGATGGGCCTTGGGAACAACTAACCTGTCAGCTTCAATTCTGTACTTGGGAAGATCATGGAACAGATCCTTCTAGAAATATGCTGCAGCACTTGGAGGACAGGGAGGTGATGCAGGACACCAGCATAAGCTTAACCAAGGGCATGTCCTGCTTGACCCAACCCAGTGGCATTCTGTGGTGGAGAGACAAGGGAAAGGCTATGTATTTGTTTATCTGGACATCTGCAAAGCCTTTACTATGGTCCCCCACCTAAATTGGAGAGAGATGGATTTAGAGGGTGAACTATTAGATGGATAAGACAGTGGTTGTACTGTCCCCATCCTGAGGGTAATGGCTAATGGCTCAGAGTCAGTGACAAGTGGTGCCCTCAGAGGTCAGTACTGGGACCAGTGCTATTTAATATTTTCATCAGTGACATAGAGGGAGAAGCTGAGTGCACCCTCAGCAGGTTTGCAGATGACCACAGGCTGAGTGGTGCTGTTGACACATCTGAAGGATGGGATGCCATCCAGAGGGACCTGGAGAAGTGGATACATGTGGAGCTCACAAGACCAAGTGCTGGTGCTGCACCAGGGTCAGGACAGCCACAGAGAAGAGCACAGGCTGGGCATGAACAGACCCAGAGCAGCCCTGCCCAGAAGGACTTGGGGATGCTGTGGGTGAGAGGCTGCACATGGCCCAGCCATGAGCCATGAGCCCAAAGAGCCAAATGTGTCCTGGGCTGCATCTAGAGCCCCGTGGGCAGCAGGGCAGGGAGGGAATTCTGCCCCTCTGCTGTGCCTTTACGAGACCCACGCCTGTAGTGCTGGCTCTGGTAGCCCTAACAGAAGAAGGGTGTTGGAGGGAGTCCTGCTGGAGTGAATCCAGAGTTTATCACAGAGACGGTCAGAGATTATTGGAGTACCTCTCCTTGGAGGAGACTGAGAGAATTGGGGTTGTTCAGCCTGGAGAAAAGGCTCCAGCATGACCTAATTGTAGCTTTTCAATATCTGAAGGGCATTGAAGATGAACTTCTTAAAGGGGCATATGGTAACAGGACAAGAGGGAATGGGTTTGGACTGAAAGAGGATTTGGTTTGATCCTGTGTTAGGAAGAAGTTCTTTACTGTGGGGGTGGTGATGCACTGGAACAGGTTGCCCAGAGAAGTTGTGGATGTCCCATTGCTGGAAGTGTTCAAGACTAGGTTGGGTGGGGCTTTGAGCAACCTGGTTTAGTGGAAGGTGTCCCTGCCTATAGCAGGGTCTTGAAACTAGATGATCTTTAAGGTCCCTTGCAACCCAAGCCTGTTATTAAAAGACAATTATAAAAGAAAATTTAAGGTTATTTTTCCTATAAACCTGTAAAAAAATCACTTGTAAGTGATCTGTACTTCATAATTGCAGGCAACTTTGGCTGCTGTTATGACAGAAAAATCCCCATTTACTACACCTATTGGTCGAAGAGATGAAGCAGATCTTGCAAAATCATCTCTAGCTATGGCAGTTTCAGACCATATAACAATCTACAATGCTTATCTGGGGTAAGTGATGATTCTCCTATGCTCATAACTAGAAGCAGATAACAAGTAATGCAGTTATGTAAAGAATCCTTAATATCTCTTGAACTGCTTTCACTTCAAGTTTTTTCTGTTCAGAGTAATACTAGAGTGCCAAGTGCTGTAACACAAACGGAGAGTTTGCTTAGTGTTTTGTTCTTCAACTCCTTTTAACTGTGCTTGCATACATACAGAGGTTTACTATGTCAGTTTATTTTAGTGTTTAAAGTAGTTTGTTTGCTGTTTGCAGTATTTTGACCAGAATATTTTGTATTTGATAAAGCACAAATGTATAAAATGACATACAGATTTTTTCTTATTTAGGATATTACCACTAAACCTGAATTTTGTTTTGATGTCAAGACAGGCAGAAATGTATGGGGTTTGAGAGTAAATCACCTTGTATTTTTGTTATTATCTGTTAAATCTATGTTACAGGCATGTTCTCTGAACTCACCTTAGACCAGCAGCATTCATCTTCATTAATACAACTTAGAGTGGAGAATGCTTACCAAAACACATTATTCTTTTTTAACTTAGTGCCTCTTCTGTTGTTACAGTCTTGATGGCTTTCTTCTTGCTGTAGTAAGATGCTATTTTTTTCATAGGTGGAAAAGGGCTCGACAGGAAGGGGGGTATCGTGCTGAAATGACTTATTGCAGAAGGAATTTCCTTAATAGGACTTCACTGTTAACTCTGGAGGTAAAATATATCATTATGCTCTGCACTCATAAGTTATTTGTTAAAATTTCCCTCTGAAAACGTCATTCCTTTTTAAAGAGATGATATATCAGTTACTACTTAGACAAGGTAAAAGCAAGTGGAATTTTAGGGACTGATGCAATGCATACTCTCAATCGAGGTACCTGTGTCTGTATTTGAATTTTGATATGCACACTTTGGTAAGCAGGTTTGTAGTCACTACTACTGGAGAAGCTAAGCCTTACTTTCATCGGAGAATCAAACCTTCATGAATTAAAGTATTTATATTATTCTTGATATCAGATAACATGTCTATTAACAGTTAATTTGAAAGATGAGCCACAAATTTACATGGGTGGCCTCTTATTTTTGGTGAGAAGACATTTTATTGATCTTTCCTTTTAAGTTTGGGTGACTGAGTACTTCTAAGCAGAATTGTATCTTTGATGCAAATCTATCTTTTCATTTTAACTACAGGCAGAGATTTAGCATTTGCAGCACATATTTTTCCCTATGTCTAATCCTATATTCCTGATATCCGATTATGTTATAAGTAATATTTCTATCATAGAAATAGCTAGGATTTCCAGAAATAGCTAGGCTGTAGAAAATACAAGTGGTTATTCTACTAACGGGCTTTTCCTCTGGATAGCATGAATAATTGAGATGAAATGTCATTTCCTGCTGCTGAAGTGGAATATGTAACTGTTTAAATTCAGAACTTTACTAATACCATCCTAATTTCAGGATGTGAAGCAAGAACTCATAAGGGTGGTCAGAGCTGCAGGGTTCACAACACCTTCAACGCAATGTGGATGGGATGGAAATGGAGCCTCACAATCCCTATCTCTCAGTGAAATAGCTCTTCTTAAAGCTGTCTTGACTGCAGGGCTGTATGACAATGTAGGAAAAATACTCTATACAAAGTCTGTGGATATTACAGAGAAGCTGGCTTGCACAGTAGAAACTGCTCAGGGTAAAGCACAAGTTCATCCCTCCTCTGTAAATCGAGACTTGCAGACATATGGATGGCTGCTTTACCAGGAGAAGGTAAGTTGAAGATAGTGAATGTAGCTAGTTATTCCATAAACAGCGGGGCAAACAAATCCTGCACTTTTGTATGACGATGCACTCTTTTTATGTCCATTCTACCCACTGCATTCTCTCTTCATTTGAGATGCTCCAAAGCCAGAAGCAGCACATGCTTAGCCCCATAGTTCATGCAATGTATGTGTCTGTCTGTACCACATTTATGCATGTGCATATGTGGATGTAGATTAACTGATAAAACAGCTGCTCCCAAGAAGAATGTATAATTAAAGAGCTTTGCCTGCCTTTTGCTTCAGTAGTGTTTCTATTTTTAGTGGTGCTTCTGTGAACATCTCTAGGTTAACATTATCTCTCCATTTGAGCTTTAAGAAGATAACTGTGACTTTAGCTAAACTTCCAGCATATGAGCCTGTCACTTACTTAGAGATGGGTTATTTAATGTGGTGGAAGGCAGATAAATAGCTATTGATTGTGTGCAATAACTGTTTTGGTCACATCTTGAAAAGGAAAAAAAAGTGTATT
>VWYE01007577.1:0-45858 GCA_013398995.1 Alaudala cheleensis
AAAAAAAGTAAAAAACCCAAGTATCCCTCTTAAACCCCTAAGTAAACAAGAGAGGAAAGTGAAGGGGTTTAAATGGGTTGGGGTTTATCCCTGGGGGTAGATAAAGAGATTTTAATTTGCTTTGTCTTCTGGAGACCAATGAACCCAAGATCATTTTGCTGCATCAAAGATCTGGGCGTGTTTTTGAGATGTACAAAGAGTTTTGGTCACTCACGTGGTCCCTCTTCACTCCATTGTGTAGTTTGCTGGAGACTCTGAATCTGGGAGTAATTCAAATGGGGTATCCTGGGTAACTTGGACAGCCTGGAGANGGTAACTTGGACAGCCTGGAGAGCTCAGAGCCTCTTCCAGTGCCTAAAGGGGCTCCAGGAGAGCTGCAGAGGGACTGGGGACAAGGCATGGAGGGACAGGACACAGGGAATGGCTTCCCACTGCCAGTGGGTAGATTAAGATGGGATATTGGGAAGGAATTGTTGGCTGTGAGAGTGGGGAGGCCCTGGCACAGGGTGCCCAGAGAAGCTGTGGCTGCCCCTGGATCCCTGGAAGTGTCCAAGGCCAGGCTGGATGGGGCTTGGATCAACCTGGGATAGTGGGAAGTGTCCCTGTCATGGCAGGGATGGATGATCTTGAAGGTCATGGAACTGGATGATCTTGAAGGTCCCTTCCCACCCAAACCCATCCTTTCATTCTCATTAATCATGGGAAATAATGATTTAAAGATATTTGTGAATCTTTCTGTGCTGGACAAATTTCCCAAACTTGATAAACATTCCAATAATCGCCCCTGACCTGCCTCGAAGTTCTATGTCCCCCAAGATTCCATAGGAGACAAAGTAACTGCACTTTGATGCTGTAAACGACACAAATGATGCTGTAAACGAGACACCAGCTCAGTTTGGGTGTGTCTGTGGCTCGGTGTGGAAATGGGGGATGTGCCTGGGCTCAGCTGGGCTGGATGCAGAGCATGGAATGACCCCTCCCTGCTCCCAGCCTGGGGCACCACAGCTCTGTCCCTGTGACTGTGGAATTCTCCCAGCCTGGTTGGGTGGCTGCAATTATCCCAACACATCCCCACAGGGATCTGTGCCAGAGGCTCCCCAAAATCCAGCTCGGGGCTGTTTATTGCAGCAGCACTTTGCCACCACAGCCCCTCAGCTCAGCCTGCTGCCAAGCACAGCTGGAGGCCACAGCTGTGCTGTTTTTGGGGATGTCTGAGGAGATGGACCTGGAGAGCTGCAGGTCATGGACTTTGCCAAGCCATCGGTGCCACTCTGCCCCAGCGTTTTTTTATAGTTCCTTTATTTCCAGTCCAGGTTTTTTGGGAATGATTGTGCTGCACCATGGGTCAATGACTAACCACATTAATATTTGGCCTCTGTCTGCCCCTCTGGCTATAAATTAGTTTTTCTCTAACAATCTACTTTGGTATTTTCTTGAGTAATTATCTTTTGGGGTTTTTTTTTTTTTGGAGATGGGTGGGAAGAGTTATTCCCTTTTGCAAGTGAGAACTCACCATCGTTTCCCTGGCTTGCAACAAATCAGAAAAGAACTCTTGGAACTTCCATATTTCCATCAAGGATGGCTGTGGTTCAAAACAGATCCATCTGAATGATCTAGGTGCACTTGGGAGGCATTTATTGGTTTGGAAAAAGGGTTAAGGGGAAAGGAGGACGAAAGGGCTGCCTCTTGAATTGCTTGTTGTTTGACTGTAATTATTTTTTTGCTCCTGAGCAATTATAGATTGTAGGTTTAAATAATTGTCAGGGTGCCTACAGCTTTCTATTGTTGTTTGAAATCTAAGGCTAAGAATATAATGAGGAATATGAGATTACTTTTGCTGAATGTGGCTATGGCAGTTCATTTAACTCAGCAATAGTCATCAGGGGAAAAAAAAAAAAGGAAAGAAAAGGCAATTTTCCTATTCCTTGCAGTAAACAAACCTTGTAAACAAGTTATTATTTTCTGCAGCAAGGCCCTGGAAGTGATTCCTATTTTGCTGGTAACAAAACGTGGCTCTTTGCTTTCATAAGAGCGGAATAGATTTTGTTTTGCTTCTCTCCATCTCCAGCTCCCCAAGGTGGCTTGGGGAGATTAGAGAGATTTTCACAAGACAAGGGTAAGGCTTGGGTGTTATTGCAGAGATGGATTTATATGAAATGGATTACACAGCCCTGATGACATCTCTTATTTTCTGTGTACATCAAGCCCTGCTTGAGTGGTGGAGCACTAAAGTGTGGCAAATGACCGGGGACGATCTAAAAATGCATCTCTGCCAAGTGCTGGAATGCTCAGAGCGAAGGGAGATCACAAAATGATTTGAAAGCCTCAAATCAATGGCTGAACTGAAGATGTGATGCTTTGCAATGAAGCAAATAATCAGCTTGATGACAGGACCGTGTCTCTCTATCTCAATCTCTTCACCATATCATTGTAGCAGTGGTTCTTTTTATCCCTAACAGACTTTGGAAACATTATAGATTAAGAAACTGCTCTCTTCTTTAAAGAGCAGAGGAGGGTGGCCAGGTTGAGGCAAGATTTGTTCTTTAGTGGCTGAATCCCTGGGCTTTCTGCTGTGCTCTTTCAGGTTAAGGTGCTGCACCCGGGTTGGAGCAGCCCCTGGGCTGGATGGAACAGCCCTGGGAGAAGGATTTGGGGGTGCTGGGGGCTGAGAGCTGAACATGATCCAGCCCAGAAACCTCAGTGGGCAGCAGGGGAGGGAGGGATTTCATCCCTCTGTCCCCCTCAGGTGAGACCCCACCTGCAGAGCTGCCTCCAGCCCTGGGCTCCAACATGGAGAGAATCCAGAGGAGGCACCAGGATGATCAGAGGGATGGAGCAGCTCTGCTGAGAGGATTGGGATTGTTCAGCCTGGAGAAGAGACACTTTAGGGTGACCTACTTGCCCCTCTCAGTGCCTGAAGGGAACCTGCAAGAGAGCTGGAGAAGGACTTTGGAATAGGACCTGGAGTAACAGGACAAGAGGGAATGGCTCCAAAATGACAGAGAACAGATTTAAATTGGATATTAGCAAGGAATCCTTCCCTGTGAGGGTGGTGAGGCCCTGGCACAGGGTGCCCAGAGAATCTGTGGCTGCCCCTGGATCCCTGGAAGTGTCCAAGGCCAGGTTGGATGGGGCTTGGAGCAGCCTGGGATAGTGGGAGGTGTCCCTGCCCATGGAAGGGGGCTTGGAAGTGGATGATCTTTATGATCCCTTCCTACCCAAATTTTTGGGCATTCAGGGCTGTGCTGTGAACTTTTATTCATCACATTTTCATTGCTCAAATAATTTATTTGGTAAGAGAAATTCGAAGGAGTAAACAAATAATTCAAGGACTCAGATTTTTGACCATAAACTTTGACATTTTTTTTTTCTGTGTCCTTGGGATGCTTCAAGCATCCTGTTTGTGGCCAAGAAACACCTCCAGGACTCCTCAAGATGACTCTTTAATGGAATAGAACACGAAACAGAAGCAATTTGAATCCCAACACTTTGCACTTAAGGGCTGATTGTTCCTGCTTTGTGAACAGCTCTCCATTCCTGCAGGTCAGCTCCATTTGCGGTGCAATATTGCTTTGGATGTCAGGCAGTTGTTCATGGAAAATGCTGCCTGTTGATCCCAGCCACAAACATTCAATCAGCTGCATGCCCAAAATCCCCAGACATGAAAGGAAACAGGTGTTTATTGGTTTTTTTCCTGATTTTTACAGTTTGTGACAGCTCCCTTTGATGTTTAAGGAACGTAGGAATATGAGTGACCCCGTAAATAGAAAAAATCAACTTTTGGGGATGTTGTTCTTTGGTTCTGTGTTTGTACCCAGAACCCAGCGCAGTGGAATTCATGTGGCAAAGGCTCTGTGTGCTGTGGGTGTGAAAGCAGCAATACCACTGATGATGGAAATCAGCCTCAGAGAGAAAATCTTTCAGAGTCTGAATTCAGCCTTGAATTCCCAAAGCCTCCCGCTCATCTTGTTTTTCCCAGTGCTCCACCTGTCTAAGGATAATGGGATTGATGGTTCATGAAAAGCCAAGTAGACAGATTTTAGTTCATTTTAATGAATGAATGAAACTCAGTCTAATCTATGGACTAGACTGGATCTCAGCCTGGTCTAGTGGAAAGGGATTGGAATGAGATCAGCTTTGAGGTCTGTTCCAACCCAGACCGTTCTGGGATCTGTGATGTTTCCATCATCAAAGACCAAATACATTTTTAGGATGGAAACCTTCAGGAGTGAGACATTGAACTGGTTTTTTGGATGAATTCTCTATTTATGGTTAGACATTTCTGATTCCTGTTCTCTCATACCTGATCTTCAGAGAACCATGAAATATCCTGAGTTGGAAGAGACCCACCAGGATCACTGATTGAACTCATGGCCTGACACCCCAACAATCCCACCCTGTGCCTGAGAGCATTGTCCAAACCCTCCTGGAGCTCTGGAAACCTTGGGGCTGTGACCATTCCCTTGACTCATCCCAAGTTTTACTGAAGAATTAAAACCAAAAAGCAAAATATGGGAAGGAAAAAGCTTGAAAATACCGAGTTTTATCAAGTGGTGTTTGTCTCACTCAAGAGACACAGGATCAGAGATTCATTAAGGTTGGAAAAGGCCTTTCAAAGTCACAGCCAAGGCATGAAAAAGAGATTTTTAACCAAGACCTGTAATGGGGATCCTTTGGTGTTTTCCCAAAAAGGATTCTTTGCTTTGCATTGGTACCACTCATACCTCAGTTGTGGAATGTTTAAATTATATTTAATGTATTATAATTTAAATGAGGCTTGGTTATTTGCAGTGATTAGAAACAAAGTCTGTATCCCGAGATTAAGGAGAAAGAGAGGGAAGAACTGACAAGGTTCTTGGCTTTCTTCACTCTCACAAGTTCTACTTTTCTTCCTGAAGAGTGGATTATTGAGATTCTGATTATTCAGATCCACAGTGATAGATCTGGAGAGTCCAGGTGCTGCTCATGGCTGGAAGTTGAGGTGCACCACTGTTCTCCTGGAGGTTTGGGGAAGTGTCATGGGCACAGGAACATTCTGGGCCAGCTCTCAAAGGTCACAACCTTTGGCCTCTGCTGCTTTTCCATATTCTCCTCCCAGTGTGGGATGAGAACCTTTCAGGTCGCCAGAAATGATTTTTTTGGCTGGGCTGTATCTTCTCCAGTGTCTGGGAATTAGAGGCAAGTTTTCCAACAGAGAATTTTGACCGTGGGATTTTATTGTGTGGAGCCACCAGAAAGCAGCTCTGTTGGTTATCAGGACAAAAAAATGGTTTAAATACTCCTGCTTTTTGGGTGGGAGAGGATCTAGAGGCAGTGAACAAAGCCACCCTGGGAAGTGCTGGGTCTGTCCCTGCTCTCTGCTGGCTGAGCTCAAAATTGCATTGAAACAGGGATGTGTGAAACCTCTTGTGTTCTGCCTGGGAAGTTCAGAGCAACTGTGCTTCATGCCTCATTAACATTCTGGATATTGGCTTCGGCTTTGTTTGAATCCTGTTGAGTTTGTATTATTTATAACTTGCAACATGCTTTAGGATGGGTTTGATAAACACATTTTGCAGTCGTTTTCTCTGTCTCCCCATTGCTTTTCCCAGTTTGAGCGCTGTTGTCTTCAAGGGTTTGTTTTTTTTCTTTTTTCCCAAAGTCATCCTTCTGACACATTTCCCGTGCTGAAAACATGGCAGTTTTTCTCTTGACAGTAAAATATTCCTTCCCTCTGATGGTAATCTGCTTCTCCTCTTGGAATAATCTGTTGTGCAGCTTTTATCCAAACATCCATCCGTACACAAACACGTGCCCACGCCCGCCTCCAACGTCAGCAGCCACAGGCAGGAACCAATTTCCTGGGCATTTGTTAATTTGAATGAACATGAGGCTTCTGCTTCTCCTATGGAAAAAAAAAATTAAAAAAAAAAAAGAAAAAAGAGAAGCAAACCCAACAGTTTCCCTGGGAATTCATGCAGCGTGAACAGAACACGTCTTGGCAAAACGGTGAGCCAAGAAATTCCTCTTTAGTTGCTCTGTTAGGCAAACTGCATTTTAAATTTCTTGCCCAGGGCTTTGTTTGACTTGCCCCAGGCAAGCTGTTCAACATATTTATCAACCCTGTTGGAGCATTAGAGCCAACGCTCGTCGAGGAAGATCATCCTCTTAATGCCATCTGTCATCAGCAGTTTTATTTCTTTCAGCTCAACTTGTTCTCTGTATCACTGGTTTTTTTTTTCCCTTCCCTATTCCTCCCAACCATTTCTTTGCTGATTGTCTCCCAGTGATCTCAAATATTCTCTGATTGCTCAGATATTCAGGGGCTGCTGGATGTTAAAACCCCTGAGGGTATCAATGGTCCGGTTTTGTTTGAAATCCTGATTGATCACATTAATCCTGGATGGATCCAGATGGCTGCCAAAGCACCCCACGTTATCTCAGTGCTGTGCAAAAGATGAGAGTGCATCTCAGTCTGACTCTGGAATTCTTTCCAGATCCTCGACAAGAACTTGAAAAAAATTCAGAACAAAGGCTCTCGGGTAGTTTCATGCTGCATTTTTATCTTGAGGACATGGCTTTGATCATTTTGGATTTTCAAGCCCTTAATAAGAGTTGTGTAAGTGCACAGACAGTATCAAAGTCTTCAACAAAGCTGTATCCACTCCCTTCCCAAGGGATTTGAGACCCACTTTGCTCCTGGATTTGTGTCCACAATCAGAGTGCAGCCAAAGGGACTGATGGAATATTTCCCTCTAGACAACAAAAAAAGTTAATCTTTTGGGAATCCGGTGCTATGGAATTGTATAAAGTCAACAAAAATTGTTGTAGCCAGGTGAAAATCCACTGTGCATAAACTGGATGTGCTTGATGTTCTCCTGGGTTCCCAGGACATTTTAATCTGATTATCCAAACAGGAAGATCATGGACTCACAGAAGGGTTTGAGTGGGAAGGGACCTTAGAGCTCATCCAGTTCCATCCCTTCTATGGGCAGGGACAACTTCCACTGTCCCAGATTGCTCCATGCCCTGTCCAGCCTGGCCTTGGGCACTTCCAGGGATCCAGGGGCAGCCACAGCTTCTCTGGGCACCCTGTGCCAGGGCCTCAGCACCCTCACAGGGAAAAATTCCTTTCCCATGTCCTATCTAATCCTCTGGCAGTGAGAAGCCATTCCCTGTGTCCTGTCCCTCCATCCCTTGTCCCCAGTCCCTCTCCAGCTCTCCTGGAGCCCCTTTAGGCTCTGGAAGGGGGTCTGAGCTCTCCCTGAATCCTTCTCTTCTCCAGGTGAACCCCCCCAGCCCTCCCAGCCTGGCTCCAGAGGGGCTCCAGCCTTTGGAGCATCTCTGTGGATTCCAGTCGACTCTCCCCAAAGATCCTCCAGAGATCCCATCACAGCTTCCTTGCCACCTCCTTGCCCATGTTTTTTTGGACCACAGTGGTGCCCACCAAGGTCTCATCCTGACCTTCCACAGTGAAGCCAAGGTCCCCTCTTCAGCCTGAGAAGTTCCAAGAATGAACAGTCTCCATTATTTCAGAGCACAGAGCATCAATATCCCTTTGGCTCCGTGCTCAGAAATATCAGCACTTGGACTGCCTTCAATCAATCAGCTGTACCAACTGCTCTCCACAGCTTTGTAAGGAGGAAAATGCCAATCATTTGGCTGAAATGTATGGAATGAGCATTATTCTATAGGCATGGAACTCACCCATACATACACAATTTATTCCTTCCAACTGGGGAGGGATGGGGGGGGGAGGAAACAACAACAACAACAACAACAAAAATCATTTCGGTTCAACGCAGCTGAGCATTTCCTTCTCTAGATTTTATAGAGGGAACGAAATCAATCGTATTCAAACTCTGGGCCAAGGGAAGCAGGATCCTGGCAGCTGTGCCTCCTGCTCCTGGAGGTGCTGGCTCGGGCAGGGAGCTCCGAGGTGGCCGGTGGGATGTGCTCTTGGCTGTCCTTTGCTGCCTCAGTGTTTGGGAGCAGCCTGTGGCTGGATCCTGTGGCATTGGGAGCAGCTGGCACAGCCACTGAGAGCAGAGCCTGGCACGAGAGGCTCCTCCCTCTGGAGAGGTCTTGTCCCGCTCCTTCCTCTCCTCTGGGCGTTGGGAAGAGGTTTCCAGGTTTGCTCTTTGTTCTCCCAATTTTATTATTTTTAAAGCTGACATTTCTCCCCCCTCCCTTCACCCCAGACACCCCTCCCAGCTGGTGGAATGCATCCCGAAATGCTGCTGACAGAAGGAGGAGCAGGATCCGTGTCCTTTGCAGTTCATCTTCCTCAGAGAAGCATTGCTGGCATGGGAACAGCTCCTTTAATCTGCTGCAGGGAAAAGTGCCTGGGAGTGTGGGTGTAGGGATGGCAGGCAGTGGGCCAGGAGAGGCTTGGCATGCCAAGGAAATGAAGCATTCATTCTTCAAAATATGACAAAACCCAAAAAAAATAGTCTTCTGGATGTCCTGTTGGACTTCTGGGAAGGCAGGGAGGGGGAAGGATTGGAAATAAAGCTGGCAGGAGGGAAAGGCCTGGTGGGGAGTCAGGTTTGTCTGCACCTGATGCCATCAGGGAAGGATATTCCACAAAAATAAAGGAGAAAAGGCATTAAAAAAAATATTCCACAAATGAAAACATTGTATATGTGTATGATATAAAAAATGAAAATTGGCCAGTGTAGAGCACAATGCACCCGCTGTGAGTTTCTTTAAATAAATGGAATAAATGGGAGGCTTCCACCAGCTCTGGAGTTAATGGATGTTAATTAGCACGGAATGGGTGCGGCTGGTGAGGCTGGAGTTTGGATCAGGAATTCGCCTCTGATGCAGATTTACTGCCTGTGCTCATTTGCATAATGGAATCATCAACGGGAATTTACATCAGGGAATTTTCGTGGAGACGGAGGGTCACTCAGGTTTGATAGGAACAGGCATTGGAGAAGGGATCAGAGCAAAGGTGAGGAAAGGTTTCCTTAGGAGATCCTGGAGTTCCTTGTGGGACTGGGGGAAAAAGTCTGGAATGTTGAATAATTTCCAAGTAAGTTTTCCAATCGGTTTTTTGGTGCTCTGTGGTGGCTTCTGTACACAGTACACACAAAAAAAGGGAATTAAAAATGCTACAAGCTGTGAATATTGCTATGAAGATAAATAACTTTGGAATTTGTAATTTTGTCTGGGATTCATCTCTGCAGCACCGAGTTCTACTGAGCGTGTCGGGTCGGTCATTTTTGATGGATGTGGAGGAGAAATAGGCAACTTTTAGACACAAATCAATGTGTTTTGGGAGATTTGATTCAACTTCAGATGCAGAGACTCTCAGGGTTCTGTAATATCTGTATCTGGGGTAGGGGCTGGTTCCTCCTGCCATAAAATGTGCAAAAGGTGAGACCCACCTGGAGCTCTGGGATCCCCACTGTCAGGAGGATGTGGAGCTGCTGGAGGGACTTCAGAGGAGACCTGGAGATGCTCCAAGGGCTGGAGCCCCTCTGCTCTGGAGCCAGGNTCCATTTGCCACGTTCAGGAGCTTTTTCCCTGCCCTTCCGCGTGTCTCCCCCAAATTCTGTGTCATTTATGCCACCCTTGTGCTCAGAGACATCCTGGATATCCTCAGGCATCTCAAACGATCCCAAATGTCTCCATTTAGGGAAATAAAGGAACCCCTGGATGCTGAAACTCCTGTGCAGCCAATGGAGACCTGGTCCATGTGGTCAATCCATGAAGCTGCTCATCCCTGCAAACACCTGGGGTTCCATTCTCCTCTGTTTGTCTTGGAATATTTCAAAAATTTTTTAATCTCCAAGAATGGGGTTTTCATTATTTCAGAAGAATATTTCAGTTTATGCTGACTATTTATTAGGAATATGCAAATTGCAGGGTTGCCTATGGAAACACAGGGTCCTTGGTGACAAAAAAACCTCGTTCAGAGGATCTATAGGAGTATGGATCCATAAAGAGAATAGCTGGAGAAAATGGATGTGGATGCTGGAAAGGGATATAGATTCTGGAATTTAATCCCCAATTGTTTGATTGATATTTTTCATAGGGATGCTTGAACGTTTAAAGATTCTGAATCTGTTTGGGTTTGAAGTTCAAAACCACAAAAAAAAAAGAAATTAAAATACCTTTTGAAATTCCAATTAAGAGTAAGTCAAAACCCATCACTGTTCTTGTTTTTGTTTTGCAAATTAGCAATTAAGAAGTGACAAATGTCTTCAGTGCTTAAACACTCCTCTGATTTACCCATTATGTTCAAATAAGACTTTTTTTTTTCTGGGAATGTGAGTGTGTTTCCCTGTATTTCCTTTTTTTCCCCTTCCTCTTAGGAATGCCTCTGGAAGCTCCCTCTGTAACTCCAAAGCTGCACTCGCTCCCCCAGTCCTGGGGATTATGCAAATCACTTCATGAATAGTTTAAAAATCACATTCATGTTTTCAAGTCTTAAATTATAATATGGGTGGCTTATTTTGCTTTTATGGTTCTTTTCCTCCTTTCTTTTTTTTAATATTTTGTTTCCCCCTTTGAATTTTTATTGGAGTATTTACATTTATTATTTAAATTATTTATTTCCTCAGTTTCCTTACTGAAGTAGTGATAATTAAGGGAAGTAAACTTTTTTTTTGTTTTTGTTTCTGTTTTGATTTTGGGTTTTGGTTTTGGGTTTTTTTTGGGTTTTTTTGGTTTTTGGTTTTTGTTTTGGTTTTTTTTTTGGTTTTTTTTGTACTACAAGACCATGTGAAATTCTGAACTGAAATTATTTCCCTGTTTTGGTGATAATTGTCCATATTAACCATGGCTGGAGGCAGCCAATGCCCTGGGAAACAGGCACTCCATGAGCTCACGTGTCTAATTCTGGAATATGATGTGGGATTTTATTGTTAATATTTCTCTCCTCGTGACAATTCCTCTGCCGAACGTGGCACCACTTTAGCGGAATAACAAACATCAGCTGAATGGATTAATGCTGGGGAAAGCAATTTAGCGCTGGATTGTTGTAAATGATGTCTCTTTTTGCCAGCAGGTTGTTTTATTATGACAAAGATTTCAATTTGATCTGTTCTCGGCGATGGGAGGATTTATTGTTTGTGCGAGGTGGCAGCGCACTTGAGGAAACGATGAGAGAGGTTCTCCAGGAGAATGAAATCCTGAAAGGGCAGCAAAGTGAACTCAGGCAGCAGCTGGATGAGGGAGAGATGGATTTGTCCATGATGGGGACACAGGTCACTGGCCAAATCCACAGAGTCACTGTCAGAGTTCTCTCTTCTGAGATTTAACCCCGGCAGTGTAAATCTTTCTTCTCACCTGCCCGTGCTTGAAAGAAGAAATTGGGAGAATGTCTGGGTTGCAGTTTGAAGATGTTTATTTTACAAATCTTATCTCTCAGTTCTTTCTGTCCAGCGTGAAGTTCACAAGCAGCTGGAAAAATGGTTTCTCCCCCCACAGGAACAGCCCCTTAATTTTTATACACCTTTTTACGTCTACATTGTTTTCCACTAAAACCCAATAACTAAAACCCATGTCATGCAGTGAAATTGCACCTTTACCAATCCTAAAAACCCACAGCCCTTTGCAAAGAAGGAAGAGGAAGACAGGAACATGTGCTCTTCTGCCACCATCTTTGCCCCATAATAAGAATACAGAGAAATCTAAAACTAATATCTACACACCCAGTGATATAATAAAATCACACCAATCAAACCCTTGTGACCTCCAAATCTTCAGACAACCCTGACAGTGCTTTTCCCATGGGCTGAGACCAAAAGCCACCACTGTTTCTGACACAGGCCAGGGAGGATTCACCCCCCTGTCCAGACTCCTGCCCATCAGGAGAACCAGAGAGATACTCTGGTTTCCCACAAGTCACAACAGAATTTAGGCTGGAAAAGCCCTCCAAGGTCAACTCCAAACATCCCCCAGCACTGCCAAGGCCACCACGGCCCCATGTCCCCAAGTGCCACATCCACGGGGCTTTTTAATCTCTCCAGGGATGAGGGCTCCACCACTGCCCTGGAAAAAGGGGTCAGAGGCAATTATCAATGAGAGAATCCCAAATCATCGTTATTGATCATTGGCCACAGCCCTGATGGTCAGGGATTTCAACAGCAACATTACAGAGCATTAAAATCCCTGGGAAAAAACCCCACTAAGAATGAGCATTTCTGCTTTGTGTTTGAAGCTGGGCCTGGATCTGAACTCAAACCTGAGTTTGGGTTGTCTCCTTAACCTTGGGTTGCTCATTCACACTCAGGTGCCAGCCAGGGAATCTGATGTTTAGGAAAACGTGGGTGTGTCCTATTTCCTTGGCATGGATGATGTTGCTCCTTGGCCACCCCTCAGAGTGGCAGGTGGATAAATTGGCTCCAGGGCCATTCCTGAGAGAGCCCCAGCCTCACCTGCTGTGGGCACAGCTGGGATTTTGGGCAGCTGGAACTCAAACTTACCTTAGAACATGAAAAACGCCCAGCACTGAAATATTAGAGTTGGGCAGAAGTTTCTTTTCCATGTGTCTCCTGCAGATACAGACTTGGGATCTAAGGAAGAACCCCCAAAACAAGTTAAATCACCCTTGGAAGCTGTTTCATACAGCCTTGGTGTGCCCAATTCCATGGGAGTTCCAATGGCTCCTCTGCTCTGGAGCCAGGCTGGGAGAGCTGGGGATGCTCAGCTGGAGAAGAGAAGGCTCCAGGGAGAGCTCAGAGCCCCTTCCAGAGCCTAAAGGGGCTCCAGGAGAGCTGGAGAGGGACTGGGGACAAGGCATGGAGGGACAGGACACAGGGAATGGCTTCCCACTGCCAGAGGGCAGGGATAGATGGGATATTGGGAAGGAATTCCTGGTTGTGAGGGTGGGGAGGCCCTGGCAGAGATTTCCCAGAGAAGCTGTGGCTGCCTCTGGATCCCTGGAAGTGTCCAAGGCCAGGGGCTTTGCTGAATGGAGCCACCTGATTTAGGTGAGGAGCCCAAGTCCAAGAGCTCTGGTTATCTCTGTAATCAAGGGACAATAACTGCAATTCCATCANTTTTGGTGAGGAACCCAAGTCCAAGAGCTCTTGGGACAATAACTGCAATTCCATCATCAGTTTGGATCTTCTGTAGGAATTGTCCTCAGGAAGTTCCTGCCTCTTCCCAGGATCTCCAGGAGCTGCCTGGGCTCTGTATTCCTGCAGCTTGCTTAAGCACCTGAATTAGTAGTAGAAATCCCAGTTCTGTACTTTTTGGTGCATTAAAACTTAAATTTGAAGTTGATCTCTGAATGTTCAAAGAAAGAACATTGTGAGCCATCAAGGCTGCAGGAGGGGCTGCTCCTTTCTCCTGGTTGTGCTTTGAAGGATCAATGCTGTGACTTTTTAACCTGTTCATATCTGCAGTGCTACCAGGAGAAAACTCTCATTGATCACTGATTTCTGTGTATATAAAAACAGTGTATTTAATATTTGGTTTATTTTTACTGCCTTTATTATATTTTAGAAAGGGAATAATAACAGGGTGTTACCATTGGAAAGGAAAATTCTTTGCTCCAGCTTGAAAATACTGGAATCTCCATGACACCCTAAATAAATAATTTCATTAATAATCCCTTAAACATTTATTTAACTAAGCCATCAGACAATTGTCTGTGTTGGTGGTGTTTGTTCCTCAATTTCTTTAGCCAGCAGAGCTTTTAATTTACACCCTTAAACAGTCTGATGTCCTTTGACAATTGGCCATGGGGGTGAGTGACTACAAAAATCTTGTCTGAACATCAAATATCTCTGTGCATAAATCGTTAAACTGATGCATTTCCCCCTTTATATGACATAGAATATAATCCATTATTGCTGCCACCTCTGCCTGAAAGCAGAAAATTAAATAACTGTTTGCCATTAATACAAATTATTGTGTTTTGACAGCTTCCTAATCAGCTCAGGTAGAAATGGTGCTGCACAAACAGCACAGTTGCCTCGTAAGGAACTTTTTGGTTTTTTGGTGTGTGCATGAGAATTCTCCTTGTTTGGGCCTTCAAACCCTTCCAAAGTTTGCCCTCTGTGATAAATTGATATTCAGGAGCACAAATCAAGCTGGTGGTTGAGCCGTGCTCTGATGCAGAGTGGATTTCTCTTTATAGTTACCCTATAAATAAACTGGGAAAACACTTGACCAGCAGGTGCTGCCTGGAGATGTTCCTCCCACTATGCCCTGCATCAATTAATATGCAAATGAGTGATTGGGCATTGGCAGGTTTTGGCCTCACAGTGTGCATTTTGTGCCCTCTCCAGGGATGGGCTGTTTCTGGGGAGCCGAGAGGAAGTTCTGGAGGCAGAAAGGAGTCTACTCCACTCAAGTGGGTTACGCAGGAGGACACACCCCAAACCCCACCTACAAAGAGGTGTGCTCAGGTGAGTCTGTGCTCTTTGGTTTTTAAGGATCTGGAGTGGAATCCTGAATTTTGAGTGACAAGGAAGAGTGAAATGAGTGGCTGCAGTGGCTCAGGAGGTTTGGGGTTGGCTTTGCTGAAATCTGTGGGTGCATATCCCACTGCTGTCTCCTAAGAACTGATGAGTCGATGCATGAACAAATATTCTGTTCTGATTAATAATCTGTTAATTCTTCACACAGTTCAGTGCACAAATCCTGCCATTTCCAGGCCAAACCCTTACATTTCTTTTCCACTCTACACCACAAAACCCCAATGCAGTTTCTCTCTGTGATTTGAACCACAGAACCCCTGGCAGCCAACTGATGGAGAAAATCCTGCCTTTCCTGGGCTCACTTGGGAGTTTTCCTTTGGTTTATTTTCTTGTTAACATTTCCATGCCAAATGTGATGTGGGGTCTTGTTTTTAGTGGCAAACTCTCACGTGGGCTTCATGGAAAGGGTGTGAAAAGGGGCACAAACAAATCATGGACGCTTGGGAGCCCCGTGCAGAGGTGCTGCAAAAAGGCAGCCAAAAAGGCAGGAACTTGCTGGGAATTGTGAAAAGTGGGGAAGGGGATGGGTTAAGGTGGAACAGAATGGGATGGAATAGAAATAGAAATAAAAATAAAAATAAAAATGGAAGAGAAGGAAAGGGAAAGGGAAAGGGAAAGGGAAAGGGAAAGGGAAAGGGAAAGGGAAAGGGTCTCCCCACTTCAGCCTAAAGGCATCAGGTATGGAGGAGTTTATACCAGAGCTGGAATCCAGCACACCCTCCATACTGGGCAGTTTGTCCAACAGCAACNAATTGGAATTGAATGGAAAATTATTTTTCCATTTTATGGGGGAATAGAAGGGAAATTAAAATTGAATAGAATGGAGTGGAAAATTCTTTTCCCATTTCCTGGTGGCAGCCATGCAGAGGACAATCTGTAAAAGCCTTCTGGAGGGCGTGCAGGATTTGGAGCTATTTTCAGTGCCTTCCCCTCATACACAAATACACCATTTTTGGCCAGCTTTAGGCAGCCCAGGATGTTCATTCAGCACCAAACATCTCTTCCTATTTTGCTTACAGATGTTCAGCACAATTCCGTTGCTCTGTACATTCATCAGCTTTTAGAAATCTGCACAGCTCGAGTGGCTCTGAACTCAGAAGGGAAGAACTCTGCAGTTGTTATTCACAAACTGGGGATGTGCAATTACCATGAAAAATACTCAGCTCACCATGATCTCCTTAAAAAAACAGGGTCATTGGTTGGCTTGTGGTTCAGGCTGTTCACATGTGAGCAGGTCATCTGGGTTTGCTTTCAGTTGTTTCCTTTTGTTTATCTGCAGTGACTGGGATGTAAGGGAAAATAGAACATGTCTGGTTATTGTGTGATATCAGTTAGAAGGCTGAGATTCAGTGAATTAAACCAATTTATAATCTTGTCACTTCTCATCTTTCCGAGGCATTTTCTCTCGTGCACCATTTCTAAAAATTAACAATTCAATATAAAAAATGTGCCACACAGATTTTGTTTCTGCTCTGAAAGTGTTTGGCTGTGAAGTTGTTCCACATCTCCTAAGCAGCAAATCCATGGTTTTTTCTGAGGAATACCAGTGCCTCTTGCATGGGAATCAGTCTTCCATATTGGATTTCCAGTTCTCCTTAAAATGTCTTGGCTTCCAAAGGTCACCTGGAAGGCTCCTAAAGAGCTGATGGAAGAGAGTGGAGAAAGGGAAAATTAATTTCTTGCTCTGTTACGTCCTGTTCCTGTGGTCAGCTGGTGATTTCCCAAGTTAATTCCATGAGCCCAGAGCAGGGTGGTGGCTGGGATGTTGTGATTTAGGGGTGGAAAAGTGTGGGGAGGGTCTGACTGGGTAATGTGGGGTTATTTTTCCATAAAATGTTGAAATTAGAGGCAACAATGGGAAATCTGATGGGAATTTTTCAGGATTTGTTGATGGCAATAGAGGAAAAAAAATGTAATAAAGTTCTTGGCTTCTCAGATTCATCCTTCCCTAAAAATGCAGAAGAATGTCCTGTGACAAGCTATCAGCATGTTCATGGAATCCTGGAATCTTGGAATGATTTTGGGTCGGAAGGGAATATTAAAGCTCATTCAGTTCCATCCCCTGCCATGGGCAGGGACACCTTCCACTATCCCAGGCTGCTCCAAGCCCTGTCCAACCTGGCCTTGGACACTTCNGGGAAGGGAATCTTAAAGCTCATCCAGTTCCATCCCCTGCCATGGCCAGGGACACCTTCCACTGTCCCAGGTTGCTCCAAGCCCCATCCAACCTGGCCTTGGGCACTTCCAGGGATCCAGGGGCAGCCACAGCTTCTCTGGGAAACCCCTGCCAGGGCCTCACCTGCATCCCAGGGAACAATTCCTTTCCCATGTTCTATCAAATCCTCTGGCAGTGGGAAGCCATTCCCTGTGTCCTGTCCCTCCATGCCTTGTCCCAAGTCCTTCTCCAGCTCTCCTGGAGCCCCTTTAGGCCCTGGAAGGGGCTCTGAGCTCTCCCTGGATCCTTCTCTTCTCCAGGTGAGCACCCCCAGCTCTCCCAGCCTGGCTCCAGAGGGGCTCCAGCCCTGTGATGAATTTTTGACTCTCCTGATGTCCAGACTTTATTCCTTGGAGAACCCTTCAGCTGGACACCCCAACACCCTCCCAAAGTGCCTCTGGTTCTCCAAAGTGTTTAAGTGCATAATTAAACCACAAATATCCCCTTCCCTTTCTGTGGCTTGCAAAAGGGATCTGAAGGTTTCCACGGGCAGGAACCAAGTCCCCAAGATTAAAGTTTCCAAGCAGTAATGAGAGTGGCTCAGAACATTTTCTTTTGTTATTAAATTGCTGTCAAGAGAATAGATTCCTGTAGTGCCTTTGTCTGGTCTTTTTATTTTTTATTTTATCCTTATAAGAACAGGATATGGGAATTTTAATGACTGTGAAGAATCTCAGTGTTCACCATGCCCTTGATCTGTGCCTTGATAGGATTGGCCAATTGCTCCTCCTCTCCCCTTTTTGTTTCCTCCCCCAGTTCACCTGTGAGAGAAAGGAAGGAAAGGTCAGCCAAAGTGCAGAATATTGCATCCATCAAAGCTGATGCCCTGAACTGTGGGAATTACTGTTATGTGCATTTTTTGGTAGCAATTGAAGAGCAGGATTTCGTAGGAAATCAGTAATTTTTGTTAACTAGGGCAGTGGGAACGAGTTGTGTCTCTGTGATCATGGGGATCATCATCCTTGGATCCTCCTGGAGGTGCATCTAAGCCTTGATGTGACCCCAGGAACCCGAATTTGTCCTCCATGCAATTGCTAAGTCATGGAATAAAATGAAGGCAGCAATTTCACTTCAGAAATCACTTGGAGAGGTGATGGCAGATGCTGCTGCAACCATAAAACCTTGGCAGCAAGAACCCAACAGATGCACTGAATTTCACTCACCTGCTCCTCTGCCTCCCAATTTTCCAGGCTGACACAACTGACATGGGGCTTTTTTTTCTTTTTTTTTGGAAGTTGACCAAGAAAACTTTTTTTATCACACCTTAAAATGCAGGATGCAGAAATGGAGTCTGTAGATTAGTCATTTAGAAATGGAAGGCAGAAGAAATATTTGGTAAATAAATGGTAAATAAATTTGCTGTTGCCTGAAAAAGTGGCTCCTTGTGCACAAGGGATGGCAGCAGCTCCTCTGAGGGAGCTCTGCTCCATCTGGAATCAAGGTTGAGTTCACTTTTCCACCTCAGAATTTGACTTCTCAGGGTTAATGTCTTTGTCTGGTTCAGGGCTTGAAGAAACCAAACTGATATTTATTATTTAGATACCTGATGGTGCCTCGTGGCAAATTTAAAATCCTGATGGCCTCACTGCTGTCCTCTGCTCCTTTCATCTATTTATCCCACCACTGCCCACAATCACAGGGGTGGCTTGTAGCAGCAATATAAATACAAGACCTATTATTTATTATTAACAGCTTTATTTGAATTGCATTCCACTGGGATGTATTGTTTCTATCTCTCCTGTCTCCTGCTTTATTAAAGATATATATATAAGATGAGAAGGTGGGAATCCCAGAGGTTGAAAGAGCCATTGCAGAGCAAGTCAAAGACAAAATCTCCTGACCTGGAGCCTACAGGAAACTCCCAAAGGAGTTTTATTTTCACAGGAGTCTCCATGCAGGATTGGGCTGTGATGTTCCCTGTGCCACTGGGCCTGAAAACAGGAGATGCAGCACTGAGCTGCTGCTTTTTAACTACCAGAACACGTTGTATTTGTGAAAATGCTGTTTTAAAAAAAAAAAATCTCAGTGCTGTTGTTGTGCCCCCTGGGGAGGATTTCCTAATTTTTGATCTTTTTGGGGTTTTTTTGCTGTGGAGGTGTGGCAGACCAGAGTATCTCTCTGGTTCTCCTGGATGGGCAGGAGCCTGGATGGGGGGTTAGATCCTCCCTGGCCTGTGTCAGAAACAGTGGTGATTTTTGGTCTCAGCCCATGGAAAAAGCACTGCCAGGGTTGTCTGAGGATTTGGAGGTCACAAGGGTTTGCTTGGTGTGATTTTTGTTATGTCACTGGGTGAGATAGTTNTACAAGAAGACACAAAGATGCTCCAGAGGCTGATAGCATCTGGGAGAGCTGAGAATGTCCAGCCTGGAGAAGAGAAGGATCCAGGGAGAGCTCAGAGCCCCTTCCAGAGCCCAAAGGGGCTCCAGGAGAGCTGGAGAGGGGCTTGGGACAAGGGATGGAGGGACAGGACACAGGGAATGGCTTCCCACTGCCAGAGGGCAGGGATAGATGGGATATTGGGAAGGAATTGTTCCCTGTGAGGGTGGGGAGG
Source organism: Alaudala cheleensis (assembly GCA_013398995.1). NCBI lineage: Eukaryota > Metazoa > Chordata > Aves > Passeriformes > Alaudidae > Alaudala > Alaudala cheleensis. The sequence goes on from VWYE01007577.1 coordinate 19,187, forward strand.
CCCTGGCACAGGGTGCCCAGAGAAGCTGTGGCTGCTCCTGGATCCCTGGAAGTGCCCAAGGCCAGGCTGGATGAGGCTTGGATCAACCTGGAATAGCTCCCATGGCAGAGGAGGTGGGAAGGGATGAATTTTAAGATCTCTTTCAACCCAAACCACTGCCTGTGAAACCAGGGAGGAGCTGCAGCTCTTGGGAAGACCGTGACTCTGGAATTAAAGCAGGTGTTGGTATTTTCCCTGTATTTCTTCTCTATTGTGGTTGTTTTCCTGTTCTCCTGCTGCTCCTGCTGCTCATTCTCCCTGGTGAAATCTTCCCTCCTTTCAGGCACAGGACTGAAATGCTGTGGTGGCAGTGTGGATGTGTCTGATAATGTGCTTTTCCTGAAATTGGGAGAGCACTGCAATTCCTCTGTGCAAACATCACCCCCTCTGAGCTGCTTGTTTCATGGAACACCTTCCTGTGCTGGCATGGAAAAGTTGGGAAATGGACTCTTGTCTCAGATTTTGATTTGGAATAATTCTGCAAGTGACCTGCACAGTTTCTAGGTGTTGGAGGAATAATGAAATTATCAAACCACAGGGGTTTTACATGCTTCTGTTTGCTCAGCTGTGCCCCAGACTGTTGTAGTTCAGTTTTAATCAGTGAATTATGATACTGAAGTTGTGCTCTGTCTTACCTTTGCTGACACCCACACTTTCACCTGAGCTCCCTCCAGGTGAGGAAGACAAGAACTCAATCCACTGAAAGGAAAGGCAAAACCTTTGGATCCTCCTGTTGTGCACTGCAGCAACAACAATCTAAAGGATATTAGGGGAAGGATTTTGGGGGCAGCCAGAGCTCAGGGGAGCTCTTGGATTTCCTCATGGATTTGTTGTGGGCTGAGACTTGAGCAGGGGAATTCTTTTCAGAGAGACAAAAGAGGCAAAAGCCTTTCAGAAGCTTTGGTGCACTAAAAAAGGGGCAGATTGTAAAGCTGGGACTAGAGAAGGTGTAGGATGGCACGTGCAAACTTCAGGATGAAACAGCAAAACCTGTTGCAAGGTAGAATCCATCCCTTTGAATCTCTCAGGCTGGAAACCCTGGGTGTAACCAGTGGAAAAGACTCATCCAATTTATATTTGAACACCCAGAGTGATAGAAAGTCCACCATTTCCAACTGTGCACAACTTCCCCACAATAACAGTGTGCAAACACCCTCTTGAATGATTTGTAGGACTCAGTTAATTCTTTTTTAGCACTCCAGCAGAGATCTTTGCCTGCAGAGCCCCAGGGATAACCCACAAGGCACCCAAAATACTTCTGACAAAAGATAATTGAGGTGCAGCTGAGGCTCCTGCTGGTTTTTGCTCACTGACTTAAAACTCTTCCCAAAAATCGTGTCTTCCTGTCTGGGACCTGGCTGGGATGTCACAGGGAGGGTGGATCCCTGACCCCAGGATGTTTAATGGAATGCCTTGGCTGTTCCTGGGATAACTGGGTCACTCAGAGGTTTATTTTGTCCTTCACTTGAGAACCAAGTCCCCTTTTTATTTAAGCTACTTTTCATGAAATTTCTTGCATATATAATCTTAGAAAAGGAATGAAAGAAAGGGAGGATATTTGGAGAGATTTATTTTGGATGTATCTGCTGTGCTGATTCACACCAAGGATGCAGCTGATCTAAGAATCTACTCCAGCAAAAGTCAGCATGACTTGGGTTGTTGGATGGGGTTTGGAACACCCTGGTCCAGGGAGCAGCATCCAGCCAATGGCAGGGCTTGGAACTGGATCAACTTTGGGGTCCCTTCCCACCCAAACCAGACCAAGTTCTGTCTTCATTTACCTCCCAGCCTCCAGGTATTAATGATTTAGTCTTTCATCATCATCACTGATGACCTTTTCCGTATTAATTTGTTTATCCACCTCTTTAATAGGATTTTATTCCTGGCATTCACAAACAGGAGGGGAAACGGGGGGTTCATTAACTCCAGTGCTGAACCCGTGCAGGAAGTTTGAGAGAGAACTTGTTAAAGGATATTTTGCTAAAGGTTAATTCTTGGCAGCTACAAATCAACATGTCTGGAAATCAAGTATTTATTCCGAGGAGTAAGGAAAAAAAAATTGCTTTACTGATATTCTTCCTTTATTTATGAGTGTTCCACAGTGATGTGCTGCACCTTTGTACCATCAGTAGGGCTCACAGCAATGGGTGAGCTGGGAAGTGATGAAAAAACAAAGTAATGGGGATAAAAACCCAGGCAGATCTGCCACAGGAGGTCTGAAAACATCACTTATTCAAAGGGCTGCTGGCAGGATGTGTTCCCTCTTACCCAACAGTTCAAATAGTTGCTGTTATTCATCTGCTCAGGACTGAAATCGTGGTGTGAACTGCGGCCAGAACAGTTTGGTGTGTTTGTGAAAACGATGTTATCAAAAAGCTCTCTGTTGTTCTGGCGGCCAGTGGGGGTTTCTGGCTTTTTTGTACTCCTTGTGCTCGCACTTCTTGTGCTTGGAGGACTTGAAGTGCTTCTTGTTTTTCGCTCTGGAGACGCTTGTAAAGTGAAAATAAGCTGCGAAGCCGCTTGCTGAGTGTACCAAGCTGTGATCCTGGAATTAGGGAGGGACCTGAAGGTGATCTGGTTCCTGCAGCACTCACAGCAAACCTGGATGAGGTCACTTCAGCCTGGAGATGTGGACAAAGTGACCAGAGGTGTCTGACTTTAAACTTGTCCTTCCAAAGGAAGAGAAGCTGCCTTGGACAGAGCCCTCTTGGAGCTCTTAAAAATCAGCTGAAGGATTGTCCTGTTCAGCTTCTAAAACTGAAAAAACTTCATTAAAAGCAAAAGGAATGCACAAAGTGCCTGAAGGGAGCCTGCAAGAAAGATGGAGAGGGGATTTTAACAAGAGCCTGGAGGGACAGGACGAGGGGGAATGAGTTTACACTGACAGAGCAGGTTTAGATGGGACACTGGGAAGGAATTCTTCCCTGTGAGAGAGTGATGAGTGGCTGGGATGGAATTCCCAGAGAAGCTGTGGCTGCCCCTGGATCCCTGGCAGTGTCCAAGGCCAGGCTGGACAGGGCTTGGAGCAACCTGGGATGGTGAAATGTGTCCCTAGCCATGGCAAGGGGTGGGATTTTTAAGATCCCTTCCAACCCAAACCCTTCTAATTCCATGATTCTGCAGAGCCAGGACTCCTCCTGGACTTGTACTTAGCAGGAAATATTCTGCTCTGAGAAGCTCAGTGCACTCTGCACTGCCCTGCTCTTGTTCTCCATCCTTCTGAGGTCTGTACTGACATTCCCAGCCATCCCTTTTGAATCCATGGATCCTAGGAATGCTCTGTTTGGGAATAATCAAGAAGGAATAATGAGGTTTCTTTGCCTGTAGGTTTCTGGCTCAGTAAAAAGCATCGTGGCAGTGTCTGTGTTCCCTCATGTGCCCACAGTGCATCCACACAGATCAGATGTTCCTGGGAAAACAAACCCAAATCCCAACATTTGTCCAACTGGAGTTTTTTTTTGTCTGCTTGCCTTCCTCTCTGTTTAATCCAGTGTTTACTCAGTCAAGCGATTCAATTAGAAGCTGTTTTTATTTTCTTTCTGAGGAGTGAAGAATGTTAATTGTAGCTGAAATGCCTTCGAGTGATTCTCTCCTAATGTCACATTTCCATAAAATCCAGGAAAGCTTTGCTTGCTGCAAAGAGACTGCAGTAGCAGCAGAACAAAAATGTGAAAAAAAAGTGGGTTTGATGTTCTGAATGCTGGACTTGGAGTGGACTGGGACCTTGGTGGGGAAAGCAGAGGGGAAAAAGAATGTCCTGTGCTCCCAAAGTGTCGTGGTGGACTGAGGGAAAAGGAAGCAGATTGTGCAGACAGTTGGAGAAATCAAAACTTAGGAGAATTTTAATTAATATGAAAAGTGTGTAGAGAGATGTCACTGCCTGGGTTGGGGTAGAGAGGGAGGAAATGGAAAATGGCTTTAATTCTGCTGTCCTTGGGTTTTACTGGAGCATGATATGTCAGGGATCCTGTCAGGGATCTTGTGAGCCATGAAAAATAGAGCTGCATTCCTGTTGCTGCTGCTTTGTGGCCTCCATTCGTGGAATCAGTGAAGCTGGAAAAGCTGGGAAGTTTGGAAAAAAAATCCGAGATCATCGAGTCCAGCCATGAACCAGCACCAGCACCATGGTCACCACCAAACCACGTCCCCAAGTGCCACATCCAGGGATGGTCACTCCACCCCTGAGCCAGTGTGTGATAACCCTTCCCATAGAGAAGTTGCTCCAAATATCCAACCTGAACCTCCCTGAGGCTGTTTTTGTCTCCCCCAGTGATTTGTGGTGTGGGAGAAGAGTCTGGCACCACCTCCCTGCACCATTTCCTGCAGAAAGCAGAAAGCTGATCCATGACCTGGGATTAAGGAGATCCTGATTTATCCTGGCCAGAAATTTGCTTTATTCATCCTGAGAGGTTGAGGGGTTAAACTGAAAGTTTGAATTATCATTGACTGTCATAATTACACATTGTTTACTTCTCATTTTCCTTTTGCTTTTCTCACTTACTTAATTTTTTTTTTTTGGTGTTATAATGGATTAGATTTTTATTTGGAAAGGACACAAGGTTTAATCATGTCATCCCCTCTGCTGAATGCTGTGAAAATCCTTTGTTCCAAAGTCAAATGGAACACCATTAGAGCACACTTACCATCTGCTAAAAAAGCCATGAATTGGGTCAAACTGATCCTACATGTGATTCTGCTGATGTTAATGGTGTGACATCAGGAAGAGATTTCTCTAGGCCTGTTAATGTGATGAGAAGATAAAAATGTGGCTCCTGAGGAGCAAACAGGCCTTGGAAAAAGAACTTTCACTGATCCTGCCCTGCTTCTGCAAGGTTTTGAAGCTACAAAGCATTGCAAGAGTGCTAAATATTGACATTTCTTGCTATTATCATTTCCTGAATGGGCTGGGGGATGGTGGGGGAGGTGGCCAGGGTTCTGTTCCATCCTTTGAATTTTTGGCTGCAGCAGAGCTGACCCTGGACCAGTGCTAGGTGCAGATGGGACCATTATTTTTCGCCGCTTCATTTATTTTGTTTTAACAAATGGTTTCATTTTTCTCTCCTGCCTCGCTGCTCTGTGCTCAGGGCCAGCTCAGCCCTTCTGCAGGTGTTCAAAGGTGTTCAAAGACAGGAGCAACGTGTAATGAGCTCTTCCCTCATGTCCCAGCTGCCCCTGAGAGCCAGTCAGAAGTCCTGAGACAAAGCTAAAATTAAATGGGAAAGTCTAGGCTGGGATCTGGTGTCTTTGGTCTGAGCTGAATTTAGGCTGGAAAGCTCAAGGAGAGCAGGATCCAGTTTGCATGAAGCAGGTCAGATTTTGGGTGGAGAGAGGAACCTTCTTCCTTCTTCTCCTCAACGTGATTCAAAGGGGAAAATGCAATCCATATCCAAATAATCCCAAATAATTCCAATAATCCAAAATGTGGAACTAGAAGCAAACAAGATGAGATCCTTGCCCAGGGAAAAGCAGAGATTTGGCTTCCCACAGTGTAAGGTCCATCAGCCCACATGTAACCCTGGGAATGAATTCCAGCACCTTTCTTTTCTGTCTCTTCTTCTTCTTCTCCCTGCCCAGATTACCCCAACCAGAAGAAGAGAACAAACTTCCCACCTGGCTCCTGGTGTCCAGGGAAAGGAGCAGAGCTGGGAAAGGGGCTCAGCCTGGAGCAAAGGAGGCTCAGGGGGGACCCTGTGGCTCTGCACAACTCCCTGACAGGAGGGGACAGACAGGGGGGGTTTGGGCTCTGCTCCCAGGGAACAGGGACAGGAGGAGAGGGAAAGGCCTCAAGCTGTGCCAGGGGAGGTTGAGGATGAATATTTGGAAAAATTTGTCATGGAAAGGGTGGACAAACATTGGAAGGGGCTGCCCGGGTCAGTGGTGGAGTCCCCATCCCTGCAGGGATTTAAAATCTGTATGGATGTGACACTTGGGGACATGGGTCAGTGGTGGCCCTGGCTGTGCTGGGGAACAGTTGGACTTGGTGGTCCCAGAGGGGCTTTTCCATGGAATTTGGTTTTATAATTTTATAATCCCACACTCTCAGCAATGGCCTGACTTCACCAGGCCATGCAAGGAATGTGCTTCCTGAGCATTTCCTCTCAGCCTGGAATTAGGAGGCTTTCAATGGAATTGTCTCTTATTTTGAGAGTCCTTTGGGATCCAGACTCCAAATGCCCTGGGCAGGTGTTTGAACCGAGGGCTGTCACACCAAAACTCAGCAATATTTTGCTGCCAGCTCCCCCAGTTCCAGAACTAATTAACTAGGAAGGGCAAAATGCTTTTCCTGGTCTTTCCCAAAATATTCACAGGCTCCAACCCAGAGTCTCCAAAGATTAGCAGTATCTTTCACACACAGCAGTTGAGATTTGTGGAACTTTGCATAATAAAGAGAACCATTTCTACGGGCTGCTTGAGGGATGACTATTTCAGGCAGCTCTGGAAAAGAAAATAATGAATTAAAAATGGCACAGCTTTGCAGCAGAGCTGCATTTGTTGCTGCTGCTTTTCTGCCAGGGCAGTTTGGATCCACTGAAGTTCAGGAATAATCAGGAAGGCAAATCCTGCAGCCCAACTGAGTGGAAAGCCAAGTGTCTCCCTGCATATTCATCTGTTTGTCGCCTCTGATTCTCCTCTAATTCCTTTATTTTCCCGACCATAATAGACTTTTTCTCCATGCACACCCATTGTTCCCATGGAACAGGATTTGTCTGCACAGAGAGATGTTCACAAAACGTGTGAGAATTCATCGAAACAATTGAGATCTCACCGAGTTGCTTTTTGCCTCCTTTATTCCCATCCTTTCTGCGTTTGAATTGTTAAACGGGAGCTCTGCCGCAGTGTCAAAGAGGGCCTTGCAAAAGCTGTTGCCATAGAATTACACCTAGAAATGAGTTCTTGTTCAATCAGCGGCACAAGGAGTGGTTATTTATTTGTACTCGGGTCTGTTTAACAGCTCTTCATTACGAGGATGGCCCAGAGTTTGAGGAGCAACTTCTCCATTACAGCTCCTGCTCCCGGTGTATTCCGCAAAGAGCAGATAACGACTTTTCACACGTTCTCAAGGAGTTCTCAGAAAATAACTCCCTCTTTTCTCACCTCTTCCAGGAATCCCTGAAACGCCCCTGTGCTTGTCACACAGCGGGACCTCTTTGGGATCCCAGAATGGTTTTGGGTGGGAAGTGGCCTTAAAGCTCATCCAGGCCCAACTCCTGCCATGGGCAGGGACACCATCCACTATCCCAGATTGCTCCAAGTCCCCATCCAGCCTGGCCTTGGACACTTCCAGGGATCCAGGGGCAGCTTCTCTGGACAACCTATACCAGGGCCTCACCACCCTCACAGCCAGGAATTCCTTCCCAATATCCCATCCATCCCTGCCCTCTGGCAGTGGGAAGCCATTCCCTGTGTCCTGTCCCTCCATCCCTTGTCCCCAGTCCCTCTCCAGCTCTCCTGGAGCCCCTTTAGGCTCTGGAAGAGGCTCTGAGCTCTCCCTGGATCCTTCTCTCCTCCAGGTGAGCACCCCCAGCTCTCCCAGCCTGGCTCCAGAGCCGAGGGGCTCCAGCCCCTGGAGCATCTCTGTGGATTCCTCTGGACTCTCTCCAGCAGCTCCACGTTCTCCTGGTGTTGGCCTCAGGGCTGGAGGCAGCTCTGCAGAATCCCTTTTCCCCTGCTGGCCATAAAACCCCTTTTGAAACCCTTCCTAGGACTGGAGTTCTCCCTGTCTGCAGTCACAGACATTCCTATTCCATTCAGGGGGGCAGCACAGGTGGCTCAGGGAATGTGCTGGGATCTGTTCTCCTCCCCTTTGCCTCTCGTGTTCCTCAGCAGTGGTTCCGGGCTGGAATTTGCCTGGCAGCCCTTTGGAGCAGGACTGGGAGGAGGAGCAGGGGCAGCCGAGCTGTCACCTGGAGATTGAGCTCATTCCCTTCCATCCCTGGCTCCAAGCCTGACTTGGGTCACCTTCAGCTCTTCCTGCCCATTGTCCTCACTCATGGAAAAGGGAGATGGTTTATCTCATCTTCCAAAGGGGCTTTGAAATCCATGGATATATGGATTTTTCTGGGACTGAGCACTGGAGGAAAGCACAGGCAGGAAGGAGAACTCAGAAATTGTGTTTCATCTCCTGGTTAAAATTCATAGAGAACTTTAACTGATATATTTTGGTATTTACACATCTAAATTATTTTATTCAGCTGAAGAGAAACCATAGATCTGAATATTTTGCATAATTTTAATCTGTTTTAAAGTTCTGATTCCTCTCAGGTCCTGTAAGATGCTCCAGTGTGTCATATAAAATCTTCTTTGGCCACCTTATAACTGTCCACATTGTGCAATATTTAATATTACAAACTACATGCAATGCCTGCCCCCCAAACTGCTCTGTATATTTAACTTAAACATTATTTTAATTGGAATAAGGTTTCAGACAGATCTTTACAGCTCTGCAGGATGTGGCTTTCTGGCTTCATTCATTCCTTACATGTGGAGTGAAAATTCACTGAGTTCATTGGATTTACTTTTAATTTCTAATCAAGTTACTGACAAAGTATCAGCCCCTGAAGCTTTTGTAATCTTAATATTAAATATAATAAAAATGTAATAGCAAATGTAATATTAGTTTTAATATTAAATGTAGATGGACTGTACCATGTTGCCTCCTCCACTGACAGCCTGCTGTGAAGATTGGGTTTTAAAAATCATTCTCCTGCAGAAACATTCTAACAACATCTTAAACCAGTCCTCCAGTGAAGGTTTTTATTCCCCCTAGAAGTATTTAAAATATTTTTTTTTTAAATCTGAGTTGAATGCAGCAGCATTTCAGTGCTACAAGCCAAGGCAAATCTAATTCCATTGTAAAATCCCTCCATTTACAGAACGAACATAATAATAAAAATTAAAAAAAAAAACCAAAAAACAACAACAAAAAAAAAAACACTCAGCAAGGAGGGAAAAAAAATCCCCAAAGCCAGAAANGTAAAATCCCTCCATTTACAGAACCAAAATAATAATAAAAATTACAAAAAAATTAAAAAAAAATAAAAACAACACTCGGCAAGGGAAAAAAAAAATCCCCAAAGCCAGAAATTTCTGCTTTTGCAAGGATGGTGCTGGTGGTGCCATTCCCTTTGAAATAATTCCTCCCTAATTGGGATCCCAATGCGATGGGTAAGCGAACATATTTCACAGCAGCAGCTGTTGGGTGTTCAATGACTGGAAAATACGGCGCTGCTGAAGTGTGTGGAGTGCTCATCCCATCAGGAGGAGTGAGTTAATCATACACAATTCACTGAGCACTGGAGCTGCATTTGCAGGGCTGGGGCTGCCTTTTTAATTGTGGCGGGCCCCCGTTCAATATCTTGCGGGATCTTTTGTCTCGGCCGCGGCAGTTTTGGTTGCATCCCTTAAAACTGTCAGTCTTCCTTCTTTTTGCGAGGGCCTGACAATTCCTCCTTCACAATGCAGCCCAAATTGGACCAGATGCTGCATCAATAGAGCAGCCTGCCCATCTCGGAGGCATTAAGCCCAAAATTATTTAGAAAATTGAAGCCTTTAACATACTCTGGATTAATGTGATTAAGTGGAGCTTGCTTTAATTCATAGCCATCTATTCCTTTATTAATAGCCATTTCATCAACAGGAGCAGCACATATGGGGACAAGATGACTGAAAGTTAAATTGATTGCTGGGAGCCTGGAAGAAAAGCATTTAATGTTTCAATAATAACTGATGTAAGACTTCACTGCGGGGCATTTTGGATAGATTTAGACCGGCTTATGAGCACAGTATTTATTAGTATCTTTTAATTTTTCATTATGAGCTTGCTAAATGCAAGTTGGTGGGGGTTTCTTTTGTGTTGTTTTTGATTTTAATCCCGTCTTTAGGTCTGCATTTGATGTACAAGATTTATAAAGGAGAGTCTCTCTTGTGACTGGTGAGAGCTGCATCAGGCCATAGCAGGGCTGGGACTTCTGAAAGGCTTAGGAAGAGATAAAATATAAAACAGGGTAATTTGTTATTATTTGTAAGCATCCATTTCTGATCCTAGGACCATTCCAGGTGCTGAAGGAGGGTGTGAGAGCTCTATAATACAGGAGGGGCATCCCTCACACTCTTAAACCCCATTTTTGGGGTTTCTCCTGGCTTATTTCCCAACTCAGGAATTACATCCGTGCAAATTTATACACGGAATAATGGGATTAAAAAAATATCATTGGATAGAATGACAGAATCCCAGAATCCCACAATGGCTTGGGAAGGAATGGACCTTAAAGCTCATCTCATTCCACCCCGTGCCAGGGGCAGGGACACATCCCACTATCACAGACTGCTCCAAGCCCTGTCCAGCCTGGCCTTGGACACTCTGTGTGTGGGGAGAGAGGCATTTACAGGATGGTCCAATACCATGGAGTGACCATTCCAATAACTGAAAATTGAAGAGATCCAATCCCAGTGTCTGGGAACGTTGGAGAGATCTAATCCCAGTACCTGGGAACGTTGGAGAGATCCAATCCCAGTACCTGGGACAGCTCCCAGCACTGTTTGCAAGTAAAAAATCAGTCCTAAATTCTGCTGAAGGTAATTCAGATGCCAGAGTTTCTTGGTGTGTTCAGACTGGTCTGATTCACTTGAAATAAATCTCTGATTTAAAGTGGATGATGAGGATGAGCTGTGATTTGTGGCCATGATTAGAGTCAAGGAGTGGGATCCTGGAAGTTGGGGTTGGAAGTCTTTACTCCAGGCTCTCATGGGAAGCAGGATCTCCAACACTCATCAGGCCAGCTCAGGAACAGCTCCAGGGTGGAGGGTGCAGAAGGGCTGCACTGCAGGACTGTCCTCCTGGTGACACGGGATCCCCAAATGTCCTGTTTGAGCCTTCCACGTTGTGGGATATGGCCATTGTCACTTGCTGGGCTGCCTGTCCCTGCTGGGGAAAAAGTGTGGAGCTGCTGGAATGAATCCAGAGGAGGCCTGGAGATGCTCCAAGGGCTGGAGCCCCTCGGCTCTGGAGCCAGGCTGGGAGAGCTGGGGGTGCTCACCTGGAGAAGAGAAGGATCCAGGGAGAGCTCAGAGCCCCTTCCAGAGCCTAAAGGGGCTCCAGGAGAGCTGGAGAGGGACTGGGGACAAGGGATGGAGGGATAGGACACAGGGAATGGCTTCCCTCTGTCAGAGGGATATTGGGAAGGAATTCTTGGTTGTGAGGGTGGGGAGACCCTGGCAGAGATTTCCAAGAGAAGCTGCCCCTGGATCCCTGGAAGTGTCCAAGGCCAGGTTGGATGAGACTTGGAGCAACCTGGGATAGAGGAAGGTGTCCCTGCCCATGGCACAGTTTGGAACTGGATAATCTTTATTCTCCCATCCATCCCAAACCCTTCTGTGATTCCATGATATCCTAAGAAGATAAATAAAGTCAAGCGTTTCTCCCTCAATGTTACAAAACTGCTTTTTATTCCAGGTTGGTTTTATGTAACCTCAGCTTTTGGCCAGAGGATCTTCCAGTGCAACAAAACCAGAGCTCATTTCAATTTGAGAATAAAAAAAAAATCTCCAAGGATTGGTAGCTGTGAGAAAGGAAATTTGTGCCCCTCCTTTTGTCAGAGTTCTTGTTCCTAAATTCCAACAGTTCTCCAAGAATTAGGGATGTACGAATCCAAAAATGAGAGCACTGTGATCTACATTTCCATATATTAGTTCCCTGGATTTTTTTTCTCCTGGTTTTTGTTTTGTTTTGTTTGTTTGTTTTTAAATAAATTAAAAATAAGGTTTTTTTTCTCATTGTCTTCTAAATACTCTTGGACATCCAAATTGGTTGTTCCTTTATGGATGAATAAATGTCAAGGGACTCTGGTTTCACTTGAATGAAAAATCCCTTCTTTGCTTTGCTGAAATAATCCCTTTTAATTGGGAATATCAAAAGGATACAAGTGACCTATAGCTGAAAACTCTTGATTTGGGGCTGGTTGAACAGAAATAATGGATGATCAAATACAATGAATGTTCATTAGGCTTAAACTGGAGGCAAATGGTTTTACTGGTCTAATGGGAATGATGATATTTACATTTCAGCAAAAGAGAAAAAGCAAAACTACTTTTTGTTGTGTGTGAGTGGCACTGCGCTGTTTACTGGAATTAATTTTAATTAATTGTATTAGTGGCTGAAATAAAGGCTGCTCTTATTGTCTTTACCCAGCATAATTAATCATGGTAATCATTCATTTTGCACGACTTCTCGAGGTTAAGCTTTGGTGGAGCCACTCATTAAAACTGAGAATTAATAATGTCTAAAAGGTTGGCCACAAAAAAAAAAAAAAGGGAAATATCTGTAAAGATTTATGAAAGGCCAGTGATTGATCTGCTCCTCTTTGTTTTTTAAACCTGGTCTCAGACCTGCAGAAGTCTCTCAGCTGGTGTTTGATCTGGTTCTGTGGTTAATGGGCTCTGGGGAGTGGAATTTCTCACAAGTCCTTAAGGAAATCCTTCTCATCACTGAGAGGGGGTTTGTGCTCAGATTCCAGGAGTGAGGAAACTCCTCTCTCCACAGTCAGAAACATTCCAGGAGTGAGGAAACTCCTCTGTCCACAGTCAGAAACATTCCAGGGATGAGGAAACTCCTCTGTCCACAGTCAGAAACATTCCAGGAGTGAGGAAACTCCTCTTTGCACAGTCAGAAACATTCCAGGAATGGGGAAACTCCTCTCTCCACAGGCAGAAACATTCCAGGAATGANTTCCACTCTCCACTGTCAGAAACATTCCAGGAATGAGGAAACTCCTCTCTCCACAGTCAGAAACATTGCAGGAATGAGGAAACTCCTCTGTCCACAGNCCTCTTTGCACAGTCAGAAACATTCCAGGAATGGGGAAACTCCTCTCTCCACAGGCAGAAACATTCCAGGAATGAGGAAACTCCTCTCTCCACGGTCAGAAACATTCCAGGAATGGGGAAACTCCTCTCTCCACAGGCAGAAACATTCCAGGAATGAGGAAACTCCTCTCTCCACAGTCAGAAACATTCCAGGAATGAGGAAACTCCTCTCTCCATAGTCAGAAACATTCCAGGAGTGAGGAAACTCCTCTCTCCACAGTCAGAAATGGGATATTCTGGGATGGAGCCTCTGGTGATGCCGGGCATGGAGCAAAATCCTTCTCCCTGCAGGGACCTTTGTGAGGGAAGTGGGGAAAATAAAGTTACAATCAAGGAGCTGAAGCAAAAATGAATTCCCAGGATGATTTTCTTCCTCCAAACTTCTTTTTGATTAACAGAGTTTTCAATATTTCAACATTTAAATAACTTTTTCTCAACCAGACAACCAATTTTGTCACCTTTTGTGATTTGAGCCCTCCTTTGTTGCTCTTTGCAGACATTTGCACCACACACCCAAGACTGCAAATTCTTCATTTGCCAGTTTCTGACCTTACTTCAATCTTTAATATCTCTCCTACAATTTTTAATATTTTTACTGGGCAAATTTTTAGCCCCCTCCTTCAACAACCTTGCAGGAATATCACTTGAAGAGGGGCAATGGCTGTAATTTATAATTAAAAGAAATAGCAGGATTTCTAAAGCTCTTTGAGGGAGAGCACTGTAAATGAAATGATTAAATATAATTTTAATTAATTATAGGTCTTATAGCTGTTCTAGATATATAAATTGTCAAAAATGTTATCTTTTGAATCTCTTTAATAGTTTCTGCTGAAGACCTTTTTCAGCAAATAGTTGCTTGGGCATTTTTAGAACTTTCTAGAATTCTTTTATTAATTTTGGTGGACTTAGGAATACTTGTCTAGCACAAATTAATTCTGAATTTTCATCCCAGCTCCCTTTTTGCCCTCTGAGTATCTGTTTGTCATCACAAACTTTACTCTTTTGCCTTCTCTTTGCACTTTGATGCTTTCTGGTGAAACCAGCTTGCTTCTGCTGCTTTTTGCAGATTTGTTTTGGGGAAATCAGGAGGGAAACATTGATCCCAATCTTATTTCTGTTTATAATAGAACTGTCAGAGTGGTTTAATAAAACTCAGCTATGAAGGAGAAGCTTTCAGAGTACAAATATGGAAATACATCTCTTTATTTTATTCTTTTTGGCATTCTGGTCCACAGTTCTCAGGAATTAAGTTCTGCACAATCTTTTTCTGAGCTCTTTGGTGGTTTCCAGCTTCAGAAAGAGTCAGAATTGTCACATTTCAGGAACCAAACCTTTTATTCAGAGATCTTCTTGCAGTAATCCCTTACTGGGGTTTTCTACTTGTCACTCCAGAGAGACAAGCAGAAACCCAGAAATTTTTGTAATTCTAATCAAAAATACTAAATATTAGAATATATTCCTCACATTCCTTGTATTTTAAATTCCAGATTAGTTCATATTTTCCAATTTTCCAGCTTGCTATTAATAGATGTCCCTAGGTATTATATTTACCCCCATTTATCCCTTTTCAAAGCTCTTCTCAGTGCATGACATATTCCTCACATTTTTATCATTCTTTGCTTTCCCTTACACCCATTTATTTAAGGAAATTCTTTGTGTTGTGTAACAGTGGCACAGAGGCTTTGCAGCTAAAAGCTGAAAACTTTTAAGGGAAAAAAAGAATCAATCATGTTTTCTATTATATTGACATTAAAACAATTCCCTTTATAGATTGAAGCTGGGTTACTAAATCCAGGTGTGCTGTTGATGTGTTTATTATTAACTTTTAAATCTAAACTTTTTTCTGTACCAGAGCAAGAGTATTGCTTTGGTTTGGGACATCACACCCATTTTTTGGCAATAAATCATTTCTTAAAATATTTTTTGAAAATTTGGGTTTTCTGCTACTGCTATGTCTTGGGATAATCACTCCCTTTCCAGCCAAAGGGGAATTCTTGTTTTCCATTTGCCTTCTTCACACTGAGTCACAGTTGAAGCAAAGAGATAAAACTCAATTTTTGGGCTGTTGAGGAAGGGTTAGATGGGATTGGGGAAGGAATTGTTCCCTGTGAGGGTGAGGAGGCCTTGGCAGAGATTTCCCAGAGAAGCTGTGGCTGCCCCTGGATCCCTGGAAGTGTCCAAGGCCACGTTGGATGGGGCTTGGAGCAACCTGGGATAGCAGAAAATACTAGAGGAATTTTTATAGAGGAAATGCAATTTATTGGAATGCAAAAGCTCCATCCATTGGATGTGTCAGTTAAGGGTTAAATTTGGGCTTTCAATGATAATTTTTTAATGTAGTAATATGGATTTTTTTCCAATTCCCAGCTCCATAGCTAAAAGATTTCAACTCCACTCTATAAAAATGATACAGAACTTGGAGCTGGGTCAGAGTCTTCCTCATCAACCGTGATGAAAAGAAGATAACTCGAAAAGTCCCAGCTCTTTGCACAAATGAGTTTGGCAGAGAAAAGCTTCGTTAAAGCCAAATGAACAAAGGGAAAAGGGAACATCCACTCATGCATTCCCAGCCTTTAAGGCTGGTGAGGGCTCCCTGCATGATTTAATTTGGCATTTTTATTTTATAGATCATTATGTTTTATCGCGTCGCTGTTTTATCAAGACCTGTCGCTTCTTCCTTTGAGTTCAGCTGATGTTTGACTGAAGTGTCTCTCCCAGAAGGAAATCTGATTTGATTTGAAAAGTGTCAGGAAGTGGAGAGGTGCTTTATAGGACATGGGTTTAGAGGGGCAGCCCAAGATCCAGTGGTGCAGCTGAGCAGGGACCATTTTCCACTTGGAAAAGTAATTTTCCATTTGGAATTCCCTGGTTTCCATCCCACCACTGACTCTTCATCTGCCTTTCCATTGCTTTCTCAAAGAGCTCTTTTGCATCCCCTTCTGATGCCTTGGGAAGGCTGAGCTGGAACAGAGGCTGGACAGAGCTGGAGAATAAAACAGATATTTATTGAAAGGCCTTTAGGATTCTCCTTGGGCAGGACAAGAGCCTGGCCAGGGCTGCACCCAAGGTGGACCCAAAATGGTCACAAAATGGGCCTAAAATGGTCACAAAATGGACCCAAAATGGTCACAAAATGGACTCAAAATGGTCACAAAATTGATCCCTGGTCACGAGGTCTCACACTTTTATAAGTTTTGGTCCATTTGCATATTGGGGTTTAATTGTCCAGTTACAGCTTCAGGCTGTGAGGTCTCATCCTTCTTGTTTCTCCCTTCAGTTCACCCTTGTTTGTGCTTTTGGGCCTGGAAGTTGTCCTTGGTCTCCAGCAGGGAAAGGATTTGTTTTGTCTCCCTGCTCTGTGAAGGGAACTCACCAGCACTGAATGTGAGGCTTTGAACTTCACCTGAAGCAGCACAGAATCTGAAAAACATAACAGCTAAAATTTAAGGCATCACTTCCTGTGGCCATGCTCATCTCCTTGAGTTAAAAACCTCCAGGGGTTTCTTCTGGAAAGGGTAAATTCACCTGGCACTTGGTGGCTGTCCCTGAAACGCCTTTTCAGGATTTCTTAGTGCCAGGTTTGATCTCACCAGAGCTGTCCCCACAACCCCTTTCCTCTGTGACATCCCAATTCAGGCCCTGTTTCCTTTTATTGCAGTGAAATCCCACGTTTATTTCCACCCTTGCCCTTACCCCAAAGGTTGTTCCCCATTTACAGGTGCCACGAAAATCCCTTTTTCCCTTCAGCAGAGACTTCACCTCTGACTTCTTTAATACATTTTTTGATTGAGAGGCCCCAGTGCAGCAAGAAATGGCTTGGTAAGGCTGCCCCATCAGCTCCTCATCCCCAGAATTTATAAATTGAGACTTTATATTTCTTTCAAATTCCTGATGAAGGGCTCTAAGAGCAACAGGCTCTGCAGCAGTCCCTGCAGAGGACAGATAAAAATGCTGCCATTCAAGCCTTGTTCCCTTTGGACAATTTTTTTTATAAGAGACGTCATTTAGACAATTCTTAATCCACTTAACACGTGCACCATCGATAGGAGGGAGTGTTAATTTTTTAATCAGTCATGAAGTAATTAGTCAAATGCATTAATAAAGCCCGAGTTCCATTCCGTGCTATTACATCCCACATTTATTACAGCCAGGCTTGTAATTTCATGGGAGGATGAAATGGAGTTTGGCTGACAAGACCTGGATTCCACAGGACCATGGTGTTAATTATAAGCTCATCTTTGACTTTTTTTTTTCCTTCACTTGGCTGAAATTAAACCAGAACATCTTTTCTAGGAGCACATTCCAGCTGGTCCACAGGACCAGGCCAGAGGGAGTCTAAAATAATCCCCTTTTAAAGGCTTGGAGTGTGGACATTTGGCCCATAAATACATAAGCTCTGATAAATGAACAAGGAAAGTTTTTCCATCTCTTTTTTTTTCCCCCTAAGTTTTATATAATTTATTTCCCCCCTTTTATTGGCTGTTTAATGTGCAGCCATTTTGCAAATAAAAAGGGTTTACAGCAGTGGTCTTGCTTCCAGTTATTCTGTTCAATCAATACTCTGTTTTATCAAACCCATTTTGCTGCTAAAGAAAAGACAGGATTTTAGCAAACAACAGTGAACATTTTTACAGCTCTGCCACAGAAACTTTAAATACTTTCAAATAAAAACCAGGTTCATTCAGTACTTTTGTTTGGCAGATTTTTTGAAAAAACCCCTTTTTTTTTTTTTGTGGAAACTGCCAATCTTTTTAAATTTCATTCAAGTCGTTTACTGAAAAATAGGAGCATTTCTATGAAAAGAATAACAATAACAGCACGTTCAACCCCATTTTTTGCTGTCAATTTTATTCTCTTAGTTTTGTTTTTAAGGGGTAAAAAAGGAAGTGGTTCTAGAAAGCACCAGAAATAGCAGCTCATTGTTTTATCAGCAAATCTTATCTTTATAAATTTTCATTTACTGGGTGATTCAGCTGTTCTCTAATAAACCAAATAAATAACATTTAATAACATTTTCTCTTCAGGGGCACCACACTGTAGCTGCTGTAGGAGCTACTTTCTGTAGGTATTAGAAAAGACTCGATTTGCTGTGGCCCAGGCAGAAGTTTCTGGAAGTTTCTAGATTTTATGGACAATTTATTTTGATTTAAATTGCAGGACTGGCCAGCCCATAGTGATAAATTGGCTTCTTGCTGGAGAGGATTGATATGTTTTGATAAAACTGGATTAAAAAGGACGTGGATCACACTGAGAAGTTAAAGAATTGTATTTTCTAAAGCAGAAAGTCACAGTGGTTAATAAAGCAACCATTATCTCCTAGACCAGTGCTGGTAAAGTCATTAAAGTGCCTTAAAATATAAAGAAGGAGGTAAAATAAATTAGCCACAGGTAGAAGTACAAAATAAGGGTCTGTTCCATGAAATTCTTTCAGTGTTGGGCAGGAATTAAATTGAAAATATTTTAATGGAACTGTGAATCTGGGATTATTTCCATTCTTTTCATCCTCATTGATTTGAAGGTAAAAACGTAAAGGGAAGGGGACACCCAAAATGTGGGCTCTCAGTATTTTAAATACTGAATCTTTAGATTGTTTATTTAACAAATAGGAAGGCCCTGAAAATTTTGGTAGCAATAACCATGGCTTGATAAAAATTCCCAGGCTGGTTTGGAGAAAGACAAGCTCCAAAAGACCTTCCCATGATGGTTTTTTTTTTGGTAGTATTTTGCATTTTCACTTGGGACGTGGCTTTGGATAAGGGAGTTTGGTTTAACTCCCAAATCAGTGAGTGCTGAAGTTGGGTTGGGATTTCTTTACATTCCACATTGGCATCATGGGCCTGCAACAGGTTTCCCTGGAAGTGTTCAAGGCCAGGTTGGACAGGGCTTGGAGCAACCTGGGATAGTGGAAGGTGTCCCTGCAGGGACTGGATGAAATTTAAGGTCACTTCCCACCCAAACCACTCTGGGATCCCAAGGAGTTTGTGTTGTGTGACGAGCACAGGGGTATGGCTGTAGGAAATAAAGAGGAAAGACTCCAATTTCAGAAGGCAAAAATAAAAATTGCTTTATTCTCTAATTTCACTCTGTTTTTACAAGGTGTTCCCAATGCAGATTTAACATGATTGATGAACAGGAACAACACCTCTCTAATCCCATTGGTTACACCAGAGAAACAGCAAAACTCCACCTGGAGAGGATCGTTTTGAGAAAGAAAGTTGTTCTGCCAAGATTGTTTTGAGAAGAAGCTTTCCAGAGAATTTTTTCCCTTTGGGAAGAAGTTAGCAGGCTAAGATCTCTCAGACTCAGAAATATCAGGCCCACACAGGGGCGTTTCAGGGATTCCTGGAAGAGGTGAGGAAAGAGGGAGTTATTTTCTGAGAACTCTTTGAAAATGTGTGAGCAGTCGTTATCTGCTCTTTATGGAATACCCTGGCAGCAGGAGCTGTAATGGATGAGTTGTTCCTCCAACTCTGGGCCATCCTTGTAATGAAGAGTTAAATAGACCCAAGTACAAATAAGTGGAACAAAATGATCTTTGTGCTCCCTTCCAACACAAAGTACTGTGGGATTCTGTGATTTACTGGCGTCAGGACCTTATTTCTCAAAAGACTCAGGTCCTTTTCTGCAGGAGGGGCCAGTTTTGGAATTCTTTTCAGTGTAGAATTAAATTCACTCGAGGCAGGGCCAGCTGGAGGTGCTGGGCGATTCCCAGGTGAGGATCTCTCCAGCCAGCCCCGGGAAGCTGCTCCGCTTTGCCGCAGATAATTAAACGCTCCCTGGAACCAGCCAGTTCAAAAGGACGAGTTCTCTTCCCTAATCCCCCGTCTTGGGCACTCACCTGGGACTTGATTAAGAAGGTGAGAGTCTAAATGCTCTTAGGAAGAAAAGGCATTGAAGAGGTGTCACTCAGACGTCTTTTCCTCCTGCTCTTTGCGGGGACGTGGTTTGTTTTTTTTTCGCCAGGGTTGGAATCCCCGCTGAATGAGCTCGCCGGAGTTAATCCTCCGGGAGCGGCCGTGTTTTCTAAGTGGGAAATGGATCCAGGATAAACAGACAATCTGCTCTTGGCACTCAGCCCTCCCTGCCTTGCTGTAATAAAGTCTTCCCATCTGCAGGGAGGTTCTTTGGTGGTTCAAGCCCCTTCCAGAGCTGAAGGAACTGAGGGGCAGCGCTGGAAAGCTGATAATTGTTTCAATAAAAAACTTGTTTCAGTTTGCACAGTGAACAGCACACAGAATTATATTTATAATCCCACAAATTATTTAAAAAGTGTGATCCAGACGTTGAGGGTTCTAGAAATGTTCATACCCGCTCAAACTTTTGCTGTGGGGTATTAAAGATCCGCTAATTAAAAGCAGGGGGTGAACTGAGGACGCTGGGACTCTCTGACAATATAAATGGACATTTCAGGAGGAATTCTGAAGGAGGCACTAAGGTGAAGAGCTGGGTGTCGCTGAGAGAATCACATCTCCCACTGATCATTTGAAATCCTTGTGTCAGGATATCCTTGTTAAAGATGTGTTGAATTCCTTGTTAAAGATGTGCAGGTTTTTGGAGAACAAGTGGGGTAATTATTTCTCTTTGATTGTTACCTCTCCATTTTAAGAAGTCTTACCAAAAAAAGGTTTAATTAGAAATATTTCATTTTTTTTTTATTTTTCACCAAACAGAGGAGTAGTGAGCTGGGTTGATTCTGTGTTCTTTTCCCATTGGATTTACCAAGTGTGTGAGACACAAACAAAATAGGATTATTCTGTTTTCATAGTCAGACTCAAGCCTAATGCAAAAAGTTACCAATTCCAAGATTGTTACTAGGAATAGCCACAGCAGAAAGAAAATCCACTGCATTGTGGAAAGGCTTTGAGGAAAATGACAGGTGAATGTGGTAGGACCAGCAGCATTTCTTCCTTTCTTTTCCCCCGAGGGTGAATATTGATTTTAAATCTATTCTAACAGTCTCTTAGCCACACATCTGAGGAGGTTTTTCATGAGGTCAGGCTGTAGTTCTCAGAGGAGCACCATTATTTCCTCATTCTGGGGAAAAAAAAAAAGGAGGCTGATCCTTTGAACCTCTGGATTAGCAGGAGCAGGCAGTGTTGACAAGGTGCAATTGCTGCTTCAGCTGGGAGGAAAGGTAAAGCCTCTGTTGTTTTTAAGCTCTTTAGGAAACTTCCCTGTGATCTAAACCTGTTCATCTCAGCCGAGTAATTTGCTCCTGAGTGATAAAAACTTTTCATAAGATTCGTGTTGGCTTACAAAAAAAATAAAAATGCTGAAGTCAGAAGCCACTCTTTAATCTCATTTTAGTTGTACAATCACACACAGAATCACAGGGTTGGAAGAGACCTTCAAGATCATCGAGTCCAACCCTTGTACCAACACCTCAACGAGATCATGGCATCTCCCACATCCAGTAGAGAACAAAGATCGGTCTTACCCTTCCTTTTGCCTTTTAATAGATTTATAAAAACATTTTCTATTATCCTTTACAAAAGTTGCCAAATCGTTTGAACTCAACTTTGGCCACCCTAACACTTTTCCTACATGCCCCCTTAAACACTTCCTGGGAGACCTGACCCTCCTTCCAAAGATGATGCATCCTCTTTTTATTCCCAATTTCCTTTGAAACTTCGTTGTCCATCCAGGCTGGACGTTTTCCTTGTTGACTCACCTTTCACCACTCAGGGACAGTCTGTTCCTGTGCCCTGCTTTGAAGCACCCCCACCTTTCCTGGACTCCTTTGTTTATAAGGGCTGCTTTCCAAGGAACCTTCTGGATAATTCTCCCAGATAGGCCAAAGTCTGCCCCCTGGAAGTGTAAAAACTGCTGTGCCACGCCCTGATTCAGTCTTGCACTTGGCCAGAGTGGAGTGAGCCTTGTGAAGATCTATCAAATCTCTCTGAGGGTGCCTGCACCTCACAGAAATGGCTTAAAAATAATTTGTGAGCTCCTTGGGTGTGTTTTGTAAAGNGCACAAATAATGAACCCGGAAATAGAACCTGAGCACAGGTACATGCAAGCAATGCACCTTGCCATGACATCCCAAGAAGCACCAAGACTCTCTGTGCCCTCCCTTATGTACTGAAGGATTTGGGTGGGTTTTTTTTGGCAAACTGGCCAATAGAGAATGGTGACATTTCTGAGGGACAGCTGAACAGACCTATCCGTGTTTATCTTGATGAATTTTGTGGAATTTTTGGCAAACTGGCCAATAGAGAATGGTGACATTTCTGAGGGACAGCTGAACACAGACCTATCTGTGTTTCTGTCCTGGCATTAAACCAATGGCTGCCATGAGAGCAAAGAAACTTCCAGGCCTTTTTCCTTTTAAGTCTTGTGGTAAAACTGAAACCCTTTTCCTTATGTGGCAAACACCTGCTTGGTTTAGAGCTGCACTGCCACAGCGCAGCTCTGTTTTAATCTCCCTGCTGCTGGCTGGAGGAAAGCCCTGCCCTGAGCTTGCCTGGCTAACAGGAGCAATGTTGGCTTGGGAGAGCTGGACACACCACTGGTCGTGCTCTCTCCTCCTTTTTCCTCAAGCTCCAACAAAAGTCCCAATTTGGGCTCCACCAAGTTCATTATTTTTTGCTGACAGACCACATTAAACCATGAAAGCTGGAAGAAATTCCATCCCTGGCCTAAGCTGGCCTTGCTGAAGACCATTTCACTTCATTATGAAGCCAATTATCTCCAATTTGTGTTTTTATTCTGCTGAAGGGATGATCCTTCCTGCTTCCCACCATCTGAGTTTGGCTTCAGGTAATGAGGTGCCTCCCTGGACTGGAAAAGGCAGAGAGGAATTGGGTCACAGTTGTGGACATCCTGCAGGACAGGGGGACCTGGCTTCACTCCAGCTCCCAGGAAACCTGGATATTCTCTTTTCATCTCACTGAGCACATCTTTGTGACACTGAGACAGGGAGCAATTTGATTTTGTCAAATCTAGACTACAGATATCTCACATGTGTCCTCCTTTACTCCTCTGCATCCCAGACTAAATTTAATCCCAGTTTTTCAAATCCCTTTTTATCAGCTGGCTCAGCCCTCTGTGCCTCGTTTGGGTTTTGTTTCAGGTGCCCCATTAATTAATAAAATGCTGCCACACTTTCCCTCTTCGTGGCTCTTTAATATTTCCCAGCATCTTTTTTTATTTCTCTCTATTTTTTTTTAAATTCAAATTTCTCCTCTTGTCTCTACTGAGCTCTCCTCAGTTACTCACAGAATCTGACTTTTCTGGTTTGGTGACAGCTCATTCAGGGCCAGATTCACCCTCTGTGGAATTCTTTTATTCTGTTGAAATCAGTGGAATAAATCTGGGCTTTGTGCTGGTGTAAATTAAATAAAAACCTCCCTAATGTGATCAAGGAGCTTAATATGCCCCCACCAAAAGGCAGATCCAGTTTTTTTTTAGATATTTACTTCTCATGATTTAATTGAAGGAAGGGATTTTTTTCCCCCCATTCATGAATAGATAATGACAATTAAAATGCTTAATTTTTAAATGATCAAATATAAAACATATATAAAACATAAAATGCACTTTATGCAGTGGACTGTAGCCTGAGAAGTCTGAGCCCTCATCAATACAGCCATTAATTAAAATTTAAGTGAATTATGTGGCCAGATCCTTCAGAAGTTGGATCTTTCAATAATACTGTGGGTCATAAACACATCAAAAATGAAAAAATTCTGTCCAAAGTGTAACTGAAAAATAAGAATAATGTTTTTTAAAGTGGTGTAACTTCTGCTAATCTTCCTTGTATTCCTGTCATAAAATTTAAAGTTGAGCCAGGCTTTCTTTGACACTTTTAAGCCTGTTGGATTCTGTGAAACAGTTTGGAATTATCTGTGTGATCTTGTGTAAACACACCCTTGACATTTGTTTTTAATCATCATCAATAATATTATTTCTATTTTATAATGATAATGATTTCATAATCAATCATATTATCCATATCTCCACCGAAACAAAACCCAGAAACAAAAAAAAAAAAGTCAAGACAACTTAGACATGCAAGTTTTCATATTTTAATGCTCTGTTTAGAATATTTAGAATATTTGGCTAGTTTTCAGCGATATATTTATTGGAATTATGAATTTTTTCTCATTTAAGCTAAAAAACTGCTGTAATAACATCAGAGTCTTCTTTTCTCAGCTCTCTGCATAGTTTATTTCACGATGGCCTTGTCTGAACAAACAGATTTAGCAGAGTTGACATCAATATAAAACATTGTGCAAAAAAAAAACCCCTCAGGTATAAATGGAGCTAAATCAAAGCATTTTTAGGAATACATGAAACAAAACCAAAGGACTTTGCTTGGAACTGCAGAGAGACCAAACCCTGAGTGTGCCCTGGCTGATTGTCACAGCTAAAATGTGATTTTTGTTTGGGATTTGCAGGCAGGACCGGGCACAGCCTGAGTGTGCCCTGGCTGATTGTCACTGCTAAAATGTGATTTTATTTGGGATTTGCAGGCAGGACTGGGCACACCCTGAGTGTGCCCTGGCTGATTGTCACTGCTGAAATGTGATTTTTATTTGGGATTTGCAGGCAGGACCGGGCACACCCTGAGTGTGCCCTGGCTGATTGTCACAGCTAAAATGTGATTTTTATTTGGGATTTGCAGGCAGGACCGGGCACACCGAGGCCGTCCGGGTGGTGTTCGAGCCACGGAACATCAGCTTTGAGCAACTGCTCAAGGTCTTCTGGGAGAACCATGACCCGACACAAGGTAGAGTGATGAGCGAGCCAGTATTTAATTATCTCACTAATTACAGCTGGGATAATTAGTGTTGGAGCTGCACGGGAGAGATGAACCTTGAAATCACACCGGGGCTCGGGATATGATTGCAGACGTTTATTGACAGAGGGAGAAGGGGAGCGCAGGAGCTCGGGGTGCCCCTCCTCCCTTACAGCTGCCTGGGCTGGGGGAATTCCCACTGAGGGGCACGGGAGACAATGGAAAATTCTCCTCAACTTTGATGGTGACAATTTATTCTGTGATTTCTTTTGTCTCTTCAATTAGAGCGTTTTTCTTTGCCTCTTCAAAATTTCTGTTGTTTTATTTTATATTATTTTAAATTTTACCTTATTTTAATTTTTTTTCTTATTTTGCTTTATTTTACTTTATTTTATTTTACTTTATTTTATTTTGGTTATTTAAATTTTATTTTATTTTATATTTTATTTTACCTTATTTTTAAAACTTTATTTTATTTTATTTTTATTTTTATTTTTATTTTTATTTTTATGTTTATTTTTGTTTTTTAAGAGGTAAGTCCCCACTGTGCAAATCTCCAGCTGTGTNATTTTATTTTATATTTTACCTTATTTTTAAATTTTTATTTTATTTTGCGTATTTTATTTTATTTTATTTTACTTTATTTTATTTTTAAAAATTTAATTCAATTTTATTATAGATTTTATTTTACTTTACCTTGTTTTTTAGATTTTATTTTCCTTTATTTTATTTCATTTCTACCCAGGCCCTTTACCCTTCATCACAGCCTGGGATTTCACATTTTTTCAACAGCACTGGATGTATTTTGTGATTAGAAAAAGGGAGCACAGAAGGGGTTGGGTTCTCCAAACCCTTGGATTTCATTTATCCTTCTTGGCAGAGGTTTTGTGCTGACACATCTGTGCAAACAGAAACATTTTGCACGTTTCTGGAGCTCCAACAAACCCCATCCCTTCTCCCATTTCTGCACACAAATCACTCCTTTCAATATTTGAACACCCACCGTAATTACGCCGCTCGTCACCGCATCTGGGAACAAAAAAATCGCAGATGACACCTCCAAAATGTGGTGCCATCCCGGGAAAGAGAAACTCAAAGAGGGATCCAGGTACTGTTGTGGATAAGTGTCTTCCACTGAGCCCAAAGTGGCTCTTGCAACTTCTGCCTGGATGGAAAGGGCTGGAGTCAGGAATTTTCTGTGTGCAGGGCCGGGAAATCAGAACATTTCGTGCAGTTCCTCTGTTGCCATCCCAGGGATCCATGGAAATGTTGGTGGAGATTTGAAGAGGGACACAAAAACGGGATTTAGAGCCCAGAAAACTGCCCCAGTGCTGGGAATAAATCAATGAAAGAGAAAGAACACCATGTCATGGGGAGTTGGGTGGGATGTCAGGAAAATGTTCTTCTTTTAGAGGGTGGTTGGGCACTGGAGCAGCTCCGCAGGGAGTGGTCACGGCCCTGAGGCTGCCAGAGCTCCAGGAGTGCTTGGACAATGCTCTCAGGGACAGGGTGGGATTGTTGGGATGTCCTGGGAGACCCCATGGAATTGGATCAATGATCCTGGTGGGTCTCTTCCAGCTCAGGATATTCTGTGACTGCATGATCAAATCATCCTTGGGACAGGTTGAGCACCTGACCCCGATAAACTGGAACGTGCTCCAGTAGCTGGGAAAGTCTGGAAAGTTCCACTGTGGAATGAAACAGCTTCACATCCCTCAGTGTAATTAAACATTGGAGTCTTTTTTTTCCATCACCATCCTTTCGAGCCTTTCAGGCAGGATAATCCATCATTTTAAAAGAGGGGCTCGATTCCAGACAGGAGGAGGAATCCTGTGACTCTGCCGAGTGCGGTGGCCCGTGCTGTTGATTTATGAGCCTCCCTTTCCAACCCCCTGCCTTGGAACTGTGTTCAGGATGATTCCTCTGCACCATCCCTGAAAAACTTGGAGATCTGCATTGAGACAGAGCCTTCCCTGTGGCAGGGTTATGGAATGAGGTGATCTTTAAAGTCTCTTCCACACCATTCCAGGAT
>VWYE01007579.1:0-26587 GCA_013398995.1 Alaudala cheleensis
GGCAGGTGACATGGAGGTGTGACATTTGTACAGTCCCAGGGAGGCTTTTTTGCTTCATCCTTGGAATTTTTCAAGCCCTGAATGGACCAGGCAGGGTCCACCAGCAGCAAGATGGCCTGGAGAGCTCCAGGGATCCTTTCCTGCAGGAATTACCCTGCCATGGATTTTATCACATTCCCCTGGCCAGAGTCCTTATCCTCAGAGGGATTTTCCCCCCTTTTCCCATCTGCTCTCAGAGCCCTGGGTTTGGATCTGGGCTGGCATCCTCCAGGATGCACTTGGGGGCAGATGGGAAGGATTTTCCATGACCTGCCTTATCCGTCCCCCTCATCCCAAGGGGCAGCAGCACAGGGTGGTTTCAAACTGCCATCCCAAATCCCGTGTGTCCATCAGGAAGGGCTCATCCATGGTCTGTGTCACTGAGCAGTGCCAGGGGATGGAAAGGGCTCTCTGTCTGTGACCCTTGTGACTGTCCCCAGGGCAGTCAGGGCCAGCTGTGCCATTGTCCCCAGGGAGGTCCCGATGGCAACCTCTGCCCAGAAAAGCTTTGGTGGCACAGGGAAAACTCCCTGGATTCCCTCTGCACAGGGAATGGGCAGTTTGAAGGAGCAGCCTCAGGTCTGGGATGCCCCGTGCCATGGGCTGCACTGCTTGGGGCCATCCCAGCCCTGTGTGCCTCAGTTTCCCCTTGCTAANTTCTGGATGTGGTCTGGGATGCCCAGGGACCATCCCAGCCCTGCGTGCCTCAGTTTCCCCTTGTTAAGGGGCTGCCAGTGGGATCCAGGGTGAGATTTTTCCCACCCCGAACAATCCATCTCCACCCCATCTCTGCTCTGACCCCCCTGGTGCAAACCCTGCAGGCAACACCCCATCCCTAAAAAGCAGCTAGAAAAGTCCCACTGGCTCAGCCCTGCACCAATCCACTGAAAAAATCCTTTGGAAAGGAGGCTGGAGATGAGGTGGCTGGAGATGAGGCGGCTGGAGGTGAGGTCCCCGTCCAGGCACAGGGGATTTGGGGAAGCTCCTGGTCACCACTGGAAGTGTCCCAGCACGGAGCCTGGCTCCCCAGCACATCCCACACCCCAAATCTCAGGGATCCCAATGTCATTTCCTGCTCCAGCCCAGTCCCACGGCCCCAAATGCCAGGATAACCCCCCCTTCTTTGTCACCAGACCCCCTCCGTGCCCTTTGGGATGTTTTATGGAGGAGGCTGATCCTGCCCTTTGGGATGAGCCAGAGCGGTTCCAAGGAGCCGCACCCCACGAGCGCTGCCTGGCTCTGCCCTCTCCAAAACTTTGCCCAAACCTTTGGAAGGACAGCGAGGGGACAGCCACCAGCTCCCAGCCGCCTCGCACGCCCCCAGCCCGGCCGGGATTTATCACGAACTGGCCCCGAGGAATTCCTCGGGAGCGGAGCCAGCCCGGGAAGTGCTCGCTCCTCCCCGGACACCACGCTCGGAGCAATCCCCCCCTCCATGGTGGCTCGTCCCGACGGTGCCTTGTCCCCACCGCCGGAATCAGCGCTGCCGAACCTCAGTGATGCCCCAAAACCCGCCGGGGTGCAAAGTCTGGGTGCTGGGGGGGATCCAGCCGGATTCAGGGGGGGTTTATAGAGGGGGAAAATCGCAGCTTTCCCCACCCTGAGCACCCCCATCTCTGCTCTGACCCCAGCACAGCCCGGTGTGCCCCCAAAAAATCACCCTCAAAGCGTCCCACCAGCTTCAGCCCCGCACGAATCCACGGAAAACCCTTCTCTCCGCTGCCCGGCCCCAAACAAAGACACCCAGCGAGAGGGGGAAGGAAGAGGAAAGCAAAGATCCCACAAAAAAAAAGATCCCGCACGCCCCGGGATTTACCTGGGTAACCCAGGGGTGCATCCTGCAGCTCCCCATCCTCCGCCGAGCGCCAAATTCATCGTTTTCCCGGCTCGGTATCCCGGGAAGAAAGTCCAAAATAATACCTGAGGAGAGCAACCTGCTGCTGGGCTGCGGCCAAGGGCTGCCCTTCGCTCGGTGGGATTGGCCACGGCGCCCGCGGGAGCTTTTAACTCTTTGTGCCCACCTCCGGCCGGGATTTGGGGAATTCGGGCTCCGTTCTCATCACCGGGGGAGTTTGGGGCTGATGGCTCGGGTCAGTTAAAGCGGGAGATTTGGAGTCGGACGCGTTGGGTTTTTCCTGAAAATCAGGATTTGGAGTTTGCCCTTTTCTGTTTTTACATGGGAGTTTGGGGGTCTGACGGCTTTTTCTGAATAAATAGGGATTTGTGGGTTTGGAGGGTTTTGGGGTTTGCTCAGAGAGGGATTTGTGGGTTTGGAAGGTTTTGGGGTTTGCTCAGAGCGGGATTTGTGGGCTTAGAAGGTTTTAGGGTTTGCTCAGAGAGGGATTTGTGGGTTTGGAGGGTTTGGGGGTTTGCTCAGATAGGGATTTGTGGGTTTTGGAAGGTTGTGGGGTTTGCTCAAATAGGGATTTGTGGGCTTGGAAGGTTTTAGGGTTTGCTCAGATAGGGTTTTGTGGATTTGGGGTTTGCTCAGAAAGGGATTTGTGGGTTTAGGGTTTGCTCAGGTAGGGATTTGTGGGTTTCAAAGGTTTTAGGGTTTGCTCAGAGAGGTATTTGTGGGTTTGGGAGCTTTTGGAGTTTGCTCAAATAAGGATTTGTGGGTTTGGAAGGTTTTGGGGGTTTGCTCAGAAAGGGATTTTTGGGTTTGGGAGGTTTTGGGGTTTGCTCAGGTAGGCGTTTGTGGGCTTGGAAGGTTTTAGGGTTTGCTCAAATAGGGTTTTGTGGGTTTGGAAGGTTTTGGGGTTTGCTCAAATAGGGATTTGAGGTTCAGGGGCTTGTTTATGCTCAAACAGAGAATTTGGGGTCAGACTGCTTGTTTTTCTTCAAATGGGAATTTTGGGATCTGACAGCTTGGTTTTGCACAGAGAGAGTTTTGAGGGTCTGACAGCTCATTTTGTTCAACTGGAATTTTGGGATCTGACTGTTGGGTTCTTTTGTTTTAATTTTTTTCCCCCTCAAATAGGGAATTTCAGAACTTGTTTTTTCTCAAATGAGGAATTTGAGATTCAATTTGCTCAAACAGGGATTTTAGGATCAGACAGCTGAGGCTTGGGCTATTTTTCATACGGGGAATTTTGGGGTTTGATGGCCTGGTTTTGCTCCAATGGAGATTTTGGGACCAGGTAACTTATTTTGGCTAAAGGGGGATTTTGGGGTCTGGCAGGTGGGTTTTCCTCAAATAGGGATTTAGGGTCTGACTGCCTGTTTTGTTTTTTGTCTTTCAAAATGGGATTTTAGGGTCTGGAGGTACACATAGAGATTTGGGGCTCCAACAGCTGGGCTTTTTTCAAATGGAATTGTGGGGTCTGACAAATTGGGCTTTTTTTTTTTTTTTTCAAGTGGGGGTTGCTCAAAACAGCTCATTTTCACTCAGTTTTTTTGGGGGATCTTTCTATCAGGGGATAGAAACTTTCTCATCCTTCTGGGGATGTTTCCCAGCTGAAGAGCTCTCAAAGAAGGGCAGAGAATGGGATGGATGGGGTGAGTGGGATGGATGGGATGAGTGGGATGGATGGGATGGATGGGATGAGTGGGATGGATGGGATGGATGGGATGAGTGGGATGAGTGGGATGGATGGGATGAGTGGGATGGATGGGATGGATGGGATGGATGGGATGGATGGGATGGATGGGATAAATGGGATGGATGGGATGGATGGGATGAGTGGGATGGATGGGATGGATGGGATGGATGGGATGAGTGGGATGAGTGGGATGAGTGGGATGGATGGGATAAATGGGATGGATGGGATAAATGGGATGGATGGGATGAGTGGGATGATGCATCCACAGAACCACTGAAGGATTGGAAGCGACTTCAAACCTCATCTCATTCCAACCCCTGCCATGAGCAGCGACACCTTCCACCATCCCAGGCTGCTCCCAGCTCCATCCCCCCGGCCAGAAGCTGGCGCTGGATGTTTCCCTCCTTCCTCCCCATCACTCAGAGCAGAGCCCTGGTGGCACAGGATGGTCCAGAGCTCCTTTTCCCACTTTTCCCAGCGGCGGGAGGAGCGATCAGCCTTTCCCCACCGGGGGCCCGCCCAGCCTCGGCGCTAACTCGGGGTTATTCGCAGCCGCGGAGGGAGGGAGAGAAAGGCGCACCAAGCCCCCGCTAATTGAGAGCCATTTGCTCCAGTGAATTTGCTGTCGGCAGGATGTGCGGGCATCAAAGGAGCCGCCGGTCGGGGCCTCGCCAAACAACAGTGAGAGCGGTAAAACAGCAATAACGCCGAAAGAATCAAATATGGGTTAAATGTGCGTTTAAACCCGGGCTGAACGCGCTGCTGGGGCGCAGGGGGAAGGTGGAAATTACACCCGAATGCCTTCCTGTGGAGATTCAAGCTCTTAATTTTGCCCTTTCAGCTCCAGAAGCGGGGAATTCTGACAAACAGGCTGGTTTGGGGATGTGAATGCACCTTGGAAGGAGCCAGGCAAACATCCCTGGCAATAAGCAGAGCTGGCTCAGGAGCTGTGCTGGGATGTGAGCCCTTCCCAGCAGCGGGATTTGGGGAAGCTGCTCCAGCACAGGAGCCTGTGGCTGCCCCAGGAGGGAGCTGCAGCAGCCCCAGGTCCCACAGGACACAGGCAGCTCCCTGCCACTGCAGCTGCTGGAGGCTGTGCTCCCCTCTGGGAGCTGAGTTATGTCTCGGTGCTTCCCACAGATGGATAAATGATGATGGGAGAGGCTTTGGAGGAGGCTGGGAAATCCAGGGGGACCCGTGCTCCTCAGGTGGGGAGTCAACTTTGGAACCCCCAGCTCCTGTTTCCAACCCAGGGCTTGGGTGGCTGAACAGGAAGCTCTGTGCCCACCCAGCTCTCCTCCAGCAGAGCCCCTCCATCACCTCTGAGAGCCAGCAGAGACACCCAGTTGTCACCCAGTTGTCACCGCTTTGTGCCAGGGCTGCTGCACAGCCAGCTGCACCCAGGCCATCGTGTTTCCCTGTCCCCGTGGGACACAACCACCAGGACTTGGTCTCAGCCCTTTGTGGGGTTTGTCCTTCTCTGCTCTGCCCTTTTTGGGTGGCCCCATGGTCAAACTGTGTCCCCCAGATCTGAGGTGACCTCCAGGGACTACAGGGTTGGGTTTACCCAGCTACAAAACCTTCCCTGCCCTGCCTCGCTCTGTCCTGGAGGCTTTGAACATCCACCCAAAGCCTTCTGCCTCTTGAAGGAAGAAAAAATGTGCTCTTCCAAAATCCAAACTCTTTGTTCCCACATCCCTCTGTTCCTTTTTCCCTTTTCCCTGCAGGAGTGGCAGCCCCCTGGCAGGGTGATTTCCATCCTCCTGGAGCTGTTTCATTGCAGGATCCCCAAGCTCTCTGAGGCCCTGCAGGATTGGTTCAGTGTTTTCTTGCACTGATCAGGGAAGGAGGAAAACTCCAGCTGCAGTGAGGTCTGAAGGAGCATGAATGGCCTGGGACATTCCCCAGGGAATAGGGTGGAAAGCATTGATGTGCTCAGGCAGAGCTGGAGATGGGAATGGGAGCAGAGACAGCAGCTCCCTGCCCTGGGATTTCTTCCTTGGAAGCTCTGGGGAGCTGCTTTTTGGTACAAGACATCCCAATGAGAGCAAGAGCCTCCCTGCCCTCCTCACCCAGACTCCTTTGTTTAGAGGGAAGATCATTTTCAAAGCCTTGAGGAGCAGCAAAAAACCCCTAAATAAGGGTACCCTGATTGCTGAACACACTTTGAGGCCATGAATGAAGTGAGATCTCCATCCCAGGATGTCTTGGCTGGGCAATGTCAAGGCCAGCCTGGTCTGGGGGTGAAGACAATTCTGAGTTTTCCAACCAGCACCACAACAATTTAAAGGCTCAGCTGTGGAACATCCAAGGGTTTCCCTGTGTTTGTGGGGAGATGCTGCCTCGCCTGATTTGTTGGGAGTGATCCCTGCATGGATCACAGGGACCACAGTGCAGGATGGGGCTGGTAGGGGAGCCATGACTCTGCCATGCCAGGAAATCCAACCTTTCTGCTGGGAGAGCTGATCAAATCCCCAGCCTGAGCTCCCAGGAGAAACGTCAGGATGGCACCCAGAGTTTTGTTCGTGCAAGGAGAAACTGGTTGTGTGACAAAACAAACCTTCTCTGCACCTGGGGGTTCACCAGCACAGGTCTGGAAGTTAAAGTGCTGGGAGAGGCTCTTCCTGCTCATTTAAAGAATAATTTGAGCCTGTGTGAGACCTCTTCACACCCACACGGGGCTGGGGATGGGGGAGGACCTTCTCCAAGCTGCCACAGGGGGTCCTGAGGCTGGGCTGACCCTAAAAACTGGGTTGATGGTGGCTGCTGTGACTGGGGACACCTCCCATCTCCAACCCATGACATCTGCCTGCTCAGCCTGAGCCAGCAGGAACGAGCCAGAAGACTCTGGTTTGTGCCATCCAGAGGGATGGATTCCTATTCTGGGAAAATAAACATCCCTGCTGGTAAAAGCTGTGGCAGCACAGGGCAGGCAAAGGCTGGCAGTGCTGGCAGGGCACAGCCTGGGGCATGGGCCAGCCCTTCCCATCGCTCAGGAGAGGCTCCTGCACCTCCACCTGTGGCTGCTGGAAGGTCAGAGTGGGTGCTGGGGGTCCTGGCTGTGGGATTTGGGTCAGCTCTGGGCTGCCTGGGGGGAGGAGGGGAATTCTCAGGTTTCCCAAGTGATGTCTAGAGCAGAGAATTGTGGAATCATAGACTCATCATGGAATGGTTGGAAGGGATCTTAAAGATCATTCCCTGCCATGGGCAGGGACACCTTCCACTATCCCAGGCTGCTCCAAACCCCATCCAACCTGCCCTTGGACACTTCCAGGGATAGGACAGCCACAATTTCCCTGGGCAGCCTGTGCCAAGGCCTCTCCACCCTCACAGGGAAGAATTCCTTCCTCATATTTACTCTAAATCTCTCATCTTTTAGTCTAAAACCGTTCCTTAAGCATCGTCGGGTGATTATCCAGAATGAAGGAAACAAACCTCCCATTCACAGTCCCAAAGCATCAGGCCAGGCCTAGTAAAAATCAACTGGGGCAAACCAGCTCACAGGCAGGAGGGCCAGACTTCCACTGGAACCACCAGGTGTACAAGGATCCTGTTTGGAAGGGCCCTCTCCGTCCATATCAGGAATTAGGGATTTGTCACAGCCCCCTTGGCTCAGGGTGGGAGGTTTTTTTTGTCAGGCAGGAACATCAGGCTCAGGACTAAAAGTTGTGTGTGCTCATGTCCCACCCATCTCTATCATCTCCATCTCCATCATGTCCATCATGGCCAGCCTCTGATCTGATGGCTGAAGAATTGGTGGCTTCAGCAGAAGCAGAAGCATGAGAATCCTCAAGTTTTGGGAAAGATCTTCTGGAGGGGCAGTGGAAGGCTGAGCAGGAATCCTGGAGCACCCCTGTGCTGGGTAGGACTGGAGGCTGACAGTCCCTTTCCAGTCCATGGACCACAGGGAGGGGTTTGGCTGGCTGGAAATGGGCGTGGGCTGAAATGCCACCCCAAATCCACGGCCATCCCATGGCCCTGGACTCCTGGGAATTTGGAATTTGCAGTTAATAAATGACCTGAGTGCCACAAACACATCCCCCAGGAGCTGCCTCCCCCGGGGCTCTTTGTCCTCTGAGGAATGTGGGTATTCCCTGCCCTGAGGACAAATTCCTTCCCAGTCACTCACGCTGACCCGGGACTGCAAACCAGTTTCCCCAGTGGCTGAACCAGTGGTTCTGCCTCCAGTCCTGCCCCAGCCACCATCTCTCTGGCTTCATTTTCTTGGCTGTGTGGCCAATTCCCCCATTCCCCACCTCTCTGAACTCTGCCACTGAGGGATTCAGCCTCCTTCCTCTCCAGGCTCATCATCCTCCATCCATGCAGAGAAAAAAAAAAGAAGGAGAAGTCCTCACAACCCAGATGTGCAACTTTGGTGGCACCAGGATGGCCCAGGACTAGGAATCACCCCTCTGCATCACGTATTAATCCTTAAAAACAGCAAGGAAGGATCCAGGTTTGGCCAGGAAGAGGGAGGGAAGGGAGTAGGAGCACAAAGATGCACAGCCTCAATAAGTGTTGGCTGTACAGGGTGATGCCTCCAGGCTGCTCACTGACCCTTTTCCCTGAATTTTTGTGCCCAAGGCAGAGTTTTACTGGTGCTGGCAGGGGATTGTGTCCCACCCAAGCAGTGCTGGTGGTGGGGGAAGCCTCATGGAGACACCCATGGCTTGGGCCTGAGGGACCTGTGGGCAGTGGGACAGGGACTTCCAAGTGACAACGTGGAAAACCTCAGAGAGGATCCACTGGCAAAATGGAAAACCAGAGAGGATCCACTGGCTAAAGGGAAAATCTCAGAAAGGATCCACTGGATAAAGGGAAAACCTCAGGAAGGATCCACAAGTAAAAAGGAAAACCACAGAGAGGATTCACTGGCAAAAGGGAAAACCTCAGAGAGGATCCACTGGCAAAATGGAAAACCAGAGAGGATCCACTGGCTAAAGGGAAAATCTCAGAAAGGATCCACTGGATAAAGGGAAAACCTCAGGAAGGATCCACAAGTAAAAAGGAAAACCACAGAGAGGATTCACTGGCAAAAGCATTTTTGCCTGTGATCATGCTGTGATTTCACCCTGTCAGGAATAACTTTGTGGATCACCTGGCAGATCCTCCTGCCTTCTGGAACAACTCCTGGAGCACCTCAGGCATTTGTGACCCACCAAGCCTTCACCCTGCAGGGACAAACCAGCTTTGCTCTGCAGTTTCCCCACATCCTCAGCATCCCCCAGGCCATTTTTGGGAGGGAATTCCTCCCATTCCCTCCATGCAATTCCGTGCAGCTGCTCCTCCACAGCAGGAGGATGGAACAGTTGGCTCCTGGTCCAAGCCACAGGAGATGCCAGGGATGGAGGAGACCTGGCTCCAAAGTGACCCCCTCCCAGTCCACCAGGTGAAGAGGGGCCTTGTGCCAGCCCTGCCAGTGCACAGCCATCGACTCCCTCTGCTCCTTCTCGGAGGGATGATGGATGGGGAAACCCAGGAATGGGATTTCTCNAAGCTCAGAAAGGATTCACTGACAAAAGGGAAAACCTCAGAGAGGCTCCAAGGCAAAAAGGAAAACCACAGAGAGGATTCACTGGCAAAAAGGAAAACCACAGAGGATCCACAGGCAAAAGTCCCTCTTGTGTTGGAAGCATTTTTGCCTGTGATCATTGCTGTGATTTTTGCCCTGTCAGGAATGACTTTGTGGATCACCTGGCAGATCCTCCTGCCTTCTGGAACAACTCCTGGAGCACCTCAAGCATTTGTGACCCCCCAAGCCTTCACCCTGCAGGGACAAACCAGCTTTG
Organism: Alaudala cheleensis; assembly: GCA_013398995.1. Taxonomy (NCBI): domain Eukaryota; kingdom Metazoa; phylum Chordata; class Aves; order Passeriformes; family Alaudidae; genus Alaudala; species Alaudala cheleensis. Next base: position 9,371 of record VWYE01007579.1, read on the forward strand.
CTCTGCAGTTTCCCCACATCCTCAGCATCCCCCAGGCCATTTTTGGGAGGGAATTCCTCCCATTCCCTCCATGCAATTCCGTGCAGCTGCTCCTCCACAGCAGGAGGATGGAGCAGTTGGCTCCTGGTCCAAGCCACAGGAGATGCCAGTGATGGGGGAAACCTGGCTCCAATGTGACCCCTCCCAGTCCACCAGGTGAAGAGGGACCTTGTGCCAGCCCTGCCAGGGCACAGCCATCGACTCCCTCTGCTCCTTCACGGGGGGATGATGGATGGGGAAACCCAGGAATGGGATTTCTCTGGAGCTGCCCTCGTGCTCCCACTCCCTGTGCACCCCATCNATAAACAATTCTGCAAAACAACTGCACGGCCTCTGGCTCTCCTTGGAACTCCATCATCAACTCTCAGGGTGCAAAAATCCCCAGAAAACCTGAGAGGCCACGGAGGGAGAACTTCCATGGCTGCATGATGAAGGTGATTACATAAGGGCACCCTGCGTCATCGGCATCTCCGGAGGAGTCATTACATCTGCACCACACATCTAAAGAAAACACTCTCACATTGGCTTCCAAATTCTATAATTAGCTGCTGCAAGATGTGTGCCAGGGGCTTCATCACTCTGTGTATGTTGGCTACACAGCCAGGCACAGACACACTGAAGGTTTTTGGTTTTTTTTTCATTTGCCAGCTTGTAAAATATTTGGAGTTTAGTGTGGCAGCTGACCCCTGTCCCCTCAGAAAGGTTTGGTGTGTAGAGAGTGAAATGTTTTCCTGGTGTACCTGGGCCGTGGGGATCCAACAGGAGGGCAGGGATGGCCAAGCCAGGGCTTGGCTTCCCCTCCTCCTTCAAATACTCTTTGATTTCTGCTCTGAACCTTGGGGAGGTTTTTTTTTTTTCCCCTGGTTAAATAAATGACCTGATTTGCAGGGAGGTGTTGCCCTCGCAGCTTCCTGGGCTCTCTCTGCTCTGTCATAGAAAACAAACCCCTTTTTACTCCCCCAGCTTTGGACTTCAGAACCAACTCGGGGCTTTGAACACTTCTCCCATCCCTCCAGATCTTTGGCAAAAGGAAAAAAAAAGAGGCTTTTGAAATGGAGGCAGAGGCTGCAAAGCTCTTGGTTTGATGGAGGGCTTTGCATGTGGAGCTGGAGATGGCCACGGGATGAGCTGGCAGCACGAGGGACACGGCGAGGGCAGGGATGGATGAATGAGGCAGGGATTTGGTTTCCTTCTGATTCCCATTTGCTCATAACCAGCCTGGAAAGTGCCCAGCAGCTCTGCTGCAAACAAAACAGCGAGGAGATTCAGCCACATCTCCTCCAGAGAAGCTCCTTCAGCTGGGAAGCACGAGCAGGAGAGTGGGAGGGAGTGCCAAAATCCCGAGGGCTTGGTGAGAAAATGCTTGTGTTGTGTTATGTGTGTGTGTGTGTGCAGCTTGGATAAACACTCCTCAAGGGGAAAAACATCCTCTCTGTCCTGCCCTCGTGGAGTGGGGTGGTGACAGCTCCTCCCCGTCCCTCAGTTTGGTGTTATTTCCACTCAGAAGCTGCAGAGAACTGGAGGATGGGGAGGGAGGAGGACTCCAGAGCTCAGCAGAGCTGTCACTGGGGCTAAAGAAACCTGTGAGCTGCCCTGTGAGGATTCAGTGACCAACCCAGGGGACAGGAGGTGAGACCTGCCCAAAAGCACCACTTTTCTCCTGTTCACGACCAATCTCAGGAGCTGCTGGCTGTGCCAGTGACCAGAAATGTCCAGGAGAGGAAAACCCAGAGTCAGAAAGCAAGCATGGAGAAAAAAAAATATAAAATCCATGATGTCTCTGCTGAGCTATCTCCAGCCCTGGTGTCCTCTTGTGCTTTTCTACAACACCCTGTGATTGATATAAACCCTCCTTGTCCCAGTCATCCTGAAAATCATCACCACAACTGATCACGGAATGGTTTGGGTTGGAAGGGACCTTAAAACTCATCCAGTCACCCTCTGCCACAGGCAGGGATAACTTCCACTATCCCAGGGTGCTCCAGGTGCCATCCAGCCTGGCCTTGGACACTGCCAGGGATCCAGGGGCAGCCACAGCTTCTCTGGGAAATCCATTCCAGGGTTCACCACCCTCACAAGGAACAATTCCTTCCCAATATCCCATATAACCCTGCCCTCTGGCAGTTTGAAGCCATTCCCCCACATCCAAAGTCCCCCTGCAGCTCTCCTTTATCCCCTTTATGTACAGGCGTTGTCACTTTGCTCAGCTGAGCCCTGCAGAGCATCTCATGGACCAATGGGGCTCCCCAGGACGTGGGGCTGTGTCCCTTTGGGGACAGAAAGCTGCTGGCCTTGTCCCTTCTGCCCTAACCCTGCTCCTGTCTGGTTTTCACTGCTTCCATCCCAGTGCTCCTGGGGAACCCTTGGAAATAAAAAACCCCAACCTTTTCTTTGGAAATTTTCCCTCTTCTCTCACCAGGGAGAAGGTGAGGGATGAAACCTCAGTGGCAGAGCCCTGGGAGGGAAGGGGACAGGTGGAGAAGGGTGGTGTGGGAGCAGGAAGAAAGGGAAAAGCAGCTTTGTCAATGATTTGCAGGAGAGAAAACAAGCTCCTGCAAGGTTTGGGTGGTTTCATGGTGAAGGTGGGGGTGGCTGGGATCATGGTTGGGGGTTGATGACCCTTAGAGGTTCTTTCCCAACCTCCAGCATTTATTTCCAAAGGAACACAGCAAATTCCTCCAGTCCTGCCCCAGCCACCANGGGTTTTTTTTTTTAATGAATTTGTGCTGACAAATTGCTCAGACATTCCCAGGAGCGTTGGTGGCTTTGGGGCAGCACCAAATGACACACAGATGTGGAGCTGTCTCGTTTTTTTTTTGGGTTTTTAGCACCAAAAAAAATCCATCAGGGAGCAGGTGAAGGCAAAAAATAAGGGAGAAAAGGAAGAAACTCCTTCCTCAAGCCGTGGCTGGTGGCCTGGAGAGCTCCCTGCTGTCGATGCTCAGTGTTTGAGGGGAAACTTGGCGAGTTCATGGAGCAGAAATCCATCAGGATCTGCTGTGAATGGCACAGATTTGGGAGTGTTGAGGGAATATAAACCAGGCTGTCAGACTGGCCCTTTTCCACCTATCCCTGCCCACTGCTGAGGGAATTGTTGAGGTTGGGAAAGACCTTTAAGATCATCCAGCCCAAAAATTCATGTTGGTTTTCATCCCTAAAACGTTCAGTGCCCCCGTTGTGTCCCAGGAATGCGACAAAGGTTGCAGAAAGAGCTGTGAAAATTCAAATTTTTGTAATCCAGAGGTGCTTGTGTTCATGATTCCATAAAAAATAAAAACAAACAAACCCCAAACCCCTAAAAACCCAAACAAACAAAAACCAAACCCAAAATATCCCCAAATAAACAACAAAAAAAACCTCAAAAAACCAAGCCCCCAAAAATGCAAACCATAAAAGCCCCCNCAAAAACCTCCTAAACCCTCAAAAAACCAAGCCCCCCAAAAATGCAAACCATAAAACCCCCCAAACACGTTAATATTTTGCTAAACCAAACGAAACCAGGGAATTTTCCACGCTGAGGATGGATTAACTGTGATGAAAGTAGCTAAATCTGCACGGTAGGACAGGAAATTCATCTCCAGCAGGAAGGTGGGATGGTGGGGAGGGGGAGATGGAGGCTGATTTTTTTGGGCAAGGCGTGGGAAGGAAGAGCATCCCTTGGGAAAAGGCTGCTTATCCCATGAGGGGATGCTGGAGGCCCAAATTCCCTGGAAAGGACAGGAGCAACAACGTGGTGCACCCCAGGCCACCCAAAATGTGGCTTCCCTGGACACAAGGAGAGGAAATGCCATCCCAGGGCTCAGCTGGAAGCTGGAGAAATCCCACAATGTCACTTTGCTGGTCCCAGGAGGTTCAGGGGACAGGGCCATCGTGCTGTGCTCTGGTGCCACACGGCCCTGAGACCCAGGAGGGGAGAAAACTCTGGGAAAAGCTGCCTGTGACTTGGTGAGGAGCTTTAAAACTTGATCCACGTGCATTTAGAGCAGGGGGGGATCAGCCTGGTGCAGAGAGAGCTCTGAGTGCTCAGAGAAGGGACAGGCAGAGCTTGGGAAAAACATCTGGAGGGGCTGGAGAGAGTCCAGGGAAGGGAGCAGAGCTGGGGAAGGGTCTGGAGCACCAGGAGAGGCTGAGGGAGCTGGGAAAGGGCTGAGCCTGGAGCAAAGGAGGCTCAGGGGGGCCCTTGTGGCTCTGCACAAGTCCCTGCCAGGAGGGGACAGCCGGGGGGGTCGGGCTCTGGGACAGGGAACAGGGACAGGAGGAGAGGGAACGGCCTCAGGCTGGGCCAGGGCAGGTTTAGATTGGGGATATTTGGGAAAATTTCCACCCCAAAGGAGTGGTCAAGCATTGGAACATTCTGCCCATGGCAGTGTTGGATTCCCCATCCCTGGAGGGATTTAAAAGCCCTGTGGATGTGGCACTTGGGGACACGGGGCAGTGCTGGCCTTGGCAGTGCTGGGGGGAATGGTTGGACTCGATTATCCCGGAGGGTTTTTCCAGCCTAAACAATTCTGGGATTCTCTCTGTGCCTGGATTTTTGCTTTGTGTCTGTGGCTCTTGGCAGCCTCCTCCTGCTCTCCGTGACCCCGCTGCCCTCATCTCCTCATCCCACGGGGCTGCCACCTCTTTGCCTGGGGAAGGGTCTTTTATTCCTTCTCCGAGCAAGGCACTGCTGAGCTGCCTCTGTGAGAGGAGGGAGAGGGGTTAAACCCCTCCCCAAAATGTCAGCGATGCTAAAAATAGCCGGGCTTTTCCCGCTCTCATTGACTCACCCGTCACAGACCACAAACTCCTGAGTCACGGCGGGGACTGTGGGGGGAAATCATCTCCCCCTCTGCTTCAAACAGAGCACGTCTGTGTCCGGAGTGACCCTGTGCCACCCTCGCAGGGACAGCCCTGTCCCCCTGCAGCGTGGTGGGGTGGGAGGTGGCGCTGGGGAGGGCGGGGAGCTGAGCATCCTCAGCCTCTCCTGCTTCCCCCGGGATCCTTTCCTGGAGGTTTCCACACCTGCAGGGGTCTCCCGCTCCGGAATAAGGTGCCCAGCAGGAATTGGGACCTTTGTGTCCGTCCCCACCACACAGGGTTTCAGGTGGCTCTGCCTGACTCCCTCCTGCAGCTCTGAGTCCTCTCCCATCCCTCCCCGAGTGCCAGAGCTCCAACACGGGAACAACTCAAAATTCCCTTCTCAGAAAGCCTCGTGGGAAACCCCTTTGGGGGTCCCTGGAGGCTCGAGACCCCGAGGGTCTCGTGACAGAGCCAAAAGAGTCAAAAATACCAATTCCTTTGATTTAACTCCCTGGAAAACACTGCCACGTCTGAGAGGAGAGATGCAGACCACGTGGGTTTGATTGGTGTGATTTTTGTCAGCTCACAGGGTGAAAAAATAGAATTTTTAGATTTAACTATATAGATAGAATGGGACAAAGATGGAGGAATCAGGGTGTGCTTTTGTCCTTTTCCTGCTTCTTCTTCCCCTCCATCTCTGCAGAGGTGGTGGCCTTTTCTTGATTGGGTTGTGGTGAGATTTCACTGTCTGACCTGGGTCAGAGTTATTGGTACTTAGAGAAAAACATTGTTAACGTAGTTTAGGTTATAAAAGTTCAGTTGCCATTGTAGGAGGGTCAGATTCTGATTTTCTGCCTTCCTGGGAACATCACACTGGACTGAGAGAACTTTTAGAGATAAGAAAATAATAAACAATTCTACAAAACAACCGGCTCTCCTTAGAACTCCATCATCAACTCTCACCAAAATCACCACAAAACCTGATAAAGCCTCACTTAGCGCTCCCAGCTAAAGAACAGAAATGAAGGGGGGAAAATCCAAATAATTCTGGATGTGTGGGGGACCAGGAGTCTGTCCCAGCTGCCTCTGGGATCACAGCCAGGAGCAAGACAACCTCCGAAAGCCACGAGGTGACCCCGGGAACCCTCACAGCCAGCAGGGAAGTGGTGACCACAGGAGATGGGGCAGAGGAGGGGATCCATGGTCCTTTGGGGCCAGCCAACCCTCTTTTCCCTGCAGGAGACTTCCCACCAGGAGCTGTCCCCTCTCCAGCTCCCAGATCCTCATGATCCTAACCCACCATTCCCAAAACTCTTCCCTTTGGTCCCTGGGACCTTCTCCCACCAAGAGGAAGGTGCAGAAGGATGAGCTCACATCTCCCCTTGCTCAGTCCCACCGGAGCAGAGACTCCCCCATCCCACAGCTGGAGTTAAAGGAAAGGTTCTCATCGATATTTTGGGAGCCACTTCCTTCCCCTCCCCTCCTCCTTAATGGCTTTTTTTGTCTTTGGGTTTATTTTCTTTGTCGCCTCATAAAGGTTTGACCCTGGCGCGTTTTGAATGGGCCGGGAGGCGGCATTGAATTCCTGCCGGGATGTGGCTGCCTCGGGCACGGGAGGGAAGGGAGGAGGGAATTTCATTGTGTCCAACCTTTGCGGACCTCAGGGGAGGGAAAGCAGCGGCTTCTCCTCCTGCCGCGGTTTCTGTCTGCCCAGCCCCGTGGGCTCTGCCCCCAAAAACCTTGCCTCAGCCCATCCTGCCACCCCCACGCGTGTCACTTGTCCCTGCCGGGTGACAGCTCCTGTGCACTGGGAAAACGGGACATCCAGGTCTGACCCAGCCAGGTCTGACCCAGACCCCTCAGGGGTCTTCCCCGCTCTGCTGCAGCTGGAAAAAGTCACCACAAAATCCCCCGTGGAACCCACGGAGGGATCCAGCTGCTCCTTGTGTGTTTAAAATAAAGAATTAAAGCTCTGGTTAATGATCACAGAATCACCTGGTTGGACGAGACCTTCAAGATTATCAAGTCCAACCCAGCCCCAACACCTCAACTAAACCCTGGCACTGAGTGTCACATCCAGGCTTTGTTTAAACACATCCAGGGATGGGGATTCCATAAACACATCCAGGGATGGGGGCTCCATAAACACATCCAGGGATGGAGACTCCATAAACATATCCAGGGATGGGACTCCATAAACACATCCAGGGATGGGACACCATAAACACATCCAGGGATGGGGACTCCATAAACACATCCAGGGATGGGGACTCCACAAACACATCCAGGGATGGGACTCCATAAACACATCCAGGGATGGGACACCATAAACACATCCAGGGATAGGACACCATAAACACATCCAGGGATGGGGACTCCACCACCTCCCTGTGCAAACCATTCCAGTACTTTATCACTCTTTCTGTAAAAGAACTTCTTCCTGACATCCATCCTGATGTGGCCTCCAGACCCACCAAAGAGTGTTGGAGAGCTCAGTTTTCATTTGGGCTCTCTCTTTTCCCCCAAAAAATATTTAAGAACCAACACTGGCAACCAGGACAAAACTTATTGGCATTCTGGCTCAGTAAAGCTTTGGAATTTCCTCCACAATTCACTTTGCAATTTGGCCATATCAGGTCTCTCCTGGACGTTCAGGGATGACAGGGAGGAAGCTGCTTTTCATTTGATTTTACAAAATTAGGAGCAGCAAAAAAAAAAACCCCAAAAACCTGCAGCAGCATTGCCTGTCCTCAGGCTGGAGATGAGAAAATTGCTGATAACAACAGAGGGGAAAAAAAAAAAAGAAAAGCTCAATAATTTCTGTTTTGGCTTTGGAAAAAGCAGGCTGATGTTCTCATGTTGCACAGGGACAACCGAGTGCTTTCTAGTCCATTAGTAACCCAGGAAGACACTAAATGGCGTGGCCTGAGGATAAACATTTTTAAACAGCGGGTTCAGATTAATTTGCTCCCCAGAGCCCCACGAGGAGAGGTCTGGGCTGCTGCTCATCCTCTCTCAGAGGTCCTGGGATTTCTCTCCCATCCCAGAGGAGTGGAAAGATGATAATTACAGGGCGATACTAAAAACAAAACAAAAGGGGTGGGGAAAGAAGAGTTGGCACGATGCAGCTCAGCCCGGTAGAGAGAGAGGGATGCAGGAGGAGAGGGATGGAGCGTGGGAAGCTGTCAATAGAAATAGATGGCTCATGAATAAAGCAGCATTTCACAGAGTCCTTCACCGGGGGCAGCTTTGGATCAGGTGATCCTGGCAGCTCCACAGATGGGAATGTGCCCGTGTCAGGAGCTTTGGTTTGGTTTTATTCTGGTTAAAAAATGAGTTATCACAGAACCAGGGGATGGTTTGGGTGGGAAGGGAGCTGAAGGCTCATCCCATTTCCAACTCCCTGCCATGGGCAGGGACACCTTCCACTGTCCCAGGCTGCTCCAAGCTCCATCCAGCCTGGCCTTGGACACTTCCAGGGATCCAGGAACAGCCACAGCTTCTCTGGGCACCCTGTGCCAGGACCTCCCCACCCTCACAGGGAAGGATTTAATCCCAATATTTAAGGTAAATTTTGTAAAGCCATTCCCTCTGTCCCATCCCTCACTGCCTGCCCCTGCTTTCCCTCCTCTTTTGTCACTGAAGTTCACAGTGGGGAGTGTTGGATCCTCACTGGATCCCAAGGACAGGGATGGGATCCTCCCTCCTCCCTGTGCAGCTGCAGCCCAGAGGAAAAGGGACTTGGGAGGATGAGAATCTCACTGATCCCATCCCATTCCCCCTTGAGCCTCGGAGCGTTCCAGGGATGCCTCCCACCCAAAGCTGCCTTTGGGTCCCCCAAAAGCTTTGCTGCCATCAGAGGACACTGTCCCTGCTCCCTCCTCGCTCAGCCTCACGCTGTTTCACCCTCCATGAATTTCTGGAAGGGAATTATGGCCTCTGAGAAAAAGCTGCTCCACTTGGTTCGTCTTTAACCCTGCGTTTGAGTCATCTCCAGTTGCATTTTGGGGTGGAGTGGAGTCACATCCCCTCATCCCTTCACCCCATGAAGAGGGATTTTAACCCAATCTGGGCTCTGTAAGAGCTACTCTGGACACTTTGCTGGCTCTGGGGCGCTCCAGGAGTTAAAAATCCCTGCACCGGGCTATGGTTCCCGTCTGGAAGCTCCTGGAATCACCGGGATACCTGCAAAAGGTGTCCCTGGAGCAGGAACCACCTCGCCGCTGCCATTCCCACCCCTCACCCGGGACACGCCGGCCACTGGCCGCCCCCAGGGAGGCGGAATCCCCCGAGGTAATTCGTGCCAATTACTGCAATCAGCTAATTAGCAAACAAGATCGATTCAAATGAAGTTACGGTGTCAACAGCTATTATGCAAGCTCGCGTGTGCTGGAGGGAAGCCATCCCGAGAGTCCTGGCGGTCAAAACGCCCTCGGGGGTGGGAATTGAGGAGAGGAAAAAGGGATGTGGGGGGTAGCAGGGACATTAGGGGGAAAAAAAAAACCCATCGCTGAGATAAATTAAGGAGGAAAAGTGTTGGGAATGGAAAGTGATGCGGGGAATTGTTTGTAAACACAAAAGGGATGGTGGAGAGGCTGATTCCCACCAGCCAGGCTGGGATGAGAGGGAGAAGTCAGATCCTCCCCGGGGAATTATCCGGGCTCCTCTGGAGCGATCCCCCAAAGGTGGGGAGCAGGGGAAAATCCCAGGGTGGAATATCCTGGGAAGAGCTCTCTGCTCTCGACACCCGGTGAAAAACGATCGGCGCTTTTGGGAGGGAGTCGCCAGCCTGGGTTCGCCGGGATGCAGCGAATTCCCGAGGGGAATTCGAGCCCAGCTGGCTCCATCATTTCTCCTTCGGGAAGCGCCAGCCTGAAGCTGGATGAGGGTGGGACAGCGGAGCCTGGTGCAAAGCCTGCGGAGATCTGCTAATCCTCCCCTAAGCCCGCCGGGATGGATTTGAAGGGTGTCTTTTGTCGCCCGTCCCCGGGATCAAGATCCTCAGGGGATAAAGGTCCGAGGGAAATGAAGGGATTCTTCTCCCCGCTGCGGGGCACGAAAGGGAGAGGCGGATCCCGCCGGGATGTCCCCGGGGAGCTGCGGGTGTCACCTGCCCCGGAGCTCCGCGATGCTGCCGCCCCGGTGCCCGCTGGAATTCGGGCAGGGATTTTGGCTGCCCGGCTCAGGAGCTGACAGATGCCTTGGTTTTATCCCAGCAGCTGGCGCAGAGAAAACATTATCCAAATTATCCGGCAGCCCCAGATCTCTGCCTGCCTTTTAAACCCCGCAGGGTTACAAAATTGCTTTGGGCTCCAAAGCCGAGGGTGGAGAGCTGGAGGAAAGGGTTTTCCCTGCTTTCTGTCCCGGTCAGAGCCGGGCTTGGGGCTGTAACATCACCTCCAACTTCCCTTGTAAGGATGAGAGGGAAGGACATCAACAGATCGATGGGAAACTTCATTAAAGAAGGAAAAATCGAGTTTTGAGGAATAACCTGTGAGTGGTGGCTGCATCCACACAAATGCTGGGACGGCTGTGCCAGGACCGTGGGCACCCAGGGCACGGGGTGGCTGCCCAGGGGATGGCTCGGGTGACCTGCAGGACTCGTTTGTAAAACAAACAGCTCCCTTTTTATCGCCTGAAATCCCTCCCCTCCGCCGGGAGGAAACGCGTCGCCATTCCCAACCCCACCAAATTCATCAGCTCCGGAGCTCGGGGCTTGGCTGAGGGAGCTCTCCCCAAAGCCACGTCCCCACCTCGCACGGCGCTGGGCACATCCCAGCCCTGCCTGGAGCCGGGCTGGCGGCTCCTGCCAGCCGGGAGAGGGAAAGAATCCCTCCTTTCTTCCCCGGCTATCAGGAATGCGCCACACCTGGTGCCCCTCCGGGAGTGTTTGCTGTCCCGGCGGGCGCCAAGGCCGGATTGTTTGCTCGGGGATTTATTTTTTTTTTAATGAAATATTATTATTAAAAGCTAATTTGGGCCCCTGAGAGCGGGAAGGCGAAGCTCTTGGCTGGCACTGAGGAATGTCAACAGGACGGGGGTGGCTTTGGCTGGTCCCGGAGCCCTCCTGAGCTGCAGGAGATGAGTTTGTCCGGGATTACCCACCCCAAACACGTGCAGGTGGCACGGTCACCACTTCAGATCGGGTTTTGAAATTCGCCATTCCCAACCCCGAGCTGAGCCTCCCATTCCCTGCAATCCCTTGGGAGGCAGAGGGAAACTGAGGTTCGGGAACGTGCCAAGGACGGCGCGCAGCGCCAGCAGCAGGGAATAAAACAGACTGAAAACTTTCCACTCGGGACTCGACAGCACTAAAACCGCTCCTGCGTGTTGGGGACACCCTGATCCCCAAAGGGATCAAACCCCGGGGCTTGGAAAAGCACCGGGAGGGAGGAAGAGAGACGGGAGGAAGGAGAGGAGCAAACTCGTGCTGTGCAGGGGCTGGCTGGGCACCAGCTCGGCGGCGGTGATTTATTATTTCCATCACCGGAGGAGCTGGGAGAACATCAGGGTCTCCCTGAGCCTGGCAAGGAGCTTTATGGGCTGTGCTCCTGGAGACGGCTGTTTGTGTCCTGGCTGAGCTGCCCCGGGTGGAGACGGGCATTTTCCCAGCAGGGAAATGTGTTTGTTGGGGGGAGGGAGAGATTGGAGCCAAGAACAGATCCTGGGCTTTCCAGAGCCCCCCTCCCCTGGGCAGAGACCGGCAGGGACCCCCCTGCCCTGGGCAGGAGAGCCGTGGGGAGCAGGGGATGCAGCTGTGCCCGTCTCATCCTGGCATCCCTGATGATTTTGGGGGGATGGTTTTGGGGGGATGGTTTTGGGGGGATGATTTCGGGGGATGATTTCATCCTCTCCTTTCTGCCCTGGTGTCTCTGAGCCTCCTTGAGGAGCCGCCCCAGCCCATCCCCATAACAGGGACAACTTTTCCTGTCTTCCCATCGCACACTTGGAAAGGTGACATGCACACAGCCTGGCCGAAACAAGCACCAACGTGTCCCTGTCCCCTTGTCCCCTGTCCCTTATCCCTGTCCCCTGTCACCTCTCCCTTATCCCTGTCCCTTATCCCTGTCCCCTTTCCCCTGTCCCTTGTCCCTTATACCCTGTCCCCTGTCCCTGTCCCCTGTCCCTGTCCCTTATCCCTGTCACTGTCCCCTGTCCCTGTCCCTTATCCCTGTCCCCTCTCCCTTGTCCCTGTCCCTTTGCCATTCCTCTCCCTTGTCCCTGTCCCTTGTCCCTGTCCCCTGTCCCTTGTCCCTGTCCCCTATCCCCTTTCCCTTGTCCCTGTCCCCTATCCCCAGTCCATGTCCCTGTCCCTTGTCCCTATCCCTTGTCCCTGTCCCTGTCCCCTTGCCATTCCTCTCCCTTGTCCCTGTCCCTGTCCCGTTGCCATTCCCGGCAGTGCTGGAGGCAGGGACTGCACAGCAGAGGAAGGTCTGAGGTGAGGCAGCCTCTCCTGCCATCCCAGCATCTCCTCTGGGACGGGCTCGGCTGCTCCTCCAAGAGCTCGCCAAGGGCAGAGGCGGGTTTGGAATGAAGGCAGCGGCCCGTGGGGATGGCAGGAGCCTGTGCTAGATCAGCTGATATAATTAGAAAGCCGGGACAAGGAGATGAGCTCCTGTGCCCGAAAGCTGGGCTGGTTTTATTTCCCAGCTCCAGCAGCCGAGCTAAGAAAAGCTCTGACCTCCCCCTGGGCAGCATCTCCAGAGCGTGCCTGGGGGCACTGCCACGGAGCAGCTCCCACATTCCAGCTCTTCCCAGGGATGGAGCATCTCCAGCCCCTCTGGGCAGCACCCACCACCATCAGCTTGGCCAGTTGGTGTCCCCTCACCCCCTCAGCTGGGCCCACTGGGGCTGGGCAGTGCCTGTCCCCCCAAAACCACCCTCCAAGTTGACTTTGCCAACCAGGTTGTGTCTCTTCATGTTTTGGTTCAGGCAAGAGCCCCCAAATGGTCCCCAAATGGCCTCCAAATGAGTTCAAAATGACCCCAAATGGGCCCCAAATGGCCTCCAAATGAGTTCAAAATGACCCCAAATGGGCCCCAAATGACAACTTGCATGCAAAACCCTCAGATCAAGCCCTCTGGTGATGGTGGGTTTGTATGGGAACATCTCCACCAAATGAGATGACAGACTGGGAGAGCTGGGGGTGCCCAGCCTTGGAGAAGAGNCCACATGGTTCCCAAATGGGTCCAAAATGGCCCCAAATGACCCCAAATGGGCCCCAAATGACCCCAAATGGGCCCCAAATGACAACCTGCTTGCAAAACCCTCAGGCCAAGCCCTCTGGTGAATGTGGGTTTGTATGGGAACATCTCCACCAAATGAGATGACAGTCTGGGAGAGCTGGGGGTGCCCAGCCTTGGAGAAGAGAAAACTCTGGGGAGACCTTCCAGCCTGAAGGGCCTCCAACAGAGCTGGAAGGGGACTTAGATGGGATATTAGGAAAGAAATTCCTCCCTGTGAGGGTGGTGAGGCTCTGGCACAGGGTGTCCAGAGAAGCTGTGGCTGCCCCTGGATCCCTGGAAGTGTCCAANTCTGGGCAGCACCCACCACCATCACCTCTGTCAATTGGTGTCCTCTCACCCCCTCAGCTGGGCCCAGTGCGGCTGGGCAGTGCCTGTCCCCCCAAAACCACTCCCCAAGTTGACTTTGCCAACCAGCTCCATGCCCAGGTTGTGTCTCTTCATGGTTTGGTTCAGGCAAGAACCCCCACATGGTTCCCAAATGGGTCCAAAATGGCCCCAAATGACCCCAAATGGGCCCCAAATGACCCCAAATGGGCCCCAAATGACAACCTGCTTGCAAAACCCTCAGGCCAAGCCCTCTGGTGAATGTGGGTTTGTATGGGAACATCTCCACCAAATGAGATGACAGTCTGGGAGAGCTGGGGGTGCCCAGCCTTGGAGAAGAGAAAACTCTGGGGAGACCTTCCAGCCTGAAGGGCCTCCAACAGAGCTGGAAGGGGACTTAGATGGGATATTAGGAAAGAAATTCCTCCCTGTGAGGGTGGGGAGGCCCTGGCACAGGGTGCCCAGAGAAGCTGTGGCTGCCCCTGGATCCCTGGAAGTGCCCAAGACCAGGTTGGACAGGGCTTGGAGCACCCTGGGATAGTGGGAGGTGTCCCTGCCCATGGCAGGGGGTGGAACGAGATGATTTTAAGGCCCATCCCAATCCAGACCATTCCACGTTTCCATGAAATCCCAACCCCACAAACCAGAGTTTCCCTATGGAAGAAGGAACTGGATGAGAGATCTCCATCCACCTGCAAACCCACCTGGTCTCCTCTGGCAGCACTGACATCCCTCTGACAACCCCCAAAACCTCCAAACTGACCTCCCAGCAAGGATTTAACAGGATTTAGCTACAGGGAAACCCTGTGCAGGACACACCTGGGCAGGCTGGGACAAGCAACATTCCTGCTGGATTTCTGGGACGGATCAGGAGAGGGAGGAATGGACCCTTCTCAGGGCTGGAGGGAGAACAGGAGAGAGACACAGGCTCTGCACAGGGTACCCTGAAACCCTGAGCCTGCAGAGATCAGTGCTGTGGGTGTTCAGGTGGGTGCAGGGTGAGACCCAGCCTGGTGCTCTGGGCTCCTTCCCAGAACAAACCTCCCCATCCCAATCCCATCCTGCTCCCAGCTGTGTCCCTGGCAGGCATGGATCTGCATGGATCACTCCACAGAGCTCCCCAGCAAGGAACCAACTCCCTCCAGCCAGCCAGCCACTGCTTATCCCAGGTTTTCATTCCTGGTTTGGATCATTATTTTCCTTCCTGGTGCTGGGGCTTCCAGAGGGAAAACATATCTTTGGGCCGCATCCCAAGGGATTTGGTGAATTCGTCACCCCGCAGACGCACAGATATTTATTTAAAAGCGCCTCTTGTTACGTTACTTGGCAACTTGTGAGCCCGTGTGTTCCTGCAGCTGATAAATATTTGTGAGGTTGGTTGTGTGAAGAGCAGCATGTGTTAATGATCTGATTGCCTTTTTCCCTGCACAGGGAACGGGGCTCTGCTGCTCCTCGCTGGGGAAGGACCTGGAGGTGCTGGGCACGAGCCCAGGTGTGCTCAGGTGGGCCAGAGGCCAATGGCAGCTGGATTTTGGCATGGAATGGGGTGGCAGCAGGGCCAGGGCAGTGCCTGTCCCCTGTGCTGGTGCTGCTGGGGCACCTCCCGTGCTGGGGGAACTTCTGGGCCTCTCACTACAAGAAAGACCTGGAGGGGCTGGAGAGAGTCCAGGGAAGGGAGCAGAGCTGGGGAAGGGTCTGGAGCACCAGGAGGGGCTGAGGGAGCTGGGAAAGGGCTGAGCCTGGAGCAAAGGAGGCTCAGGGGGCCCTTGTGGCTCTGCACAAGTCCCTGCCAGGAGGGGACAGCCGGGGGGGGTCGGGCTGTGGGACAGGGAACAGGGACAGGAGGAGAGGGAACGGCCTCAGGCTGGGCCAGGGGAGGCTCAGGTTGGACACCAGGAAGAATTTTTTCATGGAAAGGGTTGGAAAGGGCTTTCCAGGGAGGTGTTGGAGTCACAGTCCCTGGAATTATCCGAGGAGTGACTGAATTTGGCACTCAGTGGTTTAGTTGGGGTGGTGGTGTTTGGTCAAAGGTTGGCACTCAGTGATCCCAGAGGTGTTTTCCAACCTGAATGAATCTGGGATTCTGGGACTCCACATGTCTAAACCTGGAGCATCCTGCTGCCTCTGGAGCACCTCGCTGGCCTGTGATCAGGGTTTGGCCCTGAAGGAAGGAGAGGCTCAGAAAGGGCTCAGACAGAACTCGTCCTTCTGACTCAGGAACCTGGTAAAGCCAACAGGACCCACATCTCCATGGCAAAGCCCCCAGTCTGGTGAGGTGGGAACTCAGCCAAAATCCCTGTGATCCTGATTCTCATCCAGGAACTCCTGCAGCTCCTGCACGGCTCAAGGAGACTTTCAGCTCCCTCTGCCAGGACAGCTCTTGGCTCCAGCCAAACCTGGATCACAAGGACCCATCCCAATTTCCTGATGGCTGCCTTAGCAGTTATCTCTGCTTTCCTTGCTGTTTAGGGAGCTCCATGGACCTTCTTCCCACCCATGGTGGGGCTCAGCCTGGTCCTGTCCCCCATGGAGGTGCCCAGGGTGATGGAAGACCTGAGTTTTGGGTGCTGATGGGAACAGACTGGATTATTTCAGGATCTCAAGGTGCTTGGTCCATCACCTCCTCCAGGACAGAGCATCACCTACAGCTCCTGGTGCCACCATGTCCTGCAGGAACCCTGGAATGGTTTGGGATGGATGGGAACAGAGATGCCAACTCCCTAGATCAGGTTCCTCGGGACAACCAGAGGATGAATCCAGGGCCCCATGGAGCAGAGGTGTGGGGGGGACAGAGGGGCCGGGGTGTCCCTGCCTGCTCCCCAGTCCCCAGGGCAGGAATGTCTGGGCTCCTGGCCTGGTATCTCCATTTCACTTTCAGATCCCTCAAATAAGAGCCGTGTTTGCAGCTCCTGTGACAGGAATGACTAATGGGAAAGATCCCCTCTGAAGGGAAACAAGAAATCTCCTTGTTTCACCCTTTGTTCGCTGGATTTCTCTGACAGCCCCGGGCATGGCTCAGCTCCTCTTCGGGAGAAAGCAGATTTTTAAGCCCTTCAACAGCTCCAGCGACAGCCTCTTAACTCTTAACCTTCCCCGTGGGGATATAACTCCCTTCAGAAACTTTTTTTTTTTGCAGCCAGTTTATCCACATTCCTGCTTCCATCCACACGGAGTTAGCTCGCAGCGAGTGCCTCCGACTGCTGATGCAACGTGGTTTTCACAGTGCATGTGGAAAACACCCTCCCCATCTGCCTGCTTTTCTGCAAGTCAGGGGACCTGTTTTGCCGCCTCTTCTCCCGTTTTCCTGGGATTGGGATTGGGAAGTGACCAGAGGCGCCCTTCCCGTGGTGGTGGCAGCAGCAGGGGATGCCCAGGGCTGGAGCTGCAGCCGCCAGGGAAAGCGGGGCTCTCCCCATCCCACCTCTTGTGGGACAAGCTGCTGCTCTCTCCCAGGTATCTACAGCCAGATGTTGGACTTCCAGATGCTTCTCTCCCTGCTCCTTTTGGATCTGAGGGGGCTGGGAGCTGATCCCTTGGGATCGGTGACCCGGCAAGGAAGAGTTTGATGAGGAGGAGGAGGAGGAGGAGGGGATCTCTGAATGGAGCCGTGAAGCCACTCGGGCACCTCGCCGCTTTTTAAATGCCCCGCGGGGAGGCAGCGGGGATAATTCCAGCCTCTCCACACCTTCCTCCTGTTCCCTGTTTTGCCATCGCTCGGGACAAGGTGCCCGCTGCCCTTGCGTGAGCCCGGACAGCGCAGACAGAGGGGAATCGACACCGCTCCGCCGTTTCCACGCCTGTTTTTTTTTTTTTTTTTTTTTTTTTT
>VWYE01007579.1:30002-41650 GCA_013398995.1 Alaudala cheleensis
CATCTCATTTTGTCCTGTGTCACCAACACACGCGCACACTCACACACACACACACACACATTCGCAGCCACGTTTCCCCCCCCTTCTTGCGGCAAACGGCGGCCAGCCCCGACCCCACCCCCTGTCACAGCGGCAGCCTAACAGCGAGGACCGGCAGGATGGAGGAGGATCCGCTCGCCTTCCCTTTAACTCTTCCCTCGCCGCCCCCTCCCAGGACAGGGCTCTGTCCCCGCGGACCCGGCCGGGGATGTCGCTCGGGCCTCCCCCGCCTTGTCGCCTTCCCCCGGGGCAGGGGATGTTCGGGGTGTGCTGGTGCCCTGGATCTGTCCCCCCTCCCTGCAGCCCCGTCGTGCCTCATCCGCCCCCCGTGTCCTCCCCAAAAAAGAGCCCCCGAGTACAGGTGAGCCCGGGCGCTGCTCCAGGCAGTGGGGCAGGGGGTGTCCCGGGGGCACCGCCAGGGTTTGAGGGGCACGGGCAGCCCCTGGGGGACAGACGAGGCTGGGGGGTGGCAGCCAAGTTCTGCCTGCCTGTATCCACCATGAAAATCCCAATTTTGGTCCCTATTTCCCTCCCATTTCCACCCTTTGGGGTGGAGGGGGTACAGCCTGAACCCCGGGGGGTCTCCAGAGGGGGTGGGATGGGGATGGAAAGTCGGTGTGGGAGAGGAAACAACTTTTCCCACCCCACGGAGAATCCAAGGACCTGAGCTCGTGGTGAGGGGGGACAAACTCCCCAAATTCCCTCTTGCACGGGTGAGCTGAGAAAGGGACATCCAAATGGCCAGGGACTCCAGCTGAAGGCAGGGCAGCTCCTGACTGTGACATTCCAAAAGGTTGTCTTCTCCAAGGAGAAATGAGAGGTGCCAGAAGGGAAAGGGAAAGGGAAAAGGGAAAAGGGAAAAGGGAAAAGGGAAAAGGGAAGGGAAAAGGGAAGGGAAAGCTCATGATGCTGTCCCTGCAGAGGCTGGTGGCACATGTCCCTGCTCCCAGTTTCCTGCAGCACGTTCAGGTCCTGCAGCACACTCCACTTCTCCCCACGGCCTTTCCATGGATATATGGAGGTCACACCCCTCCTGCTCATCTGTCGGGAGTCCCAGGAGGGAGGAAAGAGGCAGGAATTGCTGCCACTGGATTCTGCAGCTTTTCCAGTGAAATGGCAGGGTGGGTAATTAATTATTCCTGCTCATGGTGCTGGGCAGGCCCTCAGCTGCTCCAGAACCTCGGGCTGTGAGTATTTCCTGCACAGGTTGTTGCTGACAGAGCTCCAGGGGCTGTGTGTGATCCTGCCTGGATGGAAAGGGCAGTCGAGGCTCCCTGATTTACTCACAGCCTGTCACCTTTGAGGACTGGGATTAGACTGGGTCACCTTTGAGGCTGTGGGTGGGATTCTGCTGCTTCCCACCAGCACTGCCAAGCAATGGAGCAGTTTAAGTCCTGCAGGGACAGCTGGGGGTGGCTCCTTGTCCCGTCCTGTCCTTCCTGGGCAGCCTGGTCTGCCCTGAGCCTGGCAGTGCAGCCTCTTCTGGGGGCCATGCAAGGGTAGGAGGTGTCCTACAGGAAGCTCCTGGAGCTTCTCGTGCTGCTCCAGCTTCAGAGGGACCCTGCTCCAATTCTCACCCCACCACACACCTCCAGGACTGAGCACCCACGTGGAGCTGGTGGGAGGTGAGTTCCAGCTGCCCTCTGCAAGGGGACTGGAGTGCTCCTGGACACCCTGAGGGGATGAGCAGGGAGCCTGCAGCTGTCCCCTGCCCAAAATGGGTCATGCCTAGGCTGGGGCAGGTCCAGGGTTGTCGCTGAGAATCAGAATCACAGAATCATTTAGGCTGGAAAAGACCCCTAAAATCACTGAATCCAAAAGTGAACCCAGCCCTGCTAAGAAGAGATGCTCTGATGGTGTCACAGCTCCACCAGGCCAGCCCAGCATCCTGTCCCCAGCTGCAGCTGTCCATGGACACCCAGGGAAGAGCAAAACAGGACAGTTTTTTCCCCTTGGCACCCTCCAGCATCTCCAAGGGAGCGGTTTTTGCCAGGCACGGACATCCCTGGGAGTTGAGAACCCTCAATGAGCTGTGAGTCCATCCCCACTGCAATCTGCTGCCTCCTTGGGTGGGTTGAAGCCCAGAGCCTGCAGGACACCCCCCGTTCACTCCCCCATTCCAATCACTGAGCCTTTTGGACAGGGATTATCCCAGGACCAACACCGGGGCTGCAGGATTTCCACTCCTCCTCCCCACCAATCCCTCTCCCAGTGCTCGCAGATTCCCCGTGGCAGGCTGGGGTGAGCTCCCCCTGCAGAGGACAGCACTCTGCCCCCTCTCCTCACCCTCAGCCCTGCTGCCAGCCCGAGTGGACTTTGTTTTCCCTCATTTCCCGAGTGTTTTGTGTGCCTTGTGAGCTGTGGTGATCACGCTGCAGCCGTCAGCTTTGCAGCGAGTCCCCGGGAGAAGGTGCCAACTTTAACATATGCCTGAGCAGTTCTTTTCAGACATATACAAACTGGAACAATGCCTCGCTGGGAATGTGCCTGCTGGTGCAATTTGCCAACTGTGGCTGCAGATCTGCTCTTTTCAGCACGCCCCAAACTCTTTGGGGGGACGGTGCAGAAGCCGGGAGCGCCGTGCACGGATGGGGGCTCTGGAAAGCTCTGTCCAGGCAGGCAGGAACCTGCTGGGAGGGCAAATCAAGGGCTGGGCAAAGGCCTCTGAGTGTCACAAGTGATGATCAGATCAAACATTTTGCTTCTGAGAACCTCCATCCTTTTCCCTTTTGCTTTGGGAAAGCCAGCACTGATTTCTCTGCTACCTGAACCGTGAGCACGTTCCCACCTTGTGTGAGCAGGACTTGGCTCAACTCACCCCATTTCCTGAGTTCAAACATCTCCCAGTGCTTCCTCCTTCACTGGTGTTCACCTTGCAGGTAGGACACGACCAGGATGTGGCTCTGGTGACACTCAGGGTGACTCAGGGTGTCACTGCTCTGTCACACCCTTGGCTGGACATTCCCCTCACTTCTCCCCGCGGGTTTGTGGGCACCATGGCCACGTTTGAAGGAAATCTGGGAAAATGATAACAAAGTGAGGCTGGGGTTGTGTGCAGGGAGATGGCCAGGCTTTCCAAGTGGGCAGTGAAGTGGTGAGGAGGCAGAGGAATTTTCTCCCCAGCACCCATGAGGACGCAGCTCTGCCCTTTTGCCCAAACCTTCCCCTTGCAAACCCCCAGGGCAGGAATCCCGGCCCATCCCTCCGCAGGCAGTGCTGCTGTGGAGGTGCCCAGAGCTGGCCCAGGCAGTGGGAGGGTCAGTGCTTGGCCTGCCTGTTCCCTGTGGAGACAGCAGATCATCAAGGGACCATTGTTCACAGCAACCTTGGTGGAAATATTTGTCTCTGTGTGTGTGTGTGTGTGTGTGTGTGTGCTGGCATCCAATTTGGCAATGGTTACTCAGCACAAGTGGGCGGCCTGTCCCTTTCTCTCAGCTGGAGCCTCCTCCTCCTCACAGGGCCCCAGGAGAGGGAGGAAAGGAGAGCAGATGGTTTGGGGGTGCTCAGGAATACCAGTGCCAAGGGCTGGCTCATCGTGGCAGGCTGAACATGCTCAGGACCAAGGAGGTCTCTCCAAGTAATGGAGGGGATTCAGGAGGGCTGTGAGCAATTCCTGGGAATATCGGTGGTTTGGCTGGGTTTTGAGGAGAAGGAGCAGAAACTGAGGTTTTTTGGGGTGTCATGCAAAGAAGAGATCTTTGGGGTGTGGGATTCTGTATGGAAAATTCTCTTCACAAGTCCAAAGGGATTTGAAGAATTGATGCTGGAGATGGACTTTGGGTAAGGGCTGGAGGGACAGGACATAGGGAATGGCTTCCCACTGCCAGAGGACAGGGTTAGGTGGGGGATTGGGAAGGAATTGTTCCCTGTGAGGGTGCTGAGCCCTGGCACAGGGTGCCCAGAGAAGCTGTGGCTGCCCCTGGATCCCTGGAAGTGCCCAAGGCCAGGTTGGATGGGGCTTGGAGCACCCTGGGACAGTGGAAGGTGTCCCTGCCATGACAGGGGGTGGGACTAAATTACCTTTAAAATACTTTTTCAACCCAAACCAATCAGTGATTTTATGCTGCTGGCTTTGCTGGGAAGAAGCCTCAGGGCTCCCTCCGAGGCAGAACCCAGGGTCAGGATCCTGGTGAGCCGCCCAAGGCAGGCATTGCTTATTTATCTCTTCTTCCAGCACCACACCACCTCTGTCCCAGCCCTCTCACTGAGCAATCCCCATTGAAACCCTCCCTGCTGCTCTCAGCCCTGCAAAAAGTGAATGGAGGGATTTGTGCTGACCTCCATCCCCCCATCCACAGCTCCCAGCATTTCGCTCTTCCTCCAAAGCAACGCTCTGCTGCTGGAATCAGCTGAGATGAAACCGAGCTGGCTCCTACACACCTTGGAGCTCAGGCAGGGCTGCTTCCCACACAGTGTCTTTCACCCAAATCAAACAGCTCCCAGCTGAGCCCTGCCATCCATCACGCCAAGCCACAGGCACAGCTCAGGGTTTGGCAGCTCTTACACCTCTGTGGGTTCGTGTTCAGTGGGGAAAGAGCAGGGACCTTTTATTTGTGTGTGTTGCCAAGGGTCTGGAGCCTTGGAGGCTGCGGGGTCATCCTCGGGATCACGCTGGAGTCAGTGGGAGGCTGATTGTTGTTAAAAAGAGCAAAGACCTGGGCACTGAGGGCTGCTCTGTTGGGGAGAGATCCTTCCCTGTGAGGGTGAGAAAACCCTGGCAGAGGCTGCCCAGAGAAGCTGTGGCTGCCCCTGGATCAAGTGTCCAAGGCCAGGTTGGACAGGGCTTGGAGCAACCTGGAAAACCCCAGGCTGGAATGAGATGCTCTTTAAGGTCCCCTCCAGCTGTGACTCCATGATTCCCTGATTTTCAGGCTGCTGGACATTCCTGGCTGCAGAGTGCCCACTCCTCAGGGACACAGGGCTGAGCACACCTTGGTGTCCACACCAATGCCAGGTGAGCAGCAATCCCAGCTCTTTCCCTGTGTTGATCTGAGTTTGGCTCAGTTTTCCAAGTGGTGTCCAAGAGCTCTGCAGGTGTCCCAGAATATCTGAGGCACCTACACTGGGATGGGGTCTCCATTGGCATCACCTGTGCTGGAGATCCTCGCTGGAGACAACATTGCCTGTTTTCTCTGCACGAGTTGAGGTTTTTTTGTTGGTTATTAATAAAAATCTCCTCACTGAGAGAGTGGTTAATGATTGGAACAGGCTGCACAGGAAGTGGTGGAGTCACAATCCCTGGAAGTGTTCAAAATACGAGATGGTGGGGATGTGTCTTAGTGGGAGTGGTGGCAGTCGCTCAAAGGCTGGGCTTGATCTGGGAGGTCCCTTCCAACCTGGGACAAGTGTTTCCATCGGTGTGAGGTGGGAAATGGAGTTTTGGCCCCCTCAGGCCCCTGTGCCTGGCACACCTGCATGGTCCCTGCCCCTATCCACACTCAGACAGCCACAGCCACTTTTCCTATGGGCCCCCTGCACAGAGGGGTCATTTCTGGGCTCATTTTAGCACCTCTCCCCACACCTCTGAGTGGCAAATGAACATTCCAGCTCTTCTTAGTGCAGGCTCTGGGCTCTCCAGATCAGCCACCTCAGCAAGGTGGAAATCTCTGCCTCTTTGCCACAGAAAGGCTTCAGGGGGAAAAACATCCTTATCCTGATTTCTACCTTTTTTTTTTGGGATCTGCTTCCAGGGAGTTTAGCCTTGGCTGGCAGATCCTCCAGCCCCTCACACTCTGCTTGCTGGAGAGCAGCCCGGGGGAATGACCTTGGCCTCAAATCCCATCAGGGAAGGTCCTGGTTAAACAAGGCTGTTCTCAGAGTCACAGTTTACAGCATCCCAGGCAACCGCCTTGGGCTTTTTCCAGTCCTCCAGGGAGAAGCACAGCCCCAGAAATCAATGACTGAGTTCTTTTCAAAGTCAGCAGGACTCTGGCGTGACCCAAACCTCTCTCTCCAGTGCTTTCTGTCTGCTGGAGGCAAAGGAGGGCTCCCTAAATGAGAGCCCTGGGCTGGGGCAGCCTGAGGGGGAGCAGCCCTGGCCCTCTGTGCCATCTCCAGGGGTTGGTTTGCTCAGTGCCCACTGCCCACGTCCCACCCTGACTGCCCAGCTCCCCCCAGAATGGAGCCAAGCAGGCTTTGAGGGAAAACACCTTCATTTTTTGAGAGGAAACACCACCCCGAGGCTCTGCTGGAGCAGGGAGAGCCAATCCCTCCTTGTCAGCCCCCAAGGCTCATTTCATCTTCAGATCTTCTCCCTCACTCTCTTTAAAACTGGGGGTTCTTTCCTGGCTCCAAATGCTCCTTATTGAACATGCAACAAACACCCAGATCCTCCCAAATTTATTTTCCCCCCTCCTCAAAACATCCATACCTTGCTTTATGTTAATTTTACATTAATTCCTCTCCCAGCAGCGCTTTCTCCACCTATCTGGGCTGCAAAGCTTCATTGTCCTGCCTCATTCCCATCCTGCACCTCCCTAAAAAAAAACAACAGCAGCTGAGGACCCCCTGTAATCCCCACCTTGGTTTAAAGGTGCCTCCTGATGCTGGGACACCGGGAAGTCAAAGCTGTCACATTCCCCTGCCCAAGGACAGGAGCTGGGCTGGGAGCCCAGAGGAGACGCTTCCCTGCCATTAATGGGATGAGTTAATCCATAACTGTGTGGAATATCCTCGATGAATGAAGGCTGAGGGCTGCCCCAGCACAGGAGCTCCACATCCCACCCAAGGTCAGCCCTGCATCCCCCTTCCTGTGCCTGCAATTCCAAAGGAAAACCGGAGGAAGCTCAGGAAAACTCCACGTTTTTCATGGCCTGAGAAAGCTGAGTCGTGGCCAGAGATGCAGAGAGGTCAGAGGGGTTTGTGCAATGGATGGGGTAGCATGAGGGACTCATGGACTGACCCCATTTGGGCTGTGAAAACCTTTTTTTGGGGGTTCGTAGCTTTGCCAGAGGAGCTGGGAAAAGGCACAGTGAGAGGCAACGATGGGGAGATGGAGCTGCCTGAATTCCCAAAGTTCACCCGTTTTTTTTTAGCAGTGAGGGTGTTTTACCAGCTGGACAACTTACAATTGGATCCTCTCCCAGGCTTTAAACCGAGCCCATCTGTGTTTTTAAATACTGAGTTTAACCCCAGAAATGATGATACAGACAGGAAAAAAAAAATAAAAATCAGGCCATTAGCCACTTTCTGGAAAAGTCTGGATTCAGTGCACTCTGTGACCCCTTGGAAAACACAAGGAAACCTCTGCAGCTCTCAGAAACAAGCTCCAGGATGTTTGAAAATCTGTCTGTGCTGCGTCCAGAGCGCTGCAGCAACAGCTGAAGGTCACAGGCACTGCATAAACAGAGAGGAGGTTTTATTGTGACATGTCCATCCGGAGCCATCGCTCCTGGGGATGCCATCTGGGATGGGGGCAGGAGCCTGTGCATCCCCACTGCAGCCAGGAGAAAGGGATCCTGTCCTTGCAGGGATGACACCATGGACAGAGGGGGCAGAACTACGAGGTTGTGACTTGGCTCCTCATTTTACTGAATTTGAAGAAAAATCAGAGGTGTGACGGGGCTTTGGAATTTGGCAAATTCCTCCCGTGGGGTTTCCAAGCAGGGAGAAGGAAGTTTTCCACTCCTGGAGAGCCTTTTCTGTCTGGGGAGTGGTTTGCAGTGAGTGTCCTTCTCATTTTGGGGACCTCAGTGTCCCCATCAGAAGGGGGAGGAGGGGCTCTCTGGTGGCCTTTAGCAGGTGCTGGTAGGATTTCATACCAACCTCTGACCATGTGCCAAAGATCTTTTCTGGCCAAAATCCTGCAGAATTCCATCTCAGTTCCATCCATCAGCTCCCTGTTCCTGACATTTGTCTTCCTCTTGTGTTGGGGTGATAAATTCTTCACGCTCTGGAGCAGGGATGGTGCAAGCTTGGTGCAGAACCAGGAGTTTGTCTGAAACAACAGGTCATGATCATTCCAGCAACACCCTGGGGATGTCAGGGAAGGGCAGCAGCCACAGGGGAGAAACTCTCAGGTTTTCTGGTGATTTTTGCACCCTGAGAGTTGATGATGGAGTTCCAAGGAGAGCCGGAGGCCGTGCAGTTGTTTTGCAGAATTGTTTATTCTTTTCTTATCTCTAAAAGTTCTCTCAGCCCAGTGTGATGTTCCCAGGAAGGCAAAAAAGCAGAATCTGCCCCTCCTACAATGGCACCTGAACTTTTATCATCTAAACTACGTTAACAATGTTTTTCTCTAAGTACCAATAACTGACCCAGGTCAGACAGTGAAATCTCACCACAACCCAATCAAGAAAAGGCCACCACCTCTGCAGAGATGGAGGGGAAGAAGAAGCAGGAAAAGGACAAAAGCACACCCTGATTCCTCCATCTTTGCCCCATTCTATCTATATAGTAACATCTAAAAATTCCAATTTTTCACCCTGTGAGCCAACAAAAATCACACTAATCAAACCCATGTGGATTTCTTTTCCTCCTTCAAGCATGGCAGTGTTTTCCAGGCAGTTAAATCAAAGGAATTGGGATTTTTGGCTCTTTTGGCTCTGTCCCAAGACCCTCAGGGTCTCGAGCCTCCAGGGACCCCCAAAGGGGTAACCTGGTTCCCCACAAGAAACCTCTGGAATCTTGGTAAAAACAGTGGAAACGAGACCCTGGGATGGAAGAGCTTGACCCAAGGGATGTGGTGAGGGTGTTTGGTGATGCAGTTCCTGATGAGGGAGGAGAGGAGATCTTGGCTTTCACTGCTCCAAGATAACTCCTGGTGTTTCAGGAAAGCACCTGGAGAGGGACACAGCCTGTAAACCTCAGGCATCAGGGCTGGGTGGTGGCCAAAAAGTGTCCCAGGCTGCCTGAGGTCCATCTCATCAGGGAATCTGCTTTCCCAACGGAAGGAACAGTGTCCTGCCCTGTCCCAGGAGAGGTGAACCCCAGTGAGAGCCAGCTGAGGGACCAGGGAGCTGTGGGTGCTCAGTGGGGGCCCTTTTTTGGGAAGCCTGACTCTCTCTTGGGAGCAGATCCTCTGACAGCTGCTCAGTGCTGCCTCTTCCTCTCCATGATCCCACTCTTGGGAGGTCTCTGTTAGCCAGGAACACAGACCAGGAGCAGCACCCTGCCCCCAGGACATCCCCTTTCCAAGATCCAGGTTGTCTGCACCTCTCTGAGCATGAAAAACGTGGACAACTCCCCAAATTACCATCTCCTGCTACTGCTGGCTGGAAGGAACTTGCAGATCCAAGGAAGAGCTGGAGGTCAGGGATGCCAGATCCATGGCAGGGCAATCCTGGGCTCCCAGCACAGATGTGCTCCAACTTCTCCCACTTCAACACAGCCTGGCTGGATCCATTGTTATCTTCCCACAGGGTTGTTTTCACCAGGTGATCAGGATGGCATCTGGAAGTCTGCTGAAGCACCTAAGTTGGAAACCCATGGGAATAAAAGGAGGAGAATCCCAGCTTTTCTCTCCAGCTTGAAGGGAATGACTGTTTCTCCCCCTCCCTGAAGGACAGCTGGGTGTCTCTGTGGCATCACGACCACAGAGAGGGAAATCTTTCCTCTCCTGCTCTCCCTGCTGGTATTGGATTGTGTGCTGGGTCACACCTATTGATCACAGCCCATAAATAACTCCTGACATCCCCAGCTGGGCCAGAAACCCCGAGCAAAGAGCTCCTGGGAGAGCTGCTGGTGCCATTTCTCTGTCCTCCTCC
Source organism: Alaudala cheleensis (assembly GCA_013398995.1). NCBI lineage: Eukaryota > Metazoa > Chordata > Aves > Passeriformes > Alaudidae > Alaudala > Alaudala cheleensis. The sequence continues at coordinate 39,746 of VWYE01007579.1, forward strand.
TCCTCCTGGGGAAGGCTAAAGACAGGTTTGGGTTGAGCCAGACATGTTTTTTGCAGGTGTTTTCTTAGCAGGGGCTGGGTTATCTCAGATCCTCGATGTTCCTGGAAGAGGCTCCAGGTCCAGGGTTAATACATGACGGCAAAGATGACTCTGGTCTGCTCTCCCTTCCTCCAAGGGAGTCATTCCCTGTGCTCAATCAACCCCCTGAACCCCTGGAACTGCGTGGTTTTGGCACGAGGAACTGTGAGAAACTCACAGCAGAGAGACCAGAGAGGGGAGGGATCAGGTTGTGCTGGTCCAGGGCTGGAGGAGCAAAGCCTGGTCCCTGCAGGGCACCAGGGAGCCACCCCAAAATCCTGCTGGCCAGGGCCACCAGGCCACCAGGGACAGCAGCAACCCCCTCCCTAAAGGCCCTGGTGCTGCTCCACCACGAGCTCTGCGTGGCCTGGCCACGGTGAGGGACACGTGAGGAGAGGAGAGGACACAGCCAGGCACCCTCCCTCTCCCTCCTCCCTCCTCCCCTTGTTTTCACACAGCTGAAAGAACAAAAAAAAAACCCAAAAACCCAAACCAAACATTCCCCACGTAATGATGATTGGGCCAAGGGGTCAAGCCAAGTGTGACAGATCCCATTCTGGAGCTGGGCTCAGGCAGCAAATTGCCTCAGAGCTGCTGGCACCGAGGGGCCACTGGGGTCCCCCAGCACCCTCTGCCTCTCACACCCTCCGTGCCCTGGGGTTTTTGGGGGGCTGGGGAGGGGTCCAGCCACTGCAGAAGGGACTTTGGGAGCAGCACCGTGCTGGTCACTCACAGCCTGGGGGCATTTCTCACTTGGCAGCATTTTTGATCCAAGAGTTTTCTCAGCTCCCAGCGGTTTGTGGGGCACGCTGAGCCCTGCACCCCCCTGGCAGCGGGGAGGGGGCAGCAAAGGAGAGCTCCAGGGGCAGGGAGGAGATGCAGGTCCCTCCCAAGGGAGCCAGGCTGGTGCTGGGAACGCTCCAGAGGCCTCCCAGGCCCCGATGCCAACCCAAGGAATAAAATCCATCCCGTTTGCAGGGAGATGGGAGAGTCAGGCAGGGGAGGGGGAAGGTTTATTTAGAGAAACATCCGTGGGCTGCCTGCCCACACCAGGCTTTGAGCTGATGATCTGCACATGCCATGGCTGGGGGCGGCTTGGGGGAAGGAGTCCACTATTAAAAGCCTGGCAAGAATCTCTGCTGAATCCTGCTGGAGCTCGGGGAGGGCCCGATCCAGCAGGATCCCACCCCCGGTGTCACCTCATGTGACCCCGGGGCCAAAGCAGAGGCAAATCCGAGGCGGCTCTGTCCCCTTTTCTTCCAGGGGGTGCACCTGGCACAGGTGGGGAGCTCCAGCAATTCCTGAGAAAACCTTGAAAGGATTATCCAAGATCCACATAAACCTCAGGCGTTTCCCGGGAATAGATGGGGAAAGGCTGCGCTGAAGGAAGGGATGGAGCTGTGCAGATTCCCACCCTCCCGGCTGCAGGAGAGCTNTCCCGGGATTTGTGTTTTGGGGGGTCAAACACATCTCTTTGCATTGGAACAGCGAGGAATCAGCATTGGATTGGTCACCTCAAAGGAGTTCTGGTTCCACCCCCTGCCATGGGAAGGGGATCTTCCCTTATCCCAGGTTGCTCCAGGTGGGTCCAGCCTGGCTTTGGGAAGCAAGGTGAGAGGTGAGGAAGGAATGAACTCCACCAGTGGGCTGCAGCAGGGCTGGGGGCTGTGGGAGCAGGAGCCCACCTGAGCACATCAACCTCCCCTGGGATGCCTCAGGTTTCAGCTTTGATGTTTTTCAGACTCTGTGCTGCCTCAGGGTGCAGCTCTGAGCCTCACATTCAGTGTCAGTGAGCTCTGCACAGAGCAGGGACACAAAACAAATCCT
>VWYE01007580.1:8488-30801 GCA_013398995.1 Alaudala cheleensis
GAACCCCTAAATCCATCCTGAAATCCCTGAATCCATCCTGAAATTCCACTGAAATCCCTGAATCCATTCTAAAATCCCTGAACCCCTAAATCCATCCTGAAATCACTGAATCCATCCTGAAATCCCACTGAAATCCCTGAATCCCTACTGAAATCCCTGAACCCCTAAATCCATCCTGAAATCCCTGAATCCCACCTGAAGGATGGGAATCCCTAAATCCTACCTGAAATCACTGAATCCTTCCTGAAATCCCTCCTGGAATCCCACCTGAAATCCCACCCTCATCCCTGAATCCCTCCTGAAATCCCTCCTGGAATCCCACCTGAAATCCCACCCTCATCCCTGAATCCCACCTGAAATCCCTCCTTTATCTCTGAATCCCCCCTGTATCCAGGGGCAGGGACCCCTCCCTCCATCCCAGGGAGCTCCAGGCCCTGTAAAACCCAGCCCTGGACACTCCCAGGGATGGGGCAGCCTCAGTTTCCCTCCCTTCCTTCCCAGCCCAGTCACTGGTTCCATTGAACTCCCATGGAACCCTGGACAGAAATCCCAGAATCCCTGGGGATCATTTGTGGGAACCACCCAAAAACCCCAATATTGGCTCATTTGTGGGGAACACTCAAAAACCCCAATATTGGATCATTTGTGGGGAACACTCAAAAACCCCAATATTGGCTCAACTGCAGCAACTGGGGAGGGCTCAGGAGCATCAGGGGGTTCAATTAACTCTGCACAAACAACCAGAAATCACTGATGGGAGTGGGCAGAAATCACAGAAANAGGGAGCTCCAGGCCCTGTAAAACCCGGCCCTGGACACTCCCAGGGATGGGGCAGCCTCAGTTTCCCTCCCTTCCCTCCCAACCCAGTCACTGGTTCCATGGAACTCCCATGGAACCCTGGACAGAAATCCCAGAATCCCTGGGGATCATTTGTGGGAACCACCCAAAAACCCCAATATTGGCTCAATTGTGGGGAACACTCAAAAACCCCAATATTGGATCATTTGTGGGGAACACTCAAAAACCCCAATATTGGCTCAACTGCAGCAACTGGGGAGGGCTCAGGAGCATCAGGGGGTTCAATTAACTCTGCACAAACAACCAGAAATCACTGATGGGAGTGGGCAGAAATCACAGAAATGGAACAGAAATCACAGAACAGGAAAGGTCAGAAATCACAGAATGGAACAGAAATCACTAAACTGGAACAGAAATTACAGAACAGGAAAGGTCAGAAATCACAGCAGGGAATGGGCAGGAATCACAGAAATGGGAATGGGCAGGAATCACAGAAATGGAACAGAAATCACAGAACTGGAACAGAAATTACAGAACAGGAAGGGTCAGAAATCCCAGAATGGAACAGAAATCACAAAACTGGAACAGAAATTACAGAAATGGAAAGGTCAGAAATCACAGATTGGGAAAGGTCAGAAATCACAGAACTGGAACAGAAATCACGGAACCAAAAGGGTCAGAAATCACAGAACCAGAACNGGGTCAGAAATCCCAGAATGGAACAGAAATCACAAAACTGGAACAGAAATTACAGAAATGGAAAGGTCAGAAATCACAGATTGGGAAAGGTCAGAAATCACAGAACTGGAACAGAAATCACGGAACCAAAAGGGTCAGAAATCACAGAACCAGAACAGAAATCACAGCTGGGAATGGGCAGAAACCACAGAAATGGAAATGGGCAGAAATCACAGAATGGAACAGAAACCACAGATGGAAATGGGAAGAAATCACAGCAGGGAATGGGCAGAAATCACAGAATGGAACAGAAATCACAGAACCAAAAGGGTCAGAAATCACAGAACCAGAACAGAAATCACAGCTGGGAATGGGCAGAAATCACAGAAATGGAAAGGTCAGAAATCACAGATGGGAAAGGTCAGAAACCCCAGGGCTGGGAATGGTTTGCCTGGGAAGGCAGCACATCCCAGGGCCTGTCCCTGCTCTGAGCCCAGGCTCCCCAGGAGGGGACAAGGGCTGAACCTGCAGGCACAGCTGGGGATGGGCTCCCACAGCTTCCCTGGGATCAGGGAATGTGCTGGGCTGGGAGGGACCCTCAGGGATCACCCAGTGCCACCCCAACAACCCCACCCTGGCACCCCTGGAATAGTGTCCAAGCTCTCCTGGAGCTCTGGGATGAGCTGTGCCCATTCCTGGGGAGCCTCTGGGGGATGAACCTGTCCCTAAAATCCAACCGTATGCTGCCCTGGGCCAGCCCCAGCCCTGCCCTGGCTCCTGTCCCTGTCCCAGGGAGGTCAGAGCTGCCCCTCCTGACACCCACAAGGTCTTTCCTCACTCTCCTTTTCTCCATTTGAGGCCCCAAACTCTGAGAGAAGCAGAGCTGGGGGAGCTGAATCCAGCCCTAAATGCTGCAATGAAGGCAGCATGAAAAATGTAAAAAAAAATGACTGCATAAGGAAATGGTAAAAAAAAAACCCCTGAAAGCTTCAGATCTGATGTGAATTGTACATGAAAGTTCTGAGGAGCTCCAAGTGATGAGAGGAGCTCAAACCTGGCAGGGGAACATCGTGTGTGGCAGGGCTGGAACCCCAGGAAAGGAGAGCACGAACCCCCTGCACCCCACCCAGAGCTGGGATGGAAATGGCTTTTGGGCAGCTTGGGGGAGGGATTTCAGGGTGTGGCAGCAAAGCAGGGACCCCAGGGGGAAGGGAGGGATGTGCCCCTTTGCAAATTCCTTACTTTGAGCAGCTTCATCAGCCCCTCCAGCTGCACCATCAGCTCCCTCCTGCTCTCCTGCAGTGCTGACATCCTCTGCTCCAGCTCATCCTTCCTCTGCCTGTGCCAGGGACATGGGAGAGACAGGCACAAAATCAGCTCAGGCTGTTCCAAAGCTCTGCAGGGAATTCTCCTGGGCAAAAGGGACTTTTTGTCACTGTCCTTGTCCTGTTCCCCGTTCAGACACTGGGAGTGGAGCTCAGCACAACCACCACACACCTGGGGGGACAATTCCCTGCTCCCCCAAGCACAGATCTGCCCCAGCTGCAGGCAGGGGAAGCCCTGCAGAGCATTCTGAGGGGAAAAACCCACTTTTGATGTGTCTGAGCATCAGAGGCTCCTGCAGAGCTCAGACAGCCCAGGATGAGCCATGGGAGGGGGGAGGGGGAAATGGAGGAGGGGGAAAGGCTGGAGGTGTTGGGATCCTAAAACTGAGAATTTGGGGTTTCTGTGCTCACTGACCCACAAGAGAACTCTGCATTGGAGCTGAGGCCTTGGGCCAGGCTCCAGCACTGAGTGACAGCACAGGGGCTGTGCCTGTGGGGTTGCAATGGGGCTGTGGCATCTCCCAGGGTCAAACACTCAGGCCTTCAGGCTTCAGCAGACACCAATGGCTGGGAGCCAAGAGGGAGCATTGAAGGCCTTGGCTGAGCCCTTCTTTTCACCTTCTCCTTCCTTCTCCTGCCTGCCTTTGGGTGCTTTTGTGATTGGTTAGAAAAATCCCCAATGTGGACCACTAACAGTGAATTGTTGGGTTTAAAGTAAAAAATAATTGAGGTGACATTTCATAATTGGGTGATTTGTCCTTGTAAAGACATGGTGGAGATGGAGAAGGATCTCCATGTTGTGCTGAGTGAGCTGGTGAGCAGGACTCACAGCTTGGGAGACTGTGATGGAGATAACAATTAATAAATGTAATAAATAAAATAAATTCCAGCATGCAGGGGAGGAGCTCTGTGTGTGTGTGTGAGCAGAGCAGCTCCAGCAGTGATGTCCCTGCAGCAGCAGCAGGGCAGGAGTCACCTCCCCTCCCCTCCCTGCCCAGGAGCTCCTGCAGCTATTTCAGGAGCTGTGGCTGCAGGGTTTGTGTTTAAATAAAGCCAGGGGTGAGTAATGAAGGGGAACTCAAAGGCAGACTCAGCCTGCTGAGTTCTGTGCCCCACAGAGCCCGGGGGCTGAGGGAGGGGCTCAGGCAGGGATTGTTCATTGCTCTCAGCTCTGTTGGGCTCCAGAGTGTCCCAGTGCCAGTGAAAACATCTCCCATTGCAGGCTGAACCCTTGGGTGATGTCCCACTCTGCATAACCTGGGGATTTGAACAGCAGGGCTGTTCCTTAAAGGACAGGAAACTGGGATGTGAACAGACATCAACCACACTGGGTGTTTATCTCAGTGTCTCTTTGTGTGTTCTTAAATTAAGGATCTGGAGGGGCTACAAGGGAGCTGAAGTGGGAATCTTCAGCAGGAACAGCAGGGACAGGACCCAGGCAATGGCTTCCCACTGCCAGAGGGCAGGGCTGGCTGGGATTTGGGGCAGGAATTGTTCCCTGGCAGGGTGGGCAGGGCCTGGCACAGGGTGCCCAGAGCAGCTGGGGCTGCCCCTGGATCCCTGGCAGTGCCCAAGGCCAGGCTGGACACTGGGGACAGTGGGAGGTGTCCCTGCCATGGCAGGGGTGGCTCTGGAAGGGATTTGGGGTCCCTGCAGCCCAAACCCTGTGAGACTCCAGGTTCCCCAGGCAGGAGGAGCCCGGCCCAAGGCCCTGCCAGGACCCAGGGATCTGCCAGGACCCAGGGACTGTGCAAGGTCAGAGCTCTGAGCAGGGCTGCAGCTGACTCATCCCCAGGGCTGCCTGCAGAGCTCCACACCTGGCACAGGGATTTTCCATGGATCCTCATTCCCCTGCTTCCCCAGCCTGAGTTCTGGGCACAACTGAGCTCAGCTGTGCCTGGAGCTCCCACACAATCCCATCCCACCCCTCCTGCCCGGGCTGGGGAGCACCTGGAGTTTGGGGAGCACTCCCATCCCAGATCTCCTGTGGCTCTGGAATTCCTGTGGCTCTGGGAATTCCCTGAGCAGGGAGAGCTGGGCTGGCAGAGCTGTTCCTGTGCCTGCAGCTGCAGGGAGGCACCAGGGGCAGGGACCCTCCCATCAGGGGATCCCTGGGGCTGGAAAACACCCCTGGGATAACACCCCCAGTGCTCCTGAATCCTTCCCCACCACCTCCCTGAGCTGTACAAACTCCATCCCAAGGGAGCTCTTTATTCACTCCTGAACCCTCTGAAAGCTCCAGGTGCTGCCCCAGCCCCTGGGTGTGGGATGGCTCTGCCAGGAACTGCCCCTCCAGTGGCCCCAGCCCAGTGGCTTGGTGGCCCAGCCCAGGTGTCCCCAGCCCAGCCCAATGGCCCTGTGGCCCATCCCAGTGGCCCAGTATCCCTGCCCAATGGCCCCAGCCCAGCCCTGGTGTCCTAAGCCCAGCCCAGTGCCCCAGTCCCCCATCCCGGTGTCCCCCACTCATCCCAGTGTCCCCACCCATCCCAATGTCCCCACGGCAGTGTCCCCTCACCGCAGCAGCTGCAGCTCTGCCAGCAGGGTGGCCCAGCCCGGTGTCCCCAGCCCCCATGGCAGTGTCCCCAGCCCCCACAGCAGTGTCCCCAGCCCATGGCAGTGTCCCCTCACCGCAGCAGGCGCAGCTCTGCCAGCAGGGTGGCCCAGCCCGGTGTCCCCAGCCCCCATGGCAGTGTCCCCAGCCCCATGGCAGTGTCCCCATGGCAGTGTCCCCAGCCCATCCCAATGTCCCCTCACCGCAGCAGGCGCAGCTCTGCCAGCAGCGTGGGGTTCTGCTGTGCTTTCTCCGGGGTGGGCTGTGACGCCTGCTCGTGCTCCAGGCGCAGCCGCTGGATCTCCTGCAGGATCTCCCTGTGCAGGGACAGGGGAAGGGTGAGCTCAGGGGCTGCTCTGCTGCCCTTCCTGCACCCCTGGCACTGCCCAGACACAGCACGGGGGCGCTGGCAGGGGTGGGGACATGGGGATGGGGGCATGGAGACAGGGATGGGGACATGGGGATGGGGGCATGGGGACAGGGATGTGAGCACAGGGATGGGGGCACGGGGATGTGAGCACAGGGATGGGGGTATGGTAACAGGGATAGGGGCATGGGGATGGGGACACGGGGATGTGGGCATGGGGACAGGCACAGAGGCACCAGGGGAGCTCTGGAACAACAAAATTCCTCTGCTTTGGGTGGGAAGGGACCTTAAACCCACATCCAGTGCCACCCCTGCCATGGCAGGGACACGTCCCACTGTCCCCAGTGTCCAGCCTGGCTTTTGGGCACTGCCAGGGATCCAGGGGCAGCCCCAGCTGCTCTGGGCACCCTGTGCCAGGCCCTGCCCACCCTGCCAGGGAACAATTCCTGCCCCAAATCCCATCCAAATCCCCTTTTCCACTTTGAAACCACTCCCTGTGCCCTGTCCCCAGTCCCTCTGCAGCTCTCCTGGAGCCCCTTTAGGCCCTGCCAGGGGCTCTGAGCTCTCCCTGGAGCTTCTCCTGTCCAGGTGAGCACCCCCAGCTCTCCCAGCCTGGCTCCAGAGCAGAGGGACTCAGGCCTGGAGCAGCTCTGTGGCTCCTCTGGACTCTCTGCAGCAGCTCCAGCTCCTTGTGCTGTTGGCCCCAGGGCTGGGGCAGCTGCAGNGGCCCTGTGGCCCATCCCAGTGGCCCAGTATCCCTGCCCAATGGCCCCAGCCCAGCCCTGGTGTCCTAAGCCCAGCCCAGTGCCCCAGTCCCCCATCCCGGTGTCCCCCACTCATCCCAGTGTCCCCACCCATCCCAATGTCCCCACGGCAGTGTCCCCTCACCGCAGCAGCTGCAGCTCTGCCAGCAGGGTGGCCCAGCCCGGTGTCCCCAGCCCCCATGGCAGTGTCCCCAGCCCCCACAGCAGTGTCCCCAGCCCATGGCAGTGTCCCCTCACCGCAGCAGGCGCAGCTCTGCCAGCAGGGTGGCCCAGCCCGGTGTCCCCAGCCCCCATGGCAGTGTCCCCAGCCCCATGGCAGTGTCCCCATGGCAGTGTCCCCAGCCCATCCCCATGTCCCCTCACCGCAGCAGGCGCAGCTCTGCCAGCAGCGTGGGGTTCTGCTGTGCTTTCTCCGGGGTGGGCTGTGACGCCTGCTCGTGCTCCAGGCGCAGCCGCTGGATCTCCTGCAGGATCTCCCTGTGCAGGGACAGGGGAAGGGTGAGCTCAGGGGCTGCTCTGCTGCCCTTCCTGCACCCCTGGCACTGCCCAGACACAGCACGGGGGCGCTGGCAGGGGTGGGGACATGGGGATGGGGGCATGGAGACAGGGATGGGGACATGGGGATGGGGGCATGGGGACAGGGATGTGAGCACAGGGATGGGGGCACGGGGATGTGAGCACAGGGATGGGGGTATGGTAACAGGGATAGGGGCATGGGGATGGGGACACGGGGATGTGGGCATGGGGACAGGCACAGAGGCACCAGGGGAGCTCTGGAACAACAAAATTCCTCTGCTTTGGGTGGGAAGGGACCTTAAACCCACATCCAGTGCCACCCCTGCCATGGCAGGGACACGTCCCACTGTCCCCAGTGTCCAGCCTGGCTTTTGGGCACTGCCAGGGATCCAGGGGCAGCCCCAGCTGCTCTGGGCACCCTGTGCCAGGCCCTGCCCACCCTGCCAGGGAACAATTCCTGCCCCAAATCCCATCCAAATCCCCTTTTCCACTTTGAAACCACTCCCTGTGCCCTGTCCCCAGTCCCTCTGCAGCTCTCCTGGAGCCCCTTTAGGCCCTGCCAGGGGCTCTGAGCTCTCCCTGGAGCTTCTCCTGTCCAGGTGAGCACCCCCAGCTCTCCCAGCCTGGCTCCAGAGCAGAGGGACTCAGGCCTGGAGCAGCTCTGTGGCTCCTCTGGACTCTCTGCAGCAGCTCCAGCTCCTTGTGCTGTTGGCCCCAGGGCTGGGGCAGCTGCAGGTGGGGAATCACCTGAGCACAGGGACACAATCCCCTCCCTACTGGGGGATCAGCCCAGGACTGGTGGATTTGGGGCTTTCAGGATCTCTGGGATCAGATCCCAGCTCTGAGGTTGTGTGAGAGCTGCAGGCTCCCAGGGCTCAGTGCTGCTGAGGATGATTTTAAGAAGATTAGAGAAGATCAGCAGAGAACAGGGCAGCCCCTCCCACAGATAATTAACCAATGTTAATGACTGACTAATCAGTTAAAGAGGCACCTACAGCCTAACAGGAGCTGTGGGGAAGCAATCTGGGGACTGTGTCCCAGAACAGGTGAATGGGACACAGGAGTGCCCCAGAGCAGCCCAGGTGTGTCAGAGCTGTACCTGTTCTTGTTCTCCAGCTCTGCTATCAGCTGCCTCTGCTGCTTGTTGGCATCGAAGCTGAAGGCCAGGTCTGCAGGAGGGCGGGGCTGGGGACACAGGAGAGAGTGGTCACACACAGCAGGGACAGCAGAGACATCACACAGGTCATCACAGACATCATAGAGATCAGAGAAATCATCACAGGAATCACACAGATGAGACCTCGTGACCTGGGGTCCATTTTGTGCCCACTTGTGTCCATTTTGTGCCCATTTTGTGACCATTTCTGGCTCATTTTGTGTCCATTTTGTGCCCACCTTGGATGCAGCCCTGGCCAGGCTCCTGTCCAGCCCCAGGTGTATCCCAGAGCCTCTCAATAAATCTCTCCTTTATTCCCTGGCCCTGCCCAGGCTCTGTTCCAGCCCAGCCTCCCCAGGGCACTGCCCTGCAGGTGAATCCCAGCCCAGGAGCAGCTCTGGGGGTCGCACAGGGACGTGGGAGGGGATCAGGGTGACAACACTCGACAGGAAACAGGCGGCTGTTCCTCAGCTCGGGCAGAGCTCTGAGCAGGGCAGCAGGGGGAGACAGACACACAAGGAGCGATCCCGAAAGCTGTGACTGAATCCGAGTTTGGGTCGTTCTCTGTCCATGAACTCGCTTTATCTGTCAGGGGCAGCGATTGGGCAGGGCCAGCACTGCCCCGGCACCTCTCAATCCATCGAGGGCAGGGTTTGGCTGCAGGGGGACAAGGGGAGCACAGCCAGAGCTCCTGCAGGGGACAGAGCCATGTGCCATGGGGTGTTCTGTGTGTGCCATGGGGTGTTCTGTGTGTGCCGTGGGGTGTTCTGTGTGTGCCACGGGGTGTTCTCTGTGTGTGTGCCATGGGGTGTTCTCTGTGTGTGTGCCATGGGGTGTTCTCTGTGTGTGCCACGGGGTGTCCTCTGTCTGTGTGTGTGCCATGGGGTGTTCTCTGTGTGTGCCGTGGGGTGTTCTGTGTATGCCTGCCTAAGGCAGGCTCTTGGCTGAACATACTCTGAGGGAAATTCAATTTTGTGCCCATTTTGGGCCCATTTTGTGCCCATTTTGGGCCCATTTTGTGCCCATTTTGGGCCCATTTTGTGCCCATTTTGGGCCCATTTTGTGCCCATTTTGGGCCCATTTTGTGCCCATTTTGGGCCCATTTTGTGCCCATTTTGGGCCCATTTTGTGCCCATTTTGGGCCCATTTTGTGCCCATTTTGGGCCCATTTTGTGCCCATTTTGGGCCCATTTTGTGCCCATTTTGGGCCCATTTTGTGCCCATTTTGGGCCCATTTTGTGCCCATTTTGGGCCCATTTTGTGCCCATTTTGGGCCCATTTTGTGCCCATTTTGGGCCCATTTTGTGCCCATTTTGGGCCCATTTTGTGCCCATTTTGGGCCCATTTTGTGCCCATTTTGGGCCCATTTTGTGCCCATTTTGGGTCCCCCTTGGGTGCAGCCCTGGCCAGGCTCCTGTCCTGCCCCAGCTGTATCCCAGAGCCTCTCAATAAAAGGAACACGTGTCCCTGCAAACTCTCCTCTCCTTCCCACCAGGCTGCAAACACCCCATGGGATTTCACTCAGCTCTCATTGTGCTCCTGGAACCATTTTCTGTTGATTTTCCCCAACTGGAACCAGGTTTGTGTTGCCTTTGTTCTCCCCTCTGACAAGCTGCAAACACAAACCCACCTTTCCCTTTCCCTCCCTCAGGCTGCTCCCCTCTGGAACAAACCCACCCTCAGCACCCTGCCAGGATTTGTTTTCCTCAGGTATCAGCACATTTATGTCAGCACACTGATCTCTGCAGCCTGAGCAGCAAAAATTCCCTTATCCCTCTCCCCGACCTCATTCTGCCCACCCAGCACTGCACAGACAGGAACTGGGGGCTCCCTGCAAGTTTGGGGTGATCCCAGCCCCCCTTGGTGATGCACAGACAGGAATTGGGGGTTCCCTGCAGGTCTGGGATGATCCCAGCCCTCCAGGAGCCCCCCCAGGAGCCCCCCAGGACCCGTGGCAGGGTCGGGTCACTCACAGTGTTCCCGGCCTCGGCAGCCAAACGCGCGGCGTAGCGGGCGATGAGCCGGTGCTCCTCATCCAGCCTGCCCGGGCTCTCCAGGGCACTGCAAAACAAACCAGGGTGAGCAGGGCTGGCCAGGGCACTGCAAAATAAACCAGAGTGAGTCTGGGTCACCAATTTACACCCAGCTTAGACCTGACTTACACCTGATTTACACCTGACTTACAGCCAGGACAAGGTGCTAATCTGAGGTTGGTCCCTCACTCCTCAGCTCCGGGGGTGACACTGAGTGTCAGCTGCCCATGGCCAGGCTGGGCACAGGCTGGGACAGTGGCAATGTCCCTGCCATAGTGGCAATGTCCCTGCCATGCCATGGGCTGGGGACAGGCTGGGACAGTGGCAATGTCCCTGCCATGCCATGGGCTGGGCCCAGGCTGCAGCTCCTTGGAAATGCTGCTGAAATGGGGGTTAAAAAAGCACCTCCAAAAACCATCAGACACAGTGACAGCCCCCTGAGGTGACAGACAGGGACAGTGACAGCAGAGGGGACAGCTCCCAGGCTGGGGAGGGCAAGGCAGCACCTGGGGGTTGAAGATTTGTTTATTTTGCATTTATAGGATTTTTCCCCATAAGTTGCCAGGACACTTTAACCACTGAGTGATTCTGGATGGTCAAGCAAAAGACAGAAGTGGCCAGAGGAGAGGAGATGCAGAGGGAGGAGAGGAACAAAGCCCTGAGGAGCCCCATGTAAGTGCCACGAGCAAGAGGCTCAGGCAGAGCCCAGTGTGCCAATGTTACTGGAATGTTCTGGGCTCTCTGTGCTCCCACTGGCTGATTCCTGGGATTTCAATATTCCTCATTGTTCTTCCCTATTGGCCCCTTCCCCCAGACCCCACCTTAACTCCCCTCCCACACCCAAATGTAGTACTAATAATATGTATAAAAATAGTATCTTGTATAACTAATAATACCTGTTATAAATACATCTTATAAGGTTGGCTTTTGGCAAATATTAAAGTGATCACTGTATGTGTAATGTTGGAAAGTTGTGTTGTATTAATAGAGTTTCTTTTATTTCTGTAATTAATGAAATTTAGAAAGAGCAGTGTGATAAAAATATATGTTTTAGGCTATAGTATGGGATTAAAGTAAAAACTGCTTTTGTTTCTAGAGCCCAGAAAAGAGTGAAGACCATCAGGAAATGTCTCCCATGTGTGGATTGTCCCATGTGGATAAAAGATGCCAATGGCACAAACCCCAGAGAAGGATTTCCAGCCCCCAGTGAGCAGAGCAGCAGCAGAATGGCACCAGCAGAAGGAATAAAGTTCCAAGATGGGATGGGAGCAGATTGGGGGGGATTCAGACCACGCAGGGGGAACATCTCAAAGGAATGTTTGAATCATGAAATGTTTGAATATTCAACAAGCTGAGGGATTTCAGGAGGTGCTGTTGGGTTATTGGGGGTGCTTTTGGCTGAATGCATCACCCAGCCATGAAAACTCTGCTTTATTGGCTCTGATTGGCCTTTGATTAAACTGTGATAAATCAAAAGGAAGTGCCCCTGGTTTTTCACCCTGGGCTTTGAGGAACAAAGCCCCTGCAGGTCCTTGGTTCAGTTTGTTATTAATGCTGTGGCTGTTGGTTTGTTTGCTTTGTTACACTGATCAGTAAAGAATTGTTATTCCTATCCCCACAGCTCTGCCTGAGAGCCCCTTTAATTACCTAAATCCCACTAATCTGGAGGGAGGGGGTGTGAATTCTCCATTCCAAGGGAGGCTCTGGGTTTCCCTGCCTGTCCAAACCAAGACTCTGGCTCAGCCCAGGTCTAACAGGACCTGACCCCTGAGCCCAGGGAGCAGCAGAGCAGGGCCTGCAGGCTCCTGCTGCTCCCAAATCCCAGCTGGGGCACTGTCCTGGGGTGAGAATGACCCAGAGCTGGGATGGGAGGAGGATACAGGGAGGGAATCCCGAGGGTTCCAGAGCAGCAGAGCTTTGGGGAGGGCTCACACAGAATTCCCTGTCCCAAACCCACTGTTCCAGCAGTTCTGGCCCCTTGGGACAATGCTGGGCTCCTTTCCCAGCTGTGCCTGGGCTCTCCCAGCCTTCCCTGGGAGCTGCAGGGGCACAGCTGGAACGGGGCTGGGGCTCAGGGATGAGGAGGAGAAGTTGAGAGAATGAANCGCAGGGGGAACATCTCAAAGGAATGTTTGAATCATGAAATGTTTGAATATTCAACAAGCTGAGGGATTTCAGGAGGTGCTGTTGGGTTATTGGGGGTGCTTTTGGCTGAATGCATCACCCAGCCATGAAAACTCTGCTTTATTGGCTCTGATTGGCCTTTGATTAAACTGTGATAAATCAAAAGGAAGTGCCCCTGGTTTTTCACCCTGGGCTTTGAGGAACAAAGCCCCTGCAGGTCCTTGGTTCAGTTTGTTATTAATGCTGTGGCTGTTGGTTTGTTTGCTTTGTTACACTGATCAGTAAAGAATTGTTATTCCTATCCCCACAGCTCTGCCTGAGAGCCCCTTTAATTACCTAAATCCCACTAATCTGGAGGGAGGGGGTGTGAATTCTCCATTCCAAGGGAGGCTCTGGGTTTCCCTGCCTGTCCAAACCAAGACTCTGGCTCAGCTCAGGTCTAACAGGACCTCAGCCCTGAGCCCAGGGAGCAGCAGAGCAGGGCCTGGAGGCTCCTGCTGCTCCCAAATCCCAGCTGGGGCACTGTCCTGGGGTGAGAATGACCCAGAGCTGGGATGGGAGGAGGATACAGGGAGGGAATCCCGAGGGTTCCAGAGCAGCAGAGCTTTGGGGAGGGCTCACACAGAATTCCCTGTCCCAAACCCACTGTTCCAGCAGTTCTGGCCCCTTGGGACAATGCTGGGCTCCTTTCCCAGCTGTGCCTGGGCTCTCCCAGCCTTCCCTGGGAGCTGCAGGGGCACAGCTGGAACGGGGCTGGGGCTCAGGGATGAGGAGGAGAAGTTGAGAGAATGAAGAAGAGAAGTTCAGGAATGAGGAGCTCAGGAATAAAGAAGAGGAGTTCAGGAATAAAGAAAAGTTCAGGAGTGAAGGAGTTCAGGAATGAAGAACAGGAGTTCAGGAATTAAGAGGAGTTCAGGAAGGAAGAAGAGAATTTTAGGAATGAAGAAGAGAAGTTAAGAGAATGAAGAAGTTCAGAAAGGAAAGATTTTAGGAATGAAGGAGTTCAGGAATGAAGAAGAGGAGTTCAGGAATGGAGGAGTAAAGGAGTGAAGGAGTTCAGGAATAAAGATGAGGAGTTCAGAGATGAAGTTCAGGAGTGAAGAAATTCAGGAATGAAGTAGTTCAGGAATGAAGGAGCTCAGGAATGGAGAACAGAAGTTGAGGAATGGAGGAGTTGAGGAGGGAAGGAGTTGAGGAGGGAAGGAGCTCAGGAATAAAGAAGAGGAGTTCAGGAATGGAGGAGAGAAGTTCAGGAATGAAGGCGTTCAGGAATGAAGTTCAGGAACAAAGAAGAGAAGTTCAGAGATGGAGTTCAGGAGTGAAGAAGTTCACGAGTGAAGGAGTTCAGAGATCAAAAAATTCAGGAATAAAGTTCAGGAATGGAGAAGTTCAGGAATGAAGAAGAGGAGTTCAGAGATGAAGGAGTTCAGGAGTGCAGGAGCTCAGGACAGAGCCCCTCAGGGTGCAGCAGCTCTGTGTGTGTCAGGGCAGTGCCCGGGCTGGGCTGGGCTGGGCACAGCCCCATCCCCTGCAGAGCAGGGACACCCCGGAGTCCCTCCCCGTGTCCCCAGGGTCCCCAGGCTGGCACTGACCGTGCCCCGCGGCGCAGGCGGCTCACAAAGGTGGCAATCAGGGCGTGCTCCTCGGGCCAGGGCTCGGGGCTGCTGCGCTGCCACCTGGGGGGGCCCGGAGGGCACAACACCACGGACACCAAAAAAACAACACCAAACAGCACAAAACAACACCACAGACACCACAGAACAACACCAAACAGCACAAAAACCGGCACAAAACAGCACAGACACCACAGAATGGCATAAAAAAACCACCATGGACACCACAGACATAACCCAGCACAAAACAGGACAAACCAGCACAGAACAGCACAAAAACAGCATAAAAAACCAGCACAGACAGCACAAAACAGCACAGACACCACAGAATGGCATAAAAAAACCACCATGGACACCACAGACATAACCCAGCACAAAACAGGACAAACCAGCACAGAACAGCACAAAACAACACAGACACCACAGAACAGCACCAAACAGCACAAAAAACCACCACAGACACCACAAACAGCACAAAACAAAACCAAACAGCACCAAAAACAGCACAGACACCACGGAATGGCACAAAACAGCACAAAAAACCAGCACAGAACAGCACAAAACAACACAGACACCACAGAACAGCACCAAACAACACCAAACAACACCAAAGACCAGAAATAAAACACAGGCAGGGGGTGAGTGACAGGCACAGCCACAAAGCAAAACCAACACACCAAAACCTGCACAGTGCACGTGAACAGTGCCCCTGGCTTTGTGCCCCAGGGTTTGTGCCCCTGGCTTTGTGTCCTTGTGGGGCACAAAGGGAAGGTGAAAGGCTCCAATTTCAGAAGGCAAAAAGTACAAAATCCTCTGATTTCACTCCATTTTTGTAAGGGCTCCTGATACAGACTTAGCATGATTGGTGAATATGAATGACACTTATTTAATGCCATTGCTTAAAACAGAGGAACACAAAAACACCTGCTGGGGGTTGCTTTGACAAAGAGTTGTTTGCCAAGATTGCTTTGAGAAGAAGCTTTCCAGAGAATATTCCCCTTGGAACAGGTGAGCAGGGCACAATCCCTCAGAGGCAGGAATATCAGCTTTGCATGAGGCACAGGGGGAGGGCAAACACGGGGAGGGGACACTGGGGGACATCCCAGCACCACTGCCCTGGGGGGTTTGGAGGTGGCACTCAGTGACAAGGTGGGGATTGGGCACAGCTGGGTGACCCTGGAGCACTTTCCCAGCCTCAGGGATCCCGGGGTTCTGTGAATATTCACCCAGTGTGGAGCCCCTCAGCATTCCCAGCAGGATCTTTAAGGAGGGTTCTCCCGAGCAGGGCTGGAGAATCCAACCCCCAAAGGCACTCCCTGCTCTCAGAATCCCAAAATCCTGAACCACTGAGGCTGGAAAAGCTGAGCCTGATCCCCTCCCTGTCCCCAGAGCACTGAGTGCCACGTCCAGGAATTCCTGGGACACCTCCAGGGATGGAGACTCCAAACCTCCCTGGGCAAAGCTCTCTGTGAACAACCCAAGCCTTGGTGTGAGCAAACAGCCCCAAACCACAGCAGAGCAGGGGGAGGTGAGAAGGAGCCTCAGAGGTGCCCCCATCCCTCTCACAACTCCCTGGAGGTGCTCAGTGGGGCTGGGCCCCTTCCCCAGGCAGCTCTGGCAGGAGAGGACACGGCTGGGCAGGGGTAGGACAGGCTGGGAATGAGGGAAAAGCTTCTCCTGGAACAGTCCTGGAGTGCTGGGATGGGCTGAGGGGCTGGAGCCACCCCTGGAGGTGTTCAGTGGAACTCTGGATGTGTCACTGGGGGCAGGGGTTGGGGATGGGATGGACCCGATGGCCTTGGAGTCTCCTCCAACCTGGAGACTGTGATTGTGAGATGGATTCTGTGATTGTGTGATTGATTCTGTGATTAATTCAGTCATTTTGTGAATAATTCTGTAATTCTGTGATTTAGTCTGTGACTGAATTCTATGATTGAATCATTCACTGAATTCTGTGATTGATTCTATGATTCTGTGGTTGGTTCTGTGACTGTAATTTTGTGATTCTGTGATTGTGTGATTGATTCTGTGATAAATTCTTTGATTCTGTGATTGATTCTGTGACTGACTGTGATTCTTTGAATAATTCTGTGATTCTGTGACTGATTCTCTGATTAAATCTGTGATTCTGTGATCAATTCTGTGGTTCTGTGATCGATTCTTTGATTCTGTGATTAATTCTGTGACTCTGTGATTGATTTCTCTGATTAATTGTGTGACTCTCTGACTCTGTGACTGATTCTGTGCCTCTGTGCCATTCCCTGCTCTCCAGCCCTGCCTGTGGCACCCAGTATTTCATGGCTGCTTTTGCTGCTTTGATCCCTCACACAAACAAAGCTGCAGCAGTTTGGGAATCCCTACAGACAGAGATCACTGCAGGGAACATTTGTCAGCACCAGCACAGAGCAGTGAGTGAGTGAGTAATAAATCCCTGCATCTCTGAGTTATCCTGTGACAGCAGGATCCCAGGGGATGGGGCAGAACCCCAGGGAAATGCAGCAAAATGGGCTTTTTTTAGCCCAGACACTGCACAGAGAGGCACAACTTTCCCCTGTCCCACAGGGACAGGCCTGGGCCAGGGGGGATCTCACAGGGCAATGAGAGATGGGAATTCACAAACCAGCCCTTTTTATCCCTGCTGGGAGATAAAACCAGCACTGAGAGAGAAAAGGAGCCATGGGAAGGATCCCACTGATGGATGGATGGAGAATAAGAGATTTGCCTTTACAAACAAACCCTGGGTTTGCTGATCAATGAAATTGGATATTGAAAGCCCCTGAATTCCACAAGAATTACAAATGAAAAGGGGATTAAAGGGGAATCTTTAGGTATGAGGTGTTTCAGGAAGTCTGTAGCTCTCAGGTACCTCAGCCAGTGGGGACAGAGAGAGGGAAATTGGGATAAAAAGGAGACTGTGCCCTCCAAAAACTCCACAGACCCCAGGGGCAATGCCCCATGGCCTTTGCCTTTATTCCAATGAAGTTCCAGGACTCCTCTGTCTCCTTTTTGGACATGAACCTCTGGTGTTTGTGGATGAATTTTCCTGCCAAGCCCAGCCCCTGGGCAGTGGCTCCTGTGTCCCTGACACATTCCAGGAGCCATTCCTGTGGGAATTCCAGCCCCTCCCTCCCTCCCCTGCACCCCATCCCTCCCCACAGCCCCCCGGCAAGTTTTCCCATGGGGATTTTTTACACACGGGGCATTTGTCGCCTTCCCCAGGCAGAGCCCCAGTGCTCACTCACACAGACACCCCTGCCCTGCCCTGCCCTCCCTGTGCAGGGACACACCGGGGGCAGAGCCAGAGCTCGAAAAAACAGAGGGAAAATAGGGAATGACCCAGGTGGAGCTCCCCGGGCAGGGAGCAGCTGTGGGATGAGGGGTTTGGGGGTTTGGGAATGCTCACCTCCACACTCAGGGGCTGTGGGGAACCTCTAAAAGGCAGAGCTGCACTCGGGGAGTGTTTGGAGCTGCGGCCACAGCACATTCCCGGCCGTGCCCATCCCAGCTCATTAACAGGGCTCATTAAAAGCCCATCAGGGATGAGGGGCAGCAGCTGAGAGGGAATTCAGAGCCACCCTCAGTGACCCTGGGGCTGGACACGGCTCCCAGCCCGGATCTGCTTTTCCATGGCCTGGGGGGTTCCCAGCCCCTGCAGAGCATCCCCTGAGCTGCCTCCAGAAATACCCGGGAGTTCTGGAATGATTTGGGTCAGGAGGAGCCTCAGAATCACCCCAGTGCCATGAGCAGGGACACCTCCCACTGTCCCAGGAACACTTTCTGTCCTTGTTTAAAGCCACCAATGTGCTGTAGGTGTGCATTTTATCCCTGCCATGGAAGGGCCCCCAAACCCCCTCCAGTGCCACCCCTGCCATGGCAGGGACACCTCCCACTGTCCCCAGTGTCCAGCCTGGCCTTGGGCACAGCCAGGGATCCAGGGGCAGCCCCAGCTGCTCTGGGCACCCTGTGCCAGGCACTGCCCACCCTGCCAGGGAACAATTCCTGCCCCAAA
This sequence comes from Alaudala cheleensis, assembly GCA_013398995.1. Classification (NCBI taxonomy): domain Eukaryota; kingdom Metazoa; phylum Chordata; class Aves; order Passeriformes; family Alaudidae; genus Alaudala; species Alaudala cheleensis. The sequence goes on from VWYE01007580.1 coordinate 26,423, forward strand.
TCCCACCCAGCCCTGCCCTCTGGCACTGGGAAGCCATTCCCTGGGTCCTGTCCCTCCGTCCCTTGTCCCCAGTCCCTCTGCAGCTCTCCTGGAGCCCCTTTAGGCCCTGCCAGGGGCTCTGAGCTCTGGAGAACCCCCTGCACTCCCAGGACAGATTCCAGGAGCAGTTTTCCCTTTCCTCCTCCTTCCCCAACTGCCTCCAAACCCAGCTGATCCCTCTTTGCTCCCTGTCTCAGGGAAAGGCAGCAAATCCCCTTGGATTGGTGTCCTGGTGGGCACTGAGGCCTCCCAGCACCTCTGGAACACAGCTGGAGCTGAGAACCACCCAAAACTCCTCAGATGGGCAGGGAATGGGCAGGACACGACCTCTGCAAGTCCCAGAGATCCCAGGGATCCCTGGGGATCTCTGCTGGTGCCCTCTCAGGGCTTTTTAGCACTGAGGGTGCTCAGGGTTGGCTTGAGCCCAATCCTTCCTGTCCCCAGGGTGAGTGTCCCCACAATTCCAGCCTTTCCCCAGCAGTTCCATCCCTTCCCCAGCAATTCCATCCCTTCCCCAGCAGTTCCATCCCTGCCCCAGCCCCTGGTACCTTTTGGTGGGGGTGGGAGCTCCGGAGGACACGTGGGTCACCATGGGCTCGTTCATGTTACTGACGGGCCTGGGGGGGCTGCAAGAGACAGGAACCCTGTCAGGGAGCAGGGAAATCAAAGGGAAATCAAAGGGAAATCAAAGGGAAATCACCCAGCACTGACAGGGATCCTGCCAAGGAGCAGGGAAAAAACACAGCACTGCCAGGGATACTGTGAGAGAGGAGAGAAATAACCCAAAACTGCCAGGGATCCTGTGAGAGAGCACAGACACTGTTGCAGTGGGGGCTCCTTTTTTCCTGTTCTTGCCCAGCTCAGGATGGATGATCCATGGTAAAACAGAAATCCCAGCTCAGACTTAGTGATTGATCATCTCTGATCTATTCCCAGCCCATTCCCAGACTCCCAGCCCTGAGCTCTCAGCAGCTGCCACAAAAACGTGCCCCAATGGCCACTGCTGACTTTTCCCAGCTCTTTCAGCACCATTTCCCCAAGAACCAGGTGACCCCTCTGCTCTTGATGGCTCTGACCCAATGGTGGCCACTCAAGGGCTGCACTGGGGACCTTTTTCACCCAGGGACAATATTGAATATTCCCATGGGATGGAATATTGATATTCCCTGAGGCTGGAACACTGAATTCCCAGAGACTGCAGTGAGGGGTGTGAGGGGCTCCAGGAGGACACTGAGCCTCCCCTTGTGCCCCTCCCAGCATTTCCAGCAGCTCCTCCCTGGCACTGAGCAGCTGGGAGGGGAAACCAGGGATTGTTTAAAGGAGCAGCCAGGACAAACCCATCCCTGGGGATGGGAATGGACTGTGGGACTGGGGTGGGACTCATCCCTCATCCCAGGGCAAATCCTGGCAGCAACCCCCGGGAAATCCCACAGGGAAATGTGGGAACAGGGCAGAGCCATCCCTTGAGTTAACAGAGAACAGAAACAATTCCTGCACTTTGTTCAGTGTGCCTGGGAATGGGAAATGTGTCCCTGCTTTCCTGGGCAATCCCAGCATCCCTGAGGCTGAAATCCCTCCAGGATCATCAAATCCAACCTGTGCCTGATCCCCACCTTGTCCCTGAGTGCCACCTCCAGCCCTTCCTGGGACACCTCCAGGGATGGGCACTGCAAACCTCCCTGGGCAGCCCCTGCCAAGGCCTGAGCCCCCTTTCCATGGGGAAATTCCTGCTGCTGTCCAACCTGAGCCTGCCCTGGCCCAGCCTGAGGCCATTTCCCCTTGTCCTGTCCCTGTCCCCTGGCAGCAGAGCCCGACCCCCCCTGGCTGTCCCCTGCTGGCAGGGAGCTGTGCAGAGCCACAAGGTGCCCCTGAGCCTCCTTTTGTGCAGGCTGAGCCCCTTGGGCAGCTCCCTCAGGCCCTGCTGGGGCTCCATTCCCTTGCCCAGCTCCCTCAGGCCCTGCTGGGGCTCCATTCCCTTGCCCAGCTCCCTCAGGCCCTGCTGGGGCTCCATTCCCTTGCCCAGCTCCGTTCCCTTCCCTGGACACGCTCCAGCCCCTCCAGGTCTCTCTTGTCAGGAGGGGCCCAGAGCTGCCCCCAGCCCTGGAGGTGCCCCAGCAGTGCCAGCTCAGGGGACAGGCACTGCCCTGGCCCTGCTGCCACCCCAGAGCTGTCACAGCCCAGGGACCAGTGGCCACTCACCCACCTGGGCTCGAGCCCAGCTCGGTTCTGATCCCCCTCGTGCCTCCATGGGGCTGCTCCAGCTGTTCCAGCTGCTCCAGCTGTGCCAAACAGCTCCTGACGCCGCTCAGGAGCCCAAACCCATCCCCACAGAGGAGGAAAATCACAAACAACTCCTCACCCACCACCAATGTAGGTTAATCCAGAAATAGCAGCCTCAGCTCCTGCCCAGGGGGAGCTTTCCAAGGGGTGCTGGGATTGCCTCTGTCCCTGCCTGTCCCTGTGCCTGGGCACGAGTCAGGGATTCACCTCTGCCAGCTGAGGGCAGCCCAGCAGCAGCTGTGACAAATTCCAGTGCTCATTTTACTGCGATTGTAGCCATTGTAAAAAGAGTTGAAGGTGATTCTATAATCACCTTCACTGTGTAAGCTGTAATACAGCTATAGATACAGTAATCAATAACTCACCTGTAATACAGCTATAGATACACTAATCAATAACAATCATCTGTAATACAGCTATAGATACACTAATCAATAACACTCATCATCAAAACCAATAAATTCCTGCCCTGGGAATCCCGGCTGTTCCATCCCTGGGAATCCCGGCTGTTCCAATCCCTGGGAATCCCGGCTGTTCCTGCCCTGGGAATCCCGGCTGTTCCCTGCCCTGGGAATCCCGGCTGTTCCATCCCTGGGAATCCCGGCTGTTCCATCCCTGGGAATCCCGGCTGTTCCTGCCCTGGGAATCCCGGCTGTTCCCTTCCCGGACTTTTTCCGGATGTGGCTCCGGGGGAGGACGGAAAGGGAAGGTTTGGGATGTTCCCTGTGCCCTGCAGAGACCCCGGGCTCTGTCCCTGTCCGGGCTGATCCCAAATCCCCCCCGGGTCCCCCTGTCCCTGTCCCAGCTCTCCCACAGCCCTTTTGGGATGGCTCCTCTGGCCCTGCCAGCTGTTCCTGCCTTCCTGCCCGAGGCGATCCTACACAGCTCTGGGAGCCGATCCTAAAAAGCTCTCACAGCCGATCCTACAAAGCTCTCACAGGGGACCTTACAAAACTCTCACAGCCGATCCTACAAAGCTCTCACAGGGGACCTTACAAAACTCTCACAGCCGATCCTACAAAGCTCTCACAGGGGACCTTACAAAACTCTCACAGCCGATCCTACAAAGCTCTCACAGGGGACCTTACAAAACTCTCACAGCCGATCCTACAAAGCTCTGGGAGCCGACCCTAAAAAGCTCTCACAGCCGATCTTACAAAGCTCTCAGAATTGATACTACAACGCCCGGAGCCGAACGTACAAAGCTCAGAACTGATCCTACAAAGCTCTGGGAGCCGACACCACAGANGGGAGCCGACCCTAAAAAGCTCTCACAGCCGATCCTACAAAGCTCTCACAGCCGGTCCTACAGCACTCAGAGCCGATCCTACAAAGCTCTGGGAGCCAATCCTACAAAGCTCTCACAGGGGACCTTACAAAACTCTCACAGCCGATCCTACAACGGTCAGAGCCGGTCCTACAAAGCTCTCAGGATTGACCCTACAAAGCTCTCACAGCCGATCTTACAAAGCTCTCAGAATTGATACTACAACGCCCGGAGCCGATCCTGCAAAGCTCAGAGCCGATCCTACAAAGCTCTGGAAGCCGACCCTACAAAGGTCTCGCAGCCAACACTACAAAGGTCTCGCAGCCAATCCTACACANGGAAGCCGACCCGACAAAGGTCTCCCAGCCAACACTACAAAGCTCTCACAGCCAACCCTACACAGCTCTCGCAGACAACACTACAAAGCTCTCATAGCCGATCCTACAATGGTCTCACAGCCGATCTTACAAAGCTCCGAGAGCAGATCCTACAAAGCTCTGGGAGCCGATCCTACAGAGCTCTCGCATTGACCCTACCTCGCTCGGAGCCGGCCCCACAGAGCCGGGAGCGGCTGCCGCGGTCCCGGGGCCGTTCCGGGGCCGTTCCCGCTCCGGGCCGTCCCCGCTCCCGCAGCTCCCGCGGCCCCGAGCGGAGGGGACAGGAGGGGACACGGGGGGACAGGGACAGGCAGGGGACAGGGGCCAGGGTCCGGACCCACCTGCGCGGCCGCCCCCGGTGCCCGCTGCGCGCTCATCGCGGCTCCAGCCCCGGAGGATGCGCGCTCCCGTTCCCA
>VWYE01007581.1:0-24517 GCA_013398995.1 Alaudala cheleensis
ACAACTGCCAAAAAGAGAATGGTGAATATTTGGGATCACAAACCGAAATTACATTATAAAGGGGCATTGTTGCAAACAGTTTCTTCTGGGAGGTGTTGTGCAAGGTTTTGGATGTAAGACCAGACAAGTGTAACTTTAAAAATAACCAGAATAATTTAAAATAAAGATATAGGCAAAAAGAAAATAATCCAAATGAAATAGACAGAATTTTGAAGAGGCTGTCAAAAGAGTGTCAATATAGAGAAGAATAGATTAAATCATGTTTAGTCTGCCAAATGGTGTGATGAGGCCAATGAGAATGTCATCATTTGTACTTGTAAGATAGGAAAATATCAGCTCACATTAATCACTTTACTCATCAAGAAAAATGTAAATTACACATTAGGAAAATATTTTAAAATATGAAAGATACAACATGCAGACTTTGTGGGATCTTCCCTGAATTTTTAAGAGGATTAGGACACAAATTTTTCAGAGATGATATAAGTATAAATACTTAGGGTGAAAAGGTCCTTCTGGTCTTCTATTTCCATGAATGCCTGATCAAATGATGAAATTAATTCACCCATCCATGCTGTCTGCATGCATGTAAAACATTGCCAGAATGTACTGATGTCCTCTGAAAAGGGATGGAATGACTGTGGTGCAACACCAAGGAAGGAATTGCCTCTGGCCCTTAGGGATAGAAACTGCAGAGCCCCGTTTCTTGAGACTTTTTAGATATGGTTTGCATAATGCAGCTTCTTCTCTCTCTGTAAACACCTTGGGGAAGCTGTTGGGTTGGGACTAAAAAAAAGTGGTTCTGGAATAAGTTAAATTGAAAGTTTAGGAGAACAGCAAAAAACCTACAAAGTAATAATTTCCATAAACCTTGTTAGAATGGGATAGTGCAGTACAGAAGAGAGGATTAAAATAGTGGGTTTGTAACCATGAGCTGGCAATTAGGAGGGATCCAAAGGAGCCACATGTGATGTCAGTGTTTCTCCATGATAGCCATTAAGAAGTTAGTAATCTTTGTCTGATGATATAAAGTGCACCCACTCTCTCCTCAGAGATGCCCCTGGTGCACAGCATTGCCCTGCACCCACACCTCACCTTTGAGTCCTTGATCTTCTCCACATCTTGACTGTCTGCAGCTTATTTTAGAGAAAGTCCAAAGTAACATTAGAAAATACATTTCAAATATGCGTCTATGCTGAAACCAAACCAAAAATTTGGCAGTCATTTCTGGAGTTCAGTAATTCAGGCAAAACAGCTTCAGTGGTCACACTCTTCTGAGAGACAAGAACCCATTTAAACACCATCATTCACCTTCACTGACATCATCTTAGGTCTGAGGGCGGAAGGTCATAAGAATTTATATAAAGACATGAATGTTTTAAGCAATTTTTCACATTACAGTCAAGATCAGAATTTGCATCTTCTGACTCTGAGGTCTAGCTCTGGGTTTCAATTTTCATCTGTTGTTAAATTGAACACATCTAGATTTTTATAATGACTCTCCATTCCAGCACAGCATCAATGAAAATCCTTCATGACTGGGCACTATTGATCTAAACTTGTTAAAATGTTATTTCTATTTCATGAACTCTGAAGGCACCCTTGTAAGTCTTCCATTATAATGAAATTTTTGAAAGCAATTTTTAATCCACTCTCTTCCATTCTTGCATATTTTTCCCTTTCTCTAACTATTGCTAATGCTGGCAAAATATGCAAGGCTTGACCCAGAAACAAATTTATGCAAAACCAAGTTGTACACTCTTACTTTAAACCTAAGGGGACAGTAGTCAAAGTCACATCACTTTTGTTTCCACTATGCAGATTATTAATTTGTGTTCACAAAGCCCTCTGAAAATTTTGGCTAGTTGTGCGTAAGTTCTGTTAATATCGTAAAGAACTTTCTTTCTAGCTTATTCCAATAGACAACAGTGTCAGAAAAGAAATCCAGTAATATTAGTGGCCAGCTTGCTGCTATTCTGAGATAAATAATTATTACAGGAGAGGACAGAAAGTAAGATGAAATTTTGCTGAACACTTTTGTTCTTTTGTCATAGTTGACATCTGGCTGGCAGCCATAACAAAGGTCTGAGAGGGAGTGGCACATTTAAGTGGCCTGTGCAGGCCAATGTCTCACACAGGGAGTGTTTGGGGTAGAGCTGTTGATCTTCACCTACCATTTTGGGGTGTGGTGGAGTAACTCAAGTTTCCTAATCATAATAATCTTTTCCTATCAGCAAACACTGTGCAGAGGGTCATGCAATGTTTTCATTAGTCCCAGAAGATTGACATTCAGGTGAATTATAGATCAAAGGAGAAAGCATGTCCCAACATGATGCCTTCCTCAGGAGGGAGAGAATGATGAAGCAGCTCAATTGTTCCTAATGCCTCCTCTTAAGGAGATCCCTTTCTCTTTCTCTAAGTCATAGATAATTTCGATGGGTAATACAGTCTAAGTCTACTTGGAGCTGTGTTTGCCAGCAGTGGTCAGCTCCAAAGACCACCCAGTCAGAAAGCTGTGGTGAAAAACAGATCTCCTTGGCCTCTCAGTAATGCAGCTCTGATTCCAGCAGCTTCGATAAAAATAAACCCCCCAAAAGCTTCAGTGTGCAACATAGCTGAGGAAAACCATAGATGCTTTATCCACAGGCATAACCCATTTATCAGACCTCACAATTATCTAAATTTTATCTCAAAGTGCACCAGATGTTATGCACTGTACCATGGGACTTGGACAATACGCTGGGTTACGTGATGCTTGGCCTGGGCCTTCTTCTAGTGGTGTATGTTCTGCCAGCCTCAGTGGCCTTCTTCAGCCAGGGGCTTCTCACTGTGATTATCTGTGCTGTTATGATGTCTCTGTTTTATTTATTCCATCTGACAAGCAATAGACTACTTGCATACAGCTGGTCAGAAACCACCCAGGAAGCAGGCATCAGACAAAATGACAAAGCACAAACACTATCAGCTCTGACTTCTCTTACTCATTGACCATTTCACTGTGTTGTGTTGCCAATTAGCTAATTGGTGTTATAGGTTTTTCTTATAATTAACCATGCAAATCACACTTCCTGTATATGTCCACACATACAAGAGTCCTTACTGTTGTTTCAAAAGCACATTGAAAACTCAGTTAAATTACAGGTATTCCTTTTGAGTTAGGCCCTAAATTGTGATTTTAGTCCTGTCCATGCTGGCCATCTCAAAGTTTAGCATTACACACAAGATCTGTGTAACCCACTCCCCTGTTGAGGAGTTCCCCCTGATGAATGCCCATTGCCAGGGCTCCTGCTCATTGCCAGGTTTTCACAGCCAGGACTTCTCTAAACACAGCTTTCCATTTTCATGGCACATCAGCAGCTGTGACACAGGCTTGTGCCTCTGTCCCACACTGGGCTGTGCATTCTGATGGTCCTGCTCACTGGGAGAGATGGATGTGGAAAGTCTGGTGAAGAGAGTGCTGGGACATCCTGGCTGCGGTGCCACCTGTGTCCTGCCTGTGGGGTAATGTGGGCCAGGAGCCAGTTGTGAGCCTCGTGTTCAGCATGTGAAGTTCTGCAGGTCTGTTTTAAATGTCTGTGCCTTGGTAATGGCAAACAATATAAACAATATTTGCCATCTGGTCTAAGCAAGCTGATGAAGCTCATCCCTTCTCTGACCTTATCAGCTGGTCTGAGAGAAGATGTAGCCTCTTCCCCAAACTTTGCTTCCCTTTATGCACTCATATATAAACAACTACTACTCTCCTATCAGCACTCCTAAGAGCTGCACTGCTAAAGAGCTTCACAGAGATTCTGGCTTATATTTTCCTTGGATGTAAGTGTGGTCCCCCTCATGTAGTGCCTCCAGGAAGCTCTTTCATGTGCAATATGGAGCACAAAGAAAGATCATATTGCTGTTACTATTTATCATCAAGATACAGACTTTAAAAAGGCTTTAAAAGGTCACTTTTAAACTGGCCCAGTGATTATTATATTGCTGCAAACCAGCAATGGGAAACAAGGGTCAGAAAGGAAGGAAAACATTAGGTAAAATAATAGAATAACTCAGTATTGCTTTATATAAAGAAAAAGGGACTTGGGCTTGTCAGTGTGCCATTTATTAAACATTGTCTTACATTTGTTTTGGTATTTACTTCAAATGCCAGAGAACCTCTGAATTGGCAATGATGAATGGAAGTTTTCTGGCATGCAGCACTACCCAGTTCAAAAGGAATAAATGTGATCAGACCCAGGCAAAAATACTCCCCATTTCATTGTATCCAGTCTCTCTTGTGTGTTTATTTAACTTCTTTTTAGTTCCACAGAGCAGAAATTATGAGATGAGAGGTTACCTGGTAGCCTTCTTGAAAAAACGTGTCTATTTTGAACCATCTCGGCAACAATATTGTCTTCAAAAGAGGTCTTTGGCTTAATACAATCCTTCAAGGTAGGCCAAGGTCATAGCAATTTTTAAATTTCACTGTTCAAATACTGTATGGTGAATTGTCTCCAAAGTGCTTGAACGCACTTTGAAAAATAAAGATTCTTAAAATTACTTAACCTGTTTTCAGATGGGGACAATGAAGAAAAGGTGAAATTGGTTTATTTGATAAACAAGTCAATGACAGAGTCAGGAATAAAATTTCCTAGCATTATAATGTAAGGATTCTTAAACAACATTAGATCATAAGTCTTCTGGAAGGGTTATTGAAATTTAATTTCAATGGAGCTATGAAGTTTTACAATAGCTGAAGAGCGTGGAACTTCTGCAGAAGCAACACCTTGAACTTTGCACTTGGGAACAGCTGGTTAAATGAGATTTTTGGTGCTCATGTATGTTGAGTCATAGCAGGCTTGTTAAAGCTCACCTGTCCCTGAATCTCAGCAAACTAATTAAGAGATACTCTGGAGTAGCTTGGCCAAGACATGATGGGCATGGGCGGCCCTCAGGCAGAACAGACAGTCACAAAGCTCTTGGCAGCTGCTAGAAACAGTAAACAAGATGTTCTGTGCATGGTTTATCTGTGAAAACAATGCTGTTAGAATAGCAACATTTATCCAAGAGAGTCTTCTGGAAATGTGTGGGTATCATGCAAATGCATGAGCTCCTGCTGTGCTGGTGGGAAAGGACTGAAGACCATAGACTAAAAAAACTGAGGTAGTGGCCTTTTTTATGGGATCAGCATCTGGGCAGTGTAGGCTACAGAGAAATGAGAACTTTTGGTGTAAAGGTAAGCCCTTTCTAGACAAGGAGCTAGTACTGAGAGCCTTCAGCTCTGGAAATAGCTTGTTCCTTCTTGCTGAGCTGCCTGAAATGGAAAGCATTATGACCCTGACTGTTTAAAGCTACAATTAATTGGCAATTGATTGATAACACTCTTCTTGCCTCACACCTCCAGCCAAGAAATTAAGGGAAGTACTGAATGACTGGCTTAAGGCTACTCCCTGTAAGCCCATGGCACAGGGATAGAGTGTGAAAAAGGGTTGGGTTGTCCTCATCCAAAGCCAGTTTTGTGCTCCAGGCTAAACAAGAATTTGCTGAAGGGAGCAGCAATGGGTGTAAATGCCTGGAGCAGGCAGGACTGCCTGAGAGGAAGCCTGACTCAGTGATGGGGACTGACTGCCAGGGAAAAGGTCTTCCAGGGGCCTGCTTTGGTACACCCTTTTCCACTTAACTTTTCCCATTCTTCTCAGTGGTGTGGCAAGAATACAGGGCACAATGTGTTGATGGATGTTGGGGATGAAAGGGAACTCATACTTCTGAATGTGTGTCCTGGTAAAGCAACAAGGTAACACCTGCCAACAGAGTGCAGGGACCAAGCTCCACAAATTTTTGTTTAAACCCTGCCACTGCTATGTCATCTGAAACACATCCCAGGAGGAAAGTGGCTGTGCAGCAAGCCACAGGCCTGCACAATATTCAAGGCTGAAGTTATACCATCCAGCCACTGTGTCAGTCCATGGTACATCCCATGAGGTCACCACAATAGTTTGACAAACTGTATCAGAAGCTGGCAAATGTAGTTTGATCCTTTTACTCAGTCTTTTGTAAAACAGAATGCATAAAATGCTAGCTATTTCTTAAAAGGGCCATTTTTGATATTTCAGAGGAGTGTTTAGTTCCAAGCAGTCACCTGATAATCCCTGTCCTCTATCAGCTGTCACCCTGGTCTTTGATAGACAAATATTCTAAAATACTTTTACAGATGTTAATTGGCTCTTCCAAGTTCTTTAGTCAGTTTAGGGCAACTTGGGCATCAAGACTTTGGCCAGCAATTGCTTGTACACTTTACCTTAAGAACTTGCTGCATTGCAGGGAAAACAGCTTAATTGCATGTGGTCTGTGAAAACCTTCTGTTTGAACTTTCATTTTCCAATTTTGATAAATGCCTCCTTTTTCTTGAATGGGAACTGGAAGAACAATCATCTACAAACTTCTTTGGCTGGTGCATTATTTCTGCTTCTTGCCAGGGGTGACTTTAGTGAGGACAGATGGGGGTTGAAGGGCATCCTGCTCCTTTTTGGCAGTAGCAGCTGTACTGTGGCCAGAGGCTGCTGCCATGACTCCCTAGTGTGGCCATACAGATTCCATCCCACCCATCCCAGGTCCCTTCAGGTTATCAGTCCCTGGATCTTTAGCATGTCTTCAGACTAAGTTTTGACAAAAGCAGAGACTCCAGCTTGCTATCAATGTGAGGAAGAAATAGGAGAATTCATGGTTGCCTTTCATCACAGGGGGAAGAAAAAAGCATTTCTTTCTGAGGACCTTCAGCTGGGCTCAGCCTGTTCTAATTATGAAGTCTGTCTTTTTTTTTTTAGGAAAACAGAATGACTGTCACCACAGATGTTCTAAAAATATCCAGGCAGATCACTGGACTGCTCCAGGGAGACAGTAAGGTCTCTGCAGGAGACGACAAACCAGGCTCAGATCACAGCAGATCCAGGGTCACAGCTGCCAAGAACTTCCTCTCTCATTGCTTGCAGAATGCTCACAATTTACAGGTGCTAATCCAAACTTTGGGACAGTAACTTGTCCTTCAGCTACATAGGAGGAGATGTAAGGAGTGAAAAAAATACCCAATCTGTTGCTTTCATTTAGGCAATCTTTGATCTTGTGTTTGTCTTCCAAAAAGATCACCTGAAAATAACAGTGGCTTGTGGCCATTATGCCTTTGTGCTGTGCTTTCTTCGCCTTTCTCTATCCTTGCCATTCTTTCTTTTCTTGCATTAAGTTGGAAAAGGAGGTTTGTCCTCAAACAAACTCCAATGTCAGCTTGTAACTGTAGTTCTTGTCAACTACATCTTTGCATTGATTCATAGCAGCTGGTAAACTGAGATACTTTTATAATTCCCAGATCTAGATACTATATATGAAACTGTTTTGTAATGACATTTTCATGTATTATTATCTCTGTTGGGAGAAGAGTTGCTTCCCATATTGTCAGTTTTACTTTTTAGCAAAGATAGATTTATGCATGCAGAAAAACACTTGAAAATTATCATAAAACCTGTGAAGGGAGAGATGAAGAAGACAGGAGGGATTTTTAGTTTGTATATTTGCCCAGCAAATGTTTTGTTTTTGTTTTGTGTGCAATTGTTGATGGGAAGCATCTCCATTTAAGCATTTTGAATGATGTGTCAAGTCATGGGCAGCCTGACCAATGTCTCACGTGGAGATGTTTCTCTGACTGTGTTCAACATGAACAAAGTGCCTCAGCAGAATCAGGAGGAAAATGGTGCAACCCCATGTGGTCTCCCAGTGATCCTCCAGGTACTGTTTGGCTGAATTGGTGGGCAGCAGGGTTTGTATTTGGGACCTTCAACCCTTCCAAAGGAAATCCTTGGAGTTCTGTGTGGTGAGACATTTGCCAACCATAACTAGGCTGGGAAGATGAGAACTGTAGGATTCAATTGATGGCCTTTGGAGAGCTTGAAAATGAGACCCTCTCTGGAGTCAGTGGAGAAGAGCCTGTCTGGGCGGGAATCATGGAATAAAGTTTTCATTGTGATGTTTGGTCCTCCTTTCCCAATATTTTAAGGGAATATAATGGATGAAGACATGGAAGCTGACTCTTACATTTGTTATTTAGGTTACAAGAACCTTTGTCTTCATGCTCTGACCCAGCCTTCTGCTTGAGAAGGCAAGTCTCCAATGCTGTAGGGTTGTCAGATCCTTAATCAATGTGCTGAACCTTGCCAGTCTCCACAAGCAGCTGCACCTGCCCTCAACTGTTTGCATAAGCAAAGTTCAGCAATCAGACATTCCTCAAGAAAAGCACCACATTCCAATCAAGGATTCAGGCCTGCTTTGCTTTGTCGGGGTTACTTTGTCATGACTCTATCTTGTCACTGTGCAACCCCTGCTTTCTTGTAGCATCTTCAGATACTGAAGGGGCACAGGAAGGTCTCCCTGGAGCTTTCTCTTTTAAGACTGAACAGCAGCCTGCCACACAGGAAGTTTGTTGAAGGGAACAACAGTGCATATATATTTAGAAGGAGAACACCTTGACAGATTTCACCAAAGTGGTTAATTGCTTCTGATACAGGACTGTGAGACATTGGCACCAGTGGTTTCTGAAACTCTGCTGGAACCTGGTGTTGACAACTAATGAATGAGGATGGTGCTGAACAGGGATGTAAACATAAAAAGATGACTAGCTAAAGTTTATCGTGGTTTAAAACTGGGAGAGAAAACAGAGCTTCAGAGATGTAGAAGAACAAAAAACTGCAGAGAAACATTACTGTCTAGTGTCCAGGACTGCAACAAATCAAGTGATAAAATGTGCAGATATTGTGTCATTAATATGAGGTTCCAAGTGCTTTGTATCATTTTAATTAATAGCTCAAAGCATTGTTGTAAGCCAGAAAAGTAACACCAGCCTTTCATAGTCCAAATAGACTGGAGAATTCAAACTGCTTTGTGTCTCTAAGGAGGAGAGAGAGAGATAATAGATGTGGCGGACCAGAGTATCTCTCTGGTTCTCCTGATGGGCAGGAGCCTGCACAGGGGGGTAAGTCCTCCCTGGCCTGTGCCNAATGCTGTAGGGTTGTCAGATCCTTAATCAATGTGCTGAACCTTGCCAGTCTCCACAAGCAGCTGCACCTGCCCTCAACTGTTTGCATAAGCAAAGTTCAGCAATCAGACATTCCTCAAGAAAAGCACCACATTCCAATCAAGGATTCAGGCCTGCTTTGCTTTGTCGGGGTTACTTTGTCATGACTCTATCTTGTCACTGTGCAACCCCTGCTTTCTTGTAGCATCTTCAGATACTGAAGGGGCACAGGAAGGTCTCCCTGGAGCTTTCTCTTTTAAGACTGAACAGCAGCCTGCCACACAGGAAGTTTGTTGAAGGGAACAACAGTGCATATATATTTAGAAGGAGAACACCTTGACAGATTTCACCAAAGTGGTTAATTGCTTCTGATACAGGACTGTGAGACATTGGCACCAGCGGTTTCTGAAACTCTGCTGGAACCTGGTGTTGACAACTAATGAATGAGGATGGTGCTGAACAGGGATGTAAACATAAAAAGATGACTAGCTAAAGTTTATCGTGGTTTAAAACTGGGAGAGAAAACAGAGCTTCAGAGATGTAGAAGAACAAAAAACTGCAGAGAAACATTACTGTCTAGTGTCCAGGACTGCAACAAATCAAGTGATAAAATGTGCAGATATTGTGTCATTAATATGAGGTTCCAAGTGCTTTGTATCATTTTAATTAATAGCTCAAAGCATTGTTGTAAGCCAGAAAAGTAACACCAGCCTTTCATAGTCCAAATAGACTGGAGAATTCAAACTGCTTTGTGTCTCTAAGGAGGAGAGAGAGAGATAATAGATGTGGCGGACCAGAGTATCTCTCTGGTTCTCCTGATGGGCAGGAGCCTGCACAGGGGGGTAAGTCCTCCCTGGCCTGTGCCTGAAACAGTGATGGTTTTTGGTCTCAGCTCATGGAAAAAGCACTGTCAGGGTTGTCTGAGGATTTGGAGGTCACAAGGGTTTGATTTGTGTGATTTTATTATATCACTGGGTGTGTAGATATTAATTTTAGATTTCTCTGTATCCTTATTATTGGGCAAATATGGAGGCAGATCAGTGTGATAAAGTCACATTTTCCTGTCCTTCTCTTCCTCTTCCTTTTTTGCAAAGGGCTGTGGGTTTTTAGGATTGGTAAAGGTAAAATTTCACTGCATGACATGGGTTTTAGTTATTGGTGTTTAGAGAAAAACAATATTAGTATAATATAGATTATAAAAGCCCAAACACTGTTGGGCGGGGAGAGAAACCATTTTTCCAGCTGCTTGTGAACTTCATGCTGGACAGAAAGAACTGAGAGATAAGATTTGTAAAATAAACATCTGAAGTCTGCAACCCAGACATTCTCCGATTCCTTCTTTCAAGCATGGGCAGGTGAGAAGAAAGATTTACACTGCCAGAGTTAATCTTAGAAGAGATAACTGACAAATAGACAGATTTTTGACTTTTCTTTTTTAAAGAAGTTATAGATGCTCATCACTGAAGTGTTCAAGACCGGTATGGACGTGACTCTGAACAACATCTAATGGAAGATGCCCCTGCCCATGGAAGGTGTTGGAACTGGATTACTTTAGAAAAAATATATAGCCTATGATTCTATTCTTTTTTCTATTCTCCTTATTTTGCCTCCAGGATGAACTCTTGGACTCATCAGCATGAGCTTCACTTTTTTATGTTCCCAGATTTTTTCTCTTGACCCTTTGCTTTAATCTGCCTCTTACTGGAACAGTCACAAAATCATAGAATTGTAGAATGGTTTGGGTTGGAAGGGAACTTCAAAGGTCATCGAGTATAATCCCCTTGCCATGAGCAGGGGCATTTTCAAGTAAGTCAAGTTGTTCAGACCTTGTCCAGCTTGGCATTGAATGTTTCCAGGGATGGGCACCTACCCCCTCTCTGGCAACCTGACAGAAAAACCTAGCTTTTCACTACTCCTGTAAAAAACTTCCTCCTAATATCCAATCTAAACCTACGCTCTTTCAGTTTAAAGCAACCCCCCATACCATATCATGACACACCCTCATAAAAAATTCCTCTCCAGCTTTCCTGTCGGCTGCTTTTGATGCTGAAAGGACAAAAAAGCTCCCTGGAGATTTCTCTTCTGCAGACTAAATAGCCCCAACTCTCTCAGCCTGTCCACACAGGAAAGGTGCCCCAGCCCTCTGATAGTCTTTGTGACCCTCCTTTGGACTCATTGGTATGAAGAGCCTGTGATGAGAGTCACTCCAAAACCACTTCAATGTACTTTTCTCCTGTTTCATAAAATGATATATTTAGGGTGGAACTGTACTGTTTAATATTTTTATTTCTATAAGGAACTTAGCTGTTCCTACCAGTAGCCCACGAATTGAAAGCTGATGAAGTCCCTGAATTTCTTATCTGGGTCAATTGGTTTACTAAATGCACAGATTACCTGAAAACCTTTTTGGGTTTTGAGTGGCTTGGACAGGTACCTCAGAAATCAGGATGTCAGTCCTTGGAAGACTCTTATTCCCCAGCAATCCATTTTTCCCTACTTCACATTTCAGTAGTCAGCTGCAGGGAACCCTGGATACTGCTGGAGGACTTCGGCCTCTTCGCTTGTCCACATCTCTTCCAGAACAGTCCTTTTCCTTTCCCTTTCCCTTTTTTCTTTTTTTCTTTTTTTGCTTTTCCCAGAAGCTGTCAGATACAGCTCTCTCAGCCTCTTCCTGTGCTCTTTGCCTCCTCTAGAAAATGAGGTCAAGAGGCATTACAAACACCACCCAACAGGTTCAGAAAGCCCAAAGTGCTCTTGCACATTCCTGCAATCACTCAGGAGACCAGCATAAGACAACTAAAATGGAGCCCAAGAAGATCCTGGTGCTGCAAAACCTTGGTCTAAAGGCTTTGACATCAGCAAGAGATTTGCTTTCTACAGGCCTGAAGGGATGTTGCTTTGGCCCCTTCTTTAAGGCAGTGTTGAGGTCAAGCTGACTTTGTACTAGTGAATCATCTGTGTGCCCCCAAAGGGCAATTTCAACTAAATCAGATGTGATGAGCAATTTTTAGGAATGAAAAAAATTTGTATTTCCTAAGGACAATGTCCTTAGCTGAATGACAGTCACAAGGGACCAAGTTTTAAAAAAGGGATAAGACTCTGTTAGGTTACTCTTCCACCAAACATTGCTCAGACACTCACCTTGTACAAGGGAAGGCACTTTAAGATTAAGTACAGGAGGATAAATAATGTATTAAATAATGCATTTTCCCTTCTGAAGCCACTGCTATGCCCATTAAACCACAAATCTTCCCAGCACATGGGTGTCAGTCTGATCAGTTATTTGGCTCAGCATGGCCTGTGGGCACACAATGGGCAAGGTGGCATTTTGCCCAAATGCTGTTTTTTGGGTCTCCCATATCTCAGAACTGCACATTTTTTGAGTGCAGCTGAGCAGCTGCATAACTAAATGCAAATGAGATGTTAATTAAGCAGGAACAGAAAACTTGTCTGTTTTCTTTCTTCAAGTTCAGAAGCAGGTGATCTGCTTTACCTCGGTGATGCCTTGGCACTTTCTTAATTCATTCTACCCTGCCCTGTAATGAAATGACTGGGATTACAAGCTCTGCACCTGGGAAAATATGAACCAATTATTTTAAAAATCCGTCAGTGAGTGCCTATCAAGGAGCTTTCTGACAGCAGCCGTGTTGTTTAGGAAAGGGTTTATGTGACACAATAACTATGTCAAGTTGTCCCAGCTCTGTGGAGACACAGCCTACAGAAATGGCTCTGAATGCGCTTCAGAAATGCAGCTGGTCACGTTCCCCTTCCCAGCAGCATTTTCCAAGGGTGCTGGAATGGGAGGGAGATGACAGTGAAATGCTGGGGCTGGTGTCAAGGCACAAGTGACACTGAGTTGATGCCAGCGGTGGTGTCATCCACCCTGCCAGGAGAAGCCACATGATTAATTATGAAATAATGACAGGGCATTTCACTGTTCAGAGGTGTTCGTTTGAGTGTAACAGCATGGTGGCTTTTCTAAAAAAAACAACTTTTCTCACTCTGTCAGGGCTTGCATGGGAATGAGATTTAGGGAAAAAATGTCACACCAGAGTTTGCCTGCTGAGAGCTCATAAACAGCCCCGGAACAGGAGCAGCACAACCAGATGGAGGGCAGCAAGCAGCAGAGACCTGAGCAGATCCTGAAGGATCCACTTCCACAGACACAGCTGGCAGCACCTGCAGAGCCCGGTTCCTTTGGGCAGCAGTGCATCCCTGTATATTTTGCGGCGGGGGCTGTGAGATTTCTCACTGTGCAGATTGTCCTCCCAAGATCTCCATCGCAGCAGGCAGGCACGGGCAGCCGCCCTACAGCCTGGGCTCGGCGGAGGAGCAAAGCTGGCTCCCGCAGCTCTCTTGCGAGCCCTAGTGATGGCAGGACCTGCCTGCAGACAGACGGGGCTGAAAACACAGCCCTGCTCTCACAGGCAAGCCCTTGCTGGGAAAAACAGGAAAAGGTTTCGTTCCTATGCTAAGCAGGTTTCTCTTTCCATCCTTCTCTTCTGCTTCTCTTCCCCCAGAAGACTGAAACACCAGCGAAATCATCCTCCATGACAGTTTGCAGAGTGGAGAGACTTGTGTTGCGTTTGTCCCTAAGAGATAAGAAGGAGACCAAGGCAGAAATTAAAAAGGGAAGGAAGTGCTAGTTGAAATAAGAATGAATAGTTCTTCCTGTGACATCCAAAATCCCAAGACACTTGCATTCTGGAGTTGTGGACCCTGCAACAGAGCCATTTAGTCCTCCTTCCACCAAGCAGTGAAGCACTTGCTTTCATTCCGTGGTGAATGGTTGTGTGGAGCAAGGAGAGGCTCCCAGCTGCTGTCTAGAATGGGTCTGCAGTTCCCAGCTGGAAATCTGACTTTCTACTGGACCTCAGAGTGGAAACAATGTGACACTGTTATGAGGATTTTTTGTTCTATATAGTTTTTTCCTGCTTTTAATCACATACTCACTTTAGCAATTAGAATTTGGGATGCTGGATATTGATATGCATACACAGGTAGTCCAGGTGACTTTTTTCTCAAGTGATGCTTTTATAATTGCAATTTTGCTTTACAGAAAAATCAGGCTTAATGGAAAAAACAACCAACCAGTTTGTTCATATGATCTAGTGGTTCATATCCAAGTTCATATCTGCAGGCAAATGATGAGAAGGAAAGCAGAGCATGTAACATGTTTCTTATGTCAGCAGATATCTGATGTACTGTCTCTGGACTAGACCAGAATTATTTTTTGATTTGAGATCCATAGTAAGTGACTGGCAGACATTGTTGAGGAGTACTTATCAGAATGTGTCTGATTCATGCTCCTAGTGAAGGTGCCTCTGTCCTAAACACTTCAAACCAAAAGACAGTTTGTTCAGCTCTTCAAATCCAGCAGCTGTCTGTCATTAAGTGAATTGCTGAGAGCTGTCAGGATATTGTTTCTGGACTTTCCGAACAACTGACATTTAATTCAGACTTTTTCTCTCCTGTCTGATGAAACTAGAATGAGTATGACAAATGAGGAACAGAAACTAGAATCAGGCAAAGTTTTGAAAACGTATGTGTACATGCAAACATGTCCTGCTAATTTTTATACTAATCTTTGGGAGTTACTTTATATATTCCACATTTTGCTTGACATGAAACAGGTACTTTTAGAAACAAAATTTGCACTTGATGGTGTGAGTTCTGGTCTTGTGTAGTATTGACTTTTATATTTTTGTTTATCATAGGATCCTGGAATAATTTAGGTTGGACAAGACCTCCAAGACCATCAAGTCCAACTGTTAACCCAGCACTGCCCAGTCTGCCACTAAACCATGTCCTTAAGCATCACTTAGAAATCCTTTAAATACCTCCATGGATGCTGAGAGAATCACTTCCCTTGGCAGCCTTTTTCAATGCTTGACAACCCTTAGGTGAAGAAATTTGTTCTAATAGCCAGCCTGAACCTCCCATGGTGCAACTCCAGGCCAATTTCCTCTTATCCTGTCACTTGTTACCTGGGAGAAGAGACTGAGCCCCACCTGGCTACAGCCTCCTTTCAGGGAGTTGTAGATGGTAAGATTCCCCCTGAGCCTCCTTTTCTCCAGACTGAACACCCCCAGCTCCCTCACAGCTGTTCCTCCTCCTCAGACTTGTGTTCCAGACCCTTCCCCAGCTCCACTGCCCTTCTCTGGACCTGCTCCACCCCCTCAGCGCCTTTCTTGTAGTGAGGGGCCCAAAACTGGACACAGGATTTGAGGTGTGGCCTCCTCAGTGCCCAGCACAGAGGGACAATCACTGCCTTGGCCCTGCTGGCCTCACTGTTGCACACAGGGACCATTGGCTTTCTTGGCCACCTGGGCACACTCTGGCTCACTTTCAGCTGCTGTTGACCAACACCCCCAGGTCATTTTCTTCTGGGCAACTTTTCAGCTTCCTGTCCCCAGCCTGGGCCACTGTATGGGGCTGTTGCAACGCAGGACCTGGCACTTGGTCTTACTGAAACTCTTAAAATTGATCCAGGCCATTGATCCAGCCTGTCCAGATCCCTCTGCAGAGTCCTCCTACCCTCCAGCAGATCAGCACTCCCACTCAGCTTGGTGTCATCTGCAAACTGACTGAGAGCGCCCTTGATCCTCTCATCCAGATCATTGATAAAGACATCAAATAGAATTATCTGCAATACTGAGCCCTGGGGAACACCACTGGTGACTGACCACCAGTTGGATTTAACTCCACTCACCACCACTCTCTGAGGCTGACCATCCAGTGAACAGTAACCTGTCCAAGCCATGGGAAGCCAGCTTCTCCAGGAGAATACTGTGGAAAATAGTGTAAAAGGTTTTACTAAGGCCCAAGTAGACAACATTCACAGCCCTTCCCTCATCTACTTGGGGGGAGTCACCTTGCCACAGAGAAGCTTCAGTTAGCTATGATCACAATAAGACAAAACCCCTCAGACATTTCTATGTATTTCTACCGCAATAATTGAAATCAACCTTTGAAAAAAAGAAAGTACTCTGAATAGGATAAAACAAGACTCTAAGTAGTTAAAGATATAGAAGTTTTCCATCTGGCTATTACTAGATCTGAAAAGGCAGATTTTCATGAGGAACTCTCAGAACTGGTAAGTCTGAAAGTTTAGAATTTCCACCTTGTTCTGAGCCAGCTTCTTTTTTCGTTGCCAGGGTCTGGCCTAGCTTTAGAAATAGAGCAACAAATCTGTTCTTCCTGGATTTCTAATTGCCAGAGTCTTCTAAAAAGCTGTCTGGCAAGGGTACTGAATGTATCTTGAAATGTAAGTAGTTTGGAGACAAAACAGTTGAACAAAGACCTCGTTTCTTCTTTTAATACAGCAGCAAGAGGTTAGCCACTTATTTAAAAAGAAGGAAAGCTGTAAATATAAAGCTCTGGATATGTTTCATCTAGGTGTACACACAAGTGTCCAGGCAGACAGCTCATCATTCCAGGAAAAATCACCCAGTTTACTCTAAAATGAATGTGAAAAGACAACCAAAGGGACAAAAATATCAACTTCACCATCTGTCAAGATGATCCTTTTTGTTGCCATGACCATACTGTGCCTTATCCAGTCAAAATCCAGCTCCTGGTTCAAATCACTCATCTGAGATGCTCAAAATAATTTATAGACATTCATTTTATATATCAAAACCTGTATGTGGAGAGCATAAAATGACAGGTAGAGAAAATGAGGGCAGAGAAATGTTAAATTCTCAAAGGTGTTTGCCTTCTCATCCCTTAAATCTGTGGAGGGAATACTTGGTCTTGGATCCCAGACGTGTTTTCCAGATCATCACCTTCGTAGACTTCACATTTCACACTCATACATCACCTTAGACACTCTCCTTCAGCTCATGTGAATTGTGTTCAGCCTGCAGTATCCCAGCTAAACATCTCCTCAGGTTCTCAATCCTATCTCCTACAGTCAGAAACCAAAGGGCAAGTTAAACAGTCCAGGAGACTCTGGGTGAGGGACCCCTTTGTGCTGCCTGGTCCCACAGGGATGACAGACCATGCAACAGCTTGGGGGCTGAGGCAGCCCTCTGTCAACCCTTGGAGAGCCAGCTGCATTTTAATAGAAGATTTAATATAAGAAAAACAAATACAATGAAAATTTCCCCCCTCCTGCCAAAAATTTTATCTTTGTCTGGGTAAAATATTTCTATGAAATGGTACAGAACGTGACTGAAAATACCCAAGAGCCAGTCCTATTTAAGGTCAACCAAAACCTTTAACGCATAAATAATAGAAGTAATACTTAAAATCTAATGAGGCATTTTTGTTTTCCAGGTACTTTCATAACAGCTACTCAATAATCTTCATAACTGCCAAAAAAAGTGTTTTAGAGATGAGAAAATGCATGAATTATAGCTGTTAAAAAATCTCAGTTTAAGGATGTAAAGTGACTTTTAACTTTTTCTGGAGAATATTGAATACTTGAGGTGTCATAGCAAAATCTGCAGTTATACCATAGATAAAAAGCTTGTATATACAAATGCAAATGTTCACTTGCATATGTATAGAGAAGAGAGAGGAGGAAAATAACATTTACCAGTTTGTGAATGTCCTACAGAGATGTGCAGGGCAGTGCTACCTGCCTGCTGGCTGATTTGAAGGTGAGAGGTGCAAGTCCTTGTTCTTTATTCCTTGCTGCAAACCAGACCTAGAAACTGTTGAAAAATAACAATAAAAGGGAGATCAGCAGGTAGCATGAAGGCCTGGTTATAAAACCAGCCTATAGTTTTAAAATAATTGTTGGCTCTGTTCCTCTACTGGGATTCATCTTCTACTAAATTTAAGTCTGTAGTGAGCAGTTTGATATGTTAAATCACAGTTTATTATAAAAATCCCAGAGTTTCTTTCAAAATATGAAATCTTCTCTCAACTACTCCTGTTGTCATCCATTATTTTTGCCATCCATTATTTTTGCTATCCATTGGCACAATATGTTCATAATAGGCTGTTTCATGAATTTCCATCATGCTCTGCTATGCAGCATTAGGCTGGGATAATGTTTTCACTTTTTCATATTTCACCCAACAGTTTTGGGTGGGTTGTTAGAGTACTAACCCAGAACTGGTTTGTTTGTTTTTTTTTTCTTTCCTCCTCAAATATTAACTGTTCTGAGTTCTGCATTTTTCCCACTTTCCCTCTGAGCCAGGTTTTCTCTAACAACCAGATGGCTGCTAAAAAACAGGGAGGCCTTTAGGTGATCTTTATGAGTAATATTTTAGTAGAATGGTACAGCTGCTTATTAGATGGTCAAATGGAGATTATGGCAGGATACAGAAAACATGCAATTAACCAATAAACAGTGACTGAAAATATAACCCTGCATGTCAAAAATTTGTTTTCATTTCAATTGGCTGCTTATAGCTGGAATAAGAGCTATAACACATGTTTTTAAATCTTTATCTTGTTCCTAAAGTATGGTCTTTTACAGTTTCACTCAATAAATACATTAAACCAAGCTAGCCTTCTGAAGCCATATCAGTAGATTAATCAGAAATAACATGCTGTGAACCAGTTTGAGATGTGAGAAGTACTGTGTTAATCCACTGGCTGAAACAGCAAAAGAATGCTTATTCTACCAGTAGATATTCACAACTTCATGTGAAGGTTGCAAATCAGTTTAATAACCCTCCCTGGCACAGGTACTCTCTCAGTGGAGCATCTAGCAGCTGCCTAAATTGGATCTGCAGCCAGCTGGTCAGTCCTATAAGTGGGCAAAGTAACACAGTAAATACTAAAGTGTTAAAAGTATAAAAGTGTAAAATGAAACAGATGGGATATAGGCATTCCACTTCACTGGAAGATTGAAGACAAAAACAAAACAATAAAGTAAACAAAATTGCTCTTTGGAGTTCTAAATTAATCTTATTCTGCCAGATTGCTGAACATAAAGACCATACTTCTATAATATACCTATTTAAAAAAAAAAAAAAAAGCAAACACAAAACAAGGGTAGAATTTCAAGAACTGGCAATCTTAATCTGCATTAACATTCCAAATAGTCTTTTAGAATATTTACAAGGAAAAATAAAGTAAAATTAATATTTGTGATTGTGATGGGTACCCACCAAAGTTGGTATGTCCCTCCCCTCCTCAACTGGATAGGGGAGAGAAAACAGCACAAAAGGCTCATTCATCAGTTCCATCATGGACAAACAGACTTGAATTGGGGAATTAGTTTAATTTATTACCAATCAAACCAGGCCAGGAAAATGAGAAATAAAACCAAATTTCAAAACACCTTTCCCCCACATATATTTGTAGAGATGACCCATCACGTGAAATTTTGGCATGGGCTTCCTGTTATTTTTCAGAGATACACATGCACCTCTTCCTTGCTCTGAAAAATAAATGTTGTGGTAAGATATTGCTCTGCTGTGTCATTGCACTTTCACATGATTCAAATCCACAACAAGCTGCTGATTGAATGCAGGACTGTATAAGCCCAGAGAAGTTTAGGTGTTCTCAGGATACCAGGGGCCAGCAAACGAAGGTTTAGATATAGCCTCAACAGTGCATGCAGAATGTCTCCAGTCATTCCCAAAGGATGAGAATATGAAGCAGTCCTTAACCCTTTCTGAGGCAGCCACATGGAAACAGAGCACTCCTTAGAACTACAAAAATACTGATCATGTGTCATAGTCGAGGCGGTCACGACATGAGTCAGAGACTACAAGCAGTCTCCCATTATTGCTAGTTGGTGGCTCACCTAATTCCAGGTGTCTTGATAGGAGAAAATCAGGTCTGGACCTCCCTGTGGCNGCAGCTGAGCTGTAACTGCAACCACAACCAAAGCCCTCCCAGCCAGCTCCCTCTTTATCACACCCATAGCTGGGAGAGCAAGGCTGTTCCCACTCTAGGATAATTAACACAGCTGCAATACATCAGAGGCAAGATTACCTTTGGTACCAATTCTTTGTTTCCCCACACTCTTTACCTATCCTACTATAATCATGGGGTCATTAAGGTTGGAAAAGACCTTTAAGATGGCCAAGTGTGACATTTGACCAAACACCACCACACCAACTAGACCATGGCCCATGTGCCACATCAAATCAAAGGGACAAAGGGTCCTTTCCCTAATTCTGCTGGCCACTTTGTCCCTGATAGACAGGCCAGGGTGCCATTGACCTGCCACTGACATGGCACATTCTGGCTTGTGTTCAGCTGCTGTCAGCAAACATGCCCAGGTCCTTTTCTGCTGGGCAGTTTTCCAGCCACTCTGCCCCCAGTCTGGAGCACTGCAGGGGTTGTTGTGACCCAAGGGCAGGACCTGGCACTTAACCTTCTTGAATATCATACAAATGACCTCAAATCATCAATCCAGCCTGTCAAGATACCATAGCAGAGCCTTCCTACCCTCCAGCAGATCAACATTCTCACCTATCCTGGTCTCATCTGCCAACTTGACCCTCTCACCCAGATCACCAGACAAGATATTAAACAGAACTTACCCCACCACTGAGCCCTGGGGAACACCACTGGTTGCTGTCTGCCAGCTGGATCTAGCTCCATTCACCAGCCCTCTCTGGGCCTGGCCATCCAGCCAGTTTTTAACCCAGCCAAGAGTGCAGCAGTCCCAGCCATGGGCCACCAGCTTCTCCAGGGGAGTGCCTTAGGAAGCAGTATAAGGATTTACTGTAGTCCAGGTAGATTACATCCACAGCTTTTCCCTCATCTATGTGGTGGGTCACTTGATCATAGAAGGACATCAAGAAGGACCTGCTTTTTTTTAAACTCATGTTTTTTTGGGCCTGATTCCCTGGTTATCCTGTATGCAGCACTCAAGGTGATCTGCTCTGTGAGCCTCCTGGGCACTGAGCTCAGGCTGACAGGACTGTAGCTCCCCAGATCCTCCTTCCAGCTGTTCTCATAGATGGGTATCACATTTGCTGACCTCCAGCCAATTGGAATATCCCCAGTGAGCCAGGACTGCTGGTAAACAATGGAGAGTGGCTTGGTCAGCTCTTCCACCAGCTCCCTCAGTACCCTTGGGGGGATCCCACACAGCCTCATAGACTGGTGAGTGTCTAAAAAGCTCAGCAGGTCACTAATTACTTCCTCCTGGATTCCAGGGGGCCCAGCCTTCTCCCCATCCCTGTCTACCAGCTCAGGGGGCTGCTTGACCTGAGGATATCAGTCTTACTGTTGAAGACTGAGGCAAAGAAGGCATTAAATACTTCAGCCTTTTCCTCCTCCTCAGTGACAATAAAGTATGGAGATATTCCTTAGCTCTCCTTTTGTTGAAGATGTATTTATAAAACACTTTATTATCTTTCACAGCAGTGACTGAGTTCTAGCTGAGTTCTTTTGTCTTTCTAATTTTCTATATGACCTAGCATCTTTGAATTCTTTCTGAATTGCCCACCTCTTCTTCTGAAGGCCACGAACTCCATTAAGATCTCTTCCACACACTCCAGGAACCTCCTGGACTGCCTCCTCTCTGCTGTGTTGAGTTTCCAGCAGGCATCTGACAAGCTAAAGTTTCCCACAAAAACAGGGATCAGAGATCATGAAATGTCAGCCTACCATTTATAGAATACCTTGATTGCAGCTTCATGGGATAAAATCTTCTGGGGAATAAACTCAGCCACTGATACCCCACATTTCCTTGCAGGGCTGGGTTATGGCAGCAAGCTCAAGAAACCACTGAATCAGAGCCCTCTAAGAGGCTGCTGTATGAGCTGGAAGCATCAATTTTATATGACAGCATGGATTTCACTCTGAAACCCATTTATTTTTTTGAGTAATGACTGCTTCAGTTCAAATTTGCAAACCATCAGCTTTCCTGGAGGAGTTCCTTTCTTGGATCTTCTTTATCTTATCATTTTCCATGACGTGTTGTACTGTAATAGTACAAGTGTTATCTTGAGAACAGTGTTTCAGTGTTCTGTGGGTGCTCTCCTGCAAACTGAATTTTCCTCATCTTCAGTTCTACTGTCACTTAGCAACCAAGAGCATTATCAGTGAAATTCTAAATATTATCTTGTCAAGGAGGTCAAAACACAAAATGCATAATTAAATTGCTGGGGAAAATAACACCTTTTCTTTTGTTTGCTTTGTTTGTTTTTTGGGGGTTTTTTGTTTGCCTTGTTTCAGCAAGTAGAAGATGCACAAAAAATTGTTAGTCATAGAAGTCTAAGAATCTGGAGAATATCTCCAGGAATAGTTGCATTTTAATACTCTTTAGTCAAAAATAGTCCAAAGAGACATGGAGGTGGATCTGCTGAAAGCAGAACTATGGCTTAATGTAATATCACCAGCAATATTCTTCTGATGTTGTGATTTAATCAAATATTTTGTGCACAGACGTCAGTGACACTTCACCTGCTGGAAAGGTTATGCAGAAAACACCAAAAGATTAGATCTGTGTAAGAATTTTAGTGGGTATAATAGCACACAAGGAGTTTGGACAAGGACTTGGAAGAATTGGGTCCCATTATTGCCTTGTGATTTGGCTTACTGGATCACCCAGGCCACAGATTATCACTCAGCAATTCTGTTTAATGCCCACAACTGAGTTTAAAAATGTATTTTCAGAGAGGCAGAGTGTCACAGCATTTAAAGGGAGATTGCTATTTAATCAGGTTGCAAATAAAGGTTTTCAGTGCTTAGTTATCCATTAAAACATGTTGTTTTATTTCCACTCTGAATTTGCCTAACTTTAAAAAAGACTGAATTCTGTCCTTTTTTGTTACATTAAGCAATCTTTACAGAGGTCATCTTTTTCTTATGGAAGCATTTACATTCTGTTATCAATTCATCTTCTCACTGTGATTCTTATTAAGCTTCTCTATTAACCTTATTTAGTCTTTCTCCCCAGTGCTGTCTCCAACCTCTCCCTACACTGTTCTGGAACCTTTGTTTCTTGGAAATTAAAGAAAAGGAACAAGAAAAAATTCCCTAAACTTTGCAGTGGGTGTATGGCATTGTTCTTCAGATGCAAACCTTAGCACTGAGCTCAGTATCCTGGCACTGAGTTCCTCAGGCAGAGGTAAATACTTTAGACCTTTTCCTGATTCCCATTTCCTTTTCACAGTTGGGAATGGGGCTTTGTCTCTTCAGTTATTTATTATGAAAAAGAGGCAGTGTTCATCTGGTTACCCTCAGGGAACTCTGAGCTGCCTTTTTTAAAAACACAGTTCTTTATTACCAAAGTGCAACACAGTCACTGTGCTGAACCTTATTGTGCCTGTGCTAAATAACATATTGCATGAGTTCATCTTGCATATGTTCTAGATCACACTTTATGACTGATGGCTCCTTTGAGAAGCTTATCAGGTTTTGGGTCATTCTACAACTTTACCATTTTATTGTTTCTCCTGGCTAATAACTAATGATCATGGATTAAAAATATAGAATGGACTTCAGTAGATCATCTAAACTATCCTGCTGAACACAGGCAGTTATTAAGAAAAGCCCCAAGCAAGTGAGGTTCAGTGGCTGTCCTGTCTCCTGGCTGAAGACACTCCAGCTTCACAGTTTGCAGCACACAAGGGCAGAGCAAGGTGTGACCACACTTCCATCTGTCCATCTTGAATTCGTGGCCCAGGTTATCAGGTACTTGCTTACACTTGGAGGTGGCTTCAGTGCCTGTCTCCAGCAAGGTCTCAGCTCATGCTTTTGAAGCTGGAGACCTTTGGTGACCGAATGGCAGCGCAGTTGTCCCCTGGGACTCTGTTGGGATGGATGACAGAATTTAAGACAGACAAGCAGCTCCCTCAAGATACAGCTCCTGTATCTCAGAAACAGCTGCCCAAGCAGACAAAGCTTTCCCTGACAAGAGGTAGTTGAAAAGTGCAGGACTTTGTTGATATCACAGCAGAGAGTTGTGTAAGGGACATTGCAGACTTAGGCCATGCAGCTGAAATTGATCTTTATGTTTCCTACAGAAATCTATGTGGTGAAGAGTAACTGGTTCTGATGGAGTTGTTTCTTATTAAACAGGGAGAAAATGAACAGGCAAAACCATCCTGGAGTGGATCTGTAGTTCAGGATAATATTAAATAAAGAAAAAGCAAAAAAAGGCTTTTATCTCCATTTCCAATTGCATTAATAGCAGTGTCATAGGTTTGCCCTGGCAATGGTGCCAGTGCACCTATGAATATGTATTTGGTGAAATCTGCTGTGGGATGTGATTGAGAACAGAGCAGAGCAGGCTCAGACTTTAGAAACAAAAACCAAAATTTATTAAACTACAACTACAAATTAATAGAAATGAAAACTTTCTTGAGCATTTTCTTCTCTTCCCCAGTTTCTAAACTTTCCACACTTACAAACTTATTCCATTCACATTCCCCTCTGTTTCCACTGGAAAAAAACTAATCTTCAATTCAGCAAGAGAGAGAGGAGCCTTTCTCCTGCACCATAGACTTTTCCACCGAAGTGCACAGGAAGGGAAATCCACCCTCCCATTGCCTCCCCTGTTACCCATAACAACCCAAAAGGAAGTCCATCGGGTAACGTTCTTCTCTCTGCCCATAT
>VWYE01007581.1:24642-78453 GCA_013398995.1 Alaudala cheleensis
CAGGAAAAAAAAAGGACCTCCTCCCGGAAATTCCTGCAGTTTTAACCCCTTGTATTCTCAGGAAGCGTGGTCTGACCTCTCTTTAACTACTTCCTTTGGGGCACTTCCCCCAAACCACCACAAGCAGTTAAGCTGCTTTCAGAGGCCCTGAGGCCTCTGAGAAGAAAATGTTTCTGTCTCCTTTCTGCAGGCTGGGATCCAAAAGGCACAGAGATAAGCTGACTTGGGGGTGTCACACAATCGTCATTAAGCATGGGTTGTGAAAAGACCCTCAGGTGTCTGACTTCCATTTCTGTGCACTGCTCAGGTCTGACTTTCATTTCTCTGCACTGTTTAATAGATAATTCCTTCATTTATTCAAAAAATACACAGAGTTCCTGTCACCAGCAAATGATTTATTTAATCTCCTTTTTGTAGCCACATAGATGATAAAATTAATCTGTATACAAGAACTCATAGGACAATGTCTACTCACGTGTATGATGATATCATAGTAGCAACAGGTTTCCAACATATTTTCCTGATTTCTTGCCACTAAAGGCTTGGTTGTCATTTATTCTCTATTTGCTTTCTTGTTTCCTGCTGCCTGACTCTGAGGTTCTTCTATCACTAATCAGGAAAGAAGACCATGCTGACAAATTTCCAGGATCTCTGGCTAAAGTGTTGGTGGATTACCCTAAGCATGTCTGAATTCTTCTTGGAATGCAGTTGGTATAAAAGGGATGTGCAGCATTAAGCAATATTTGAAGCCTACCAACTGCATACTTCTTTGCTTTCTTCTGATCTTCTCACTTTTGGCTTTTTGTGCCTTCAGAAGCTCTGGAACTATTATGAACTCTTCCTTCTGCTTTGGAGTTTTTTTATGTGATGATTTATTCCTGGCTGGACACCAAGTGCCCACCAAAGCAGCTCAGTCACTCCCCTCCTCAGATGAACAAGGTAGAGAAAAATATGGCAAAAGGCTCATAGGTGCAGATAAGGGCAGGAAGAGACAACTGTCCAGTTACTGTCATGGGCAAAACAGACCTGGTTTGGGGTAATTAATCTAAATTATTACCAACCAAAGCAGGATAATGAGAAATAGAACCAAATCTTAAAACACTTGCTCCCCAGCCTTTCCTTCTTCCCTGGGCTCAATTACACTACTGATTTTTTCTACCCCCTCCCTGCCAGCAGCACCTGGGGACAGGGAGTGGGGATTGAGGTCAATTCCTCACATATTGTCTCTGCTCCTCCTTCCTTCTCTGGAGGACTCCTCACACTCCTCTGCTCCATTGTGGGGTCTCTCCCATGGGACGCTCCTGCAGTTCTTCACAAAGTGCTCCAATGTGGATCCCTTCCATGGAGTGCCGTCCTTCAGGAACAGGCTGCTCCATCTAGGGTCCCCTACTGAGTCACAGGTCTGGCCAGAAAATCCACTCTGCGTGGGCTCCTCTCTCCACAGGGGCCCAGAAGAAGGAAATCAGCAGTGAAACACACCAAAGCATTCCCAGCTAGCAATAGAACTATTCTATCCCTTTGCCCATTTCTGTCTTTCCAGTATTTACTGAGTTTGATGGGCTTATATCCTTTGTGTGAAGTTGTATTTTCTCATTCTCTTAGTAACTTTTGGGAGCTCCTCAGATTTTCATAGGTCTACAAATCCTGTAACACCATGCTTAGCCTTCAGGTGCTAAACACTCATCACATAAAAACCAACTCAAATAATGTGTGTGACATCCTACTGATTGACTAAATTAACTCCTACAGTGAAACAAGAAGACAAAATTCTGTGGCTGTTCTTTCCACAGCATGACAAATACACAGTGAAATAGCAACACAGCGTCAGATATCAAGATAAAAGGACACAGCAAATGGTGAAGGGTCCCTGTGCAGGGGTGATCCTTATTCCTGTTTATATGGTAGCTGCGTTTTCCCCAGAATGGTCCCTGCTGCCTCCAACCAGGACATCCAAAACATGGTGGGAGGTAAAAATTTGCCTCCTGGGAGGACCATTTGATACTTTTTTCTTCCCTTTCAATCTGTGTTCCTGTAGCGTTTGTGATATTGAAAGCCAGGGTAGGAATTTTAATGTTCTCTCTATATGCATTTATGAACCATGAAATAAATTAAAATCGTCACTTCTGTGCTTTTGGCTGAGGCTCACAAATTTCCTGAATGGTGCCCTCATTTTTAGCAGCATCAGTGAAAGGAGGCAATGTGAAAGCTCAAAAACCTTCCGTCCCTTTTTGGTAGTGGCTGAACAACGAAGAAAGAGCCACTGATGTTCTCACATTAAACATTTTGTTCAATATTTAAATGTCAAGACCTAAATTTTTAACACGGTGCAGAAATCTTCAGCTGTGTGCCTCCTGTGAAAAGTAATAGGAGGCATGGAGCTAAATCCCACCCCACCACATTTAATATTTATCCCTAAAGGCTCCTTCTGCTGCTGAAGAGATTTGAGCACACGGCACTTGCTCAGGCTTTTGGAGGCATTTCAATATCACCTAGCTGATTATGTGTTTTGCAAAGAGCATATTAACTTTATGCCTTGCAGTGCACATGGAGGGGAGGGGGAAGCAAAATAGTTGTGCCAGGCTGCAGGCAACAAAAGACGTTTGTAGGATTTAAAAGAAAATCAGAGTTAATCAATTCAGCCTAAATAATTTAGGATACTAATCTGACAGGGCTAGATAAAAGACAAAGGAACTAACAGAGCCCATTTATTTACCATCCCATATTTTTAGATCTTGGCCACAAAAGATGTTTCTATTTATGCTATCTTTAATGTAAGCTCCTCTTTGTGCCTATGCAACCTCTGTCCTCAGGTTTTCATCAAATCTCTGAAGAGGCACACACTTGTACCTTACTAGAATACTTGAGTCAGTTGCAGAAAGATCTCTGATCCCCTCTCTTATCTGGGGGAAGCTGTGCCTGTTTTGTATTCTACACAGTGCACTTTCCCCTCTGCACTTCCTGAACAGAGCAATTCTCTTGGGGAAGGAAAACCTACACCCACTGCTGTAGAGAAAACAAGGCTGGTGCCTTTCATGATGGCTCTGCACCCCGTGATGCAGTGCTGGGAATGGAGCAGTGGATTGAGGATGCAGGAGTGCACAGGGCAAGCACCAGGATTGCCCCAGGGCTTTGGGGTTCAGTGGGGAGGTCAGGTGAGGCAAGTTGTTGTTGTGGACTGTGGGTTCCCCCACTTGCTTTTTTGTCCTACAGATACATGGTGTGAGAAGAGTTTCTACCACATATTTCCCATCCTGTGCTTTCCTTCCCTGATGCATTCTTACACGTGGCCAGCGTGGAGTGAGCCACGTGCAGATGTATGAAGTCTCTGAGGGTGCCTGCACCTCACAGAGTGGCTTAATAAGAGCGAGACCACTTCTTCAGGTGTGCCTTGTAACAGAAAAGGTTTTAATAAAAGGAGAAAATAATAAACAGTACAATGTGAATAAAAATAAGCCATACACAAGTGCAGGGAGCACCATGTAAAGCACCCCGAAAAAGCCACGAGGGGCTTTGTGCAGCCCTTTAAGTATCTAATGGCTGAGGAGGTGTCCTTGGCAAACTGCCCAATAGAGAACAGCTACATTGCTGAAAGACAGGTAAAGAGACCTATCCATGCCTCTGTCCTGGCACAGAGCCAATGGCAGCTTGGGGAGCACAGAAGTTTCTAGGGCTTTTTCCTTTTTGGTCCTAAGGTAAAACTAAAACGTATCATCCCTATAAGGAAAATATCTGCCTGGTCTAAAACTGCATTACTACACTTCCCCAAGAGAATTGCTCTGTTCCTTCCCCAAACTGCTGAGTGAATAAATAACCTTCATGGTCATGGGATACTGCTCTGGGCACACCTCAGGTGTAAGCTCACAGTATGGACTATTTCCAAGTCTGGTTTTAAAGCTGCATTCAGCAGAGCAGGCACAGCCCCCTGCCTCATATTGTGAAAGATCCCATGGGAAGATTTGCCCTCTCCTTGGAAGGAATTTTGTTTCAAACAGTTATTAGCCTAAGATTTTGAGCCCAGACCCAGAAGGAATCACATGACTCTTGCAGACTTGTGAAGAAAACTTTACAGGGCTACAGCTGATTAGTGAGATGGAATAATTAAAACAGTATAGGACTATTATCTAGTAACTAGCTGAGCTAGTGATTTATCATTTAAGAGATTCAGGAATTAAAAATTTCCATAATTTGATTAGGATTATCTGTGGATTGTTAAATTACAATTAATGCAAACTCTGAGACAGACTTTAGAATTACGATGACTTTTCAATACAAAAATATAAAAGTAACAAGCACTGAGGCAATATGGCAAACTGTGAGAGGGCCTTTAGTGGATCTACTTACCACAGAGTATCTAACCAGAATATTTCAGGGTATGAGTACTTCATCATTATGCTTATTTTATAATTTCATAATATTTTAAGACATGACATAATGAATATATGATTCCTATGTGATCCTCAAAATGAGCAATTTGTAAAGTTTTTGATGAATAAATAAATAAACAAGTTAGTTGTCTTGTGGGGGTGTCCAATCCAAAATTCCAGGAAAGTTCTGCAATTGTAATGTCAGATACTGGGTGATTTTCCCATACAAGGGAGTCTGTTGGCTCATCCCTCAGTGAAGGGCGGTTACATGAGGATAAGGTGGGAAGGGGAGGGCTGATCCCTCATGGAGGTTCCAGAAGACTTTCTTCCTCCCTCCTGACATGGGTTGGCTATGCCTGCAAGCCAGGTCAGCCTCTTCATCTTGAGGTGGAGCCAACAGACTTCTAAGACATACCACTAATCTTTCAGTCTTACTCTATTGTGTATCTGATAAAAATCTGATAAAATAATATTATCATTATCTTCAGTGGCAATGCTTGCAGTAATGAATCAAAAGGAATATGAGCTGCAGTCTGCTGCTGTGGTAGAGACTTGATATGGGATCTGTCAAATAATGAATAAAAGCAGTGGGAATCAGATTTAATCTCTGCAGCTCCAATTTTTTAATCACTGCTCATACCAGTGTAGCACGCTTTATTTCATTTTGCATATGGTGTTCCTTATACTCTCCCCTTAGCAACTGGCAGTAGGAATAGGATATGGTCCTATATTTCCCACTATGTTAGAGCTTTCCTGAGCATTTGTAGGTACATTTGGGATTTGTGAGAGCACCACTTTGCTTTGGGGCAACACAAAGAACAGCACCCCTGCAAAACTCCACAGGAACCTGCAAGAAGGGAGCAAAGGTGGGCTGCTGTGCAGGATGGGCTGGCTGAAGTTGGAGTACTTTTATGGAGGATATTGCCAAAATTTCATTGTTCTACAGTTGCCTCCCTGCAATGACCAAAGGATGGGAGTTAATAATGGAGTGAAAGAAAAAACCAACAATGCAAAATCTGCCTCTGAAAAAAAATGCATGTGTGAAACTGGAGAGCAAAATCCCCCATTAAGTTTAATACTGGATTATTTTTCTGAGTTTTCATTGTTGTGGTTGGATCAAGTCTTTTGGCTCAGCCATGTGCACTAAAGATCTTTGCTGAACGCCTTCAAAAGCGCTCTGAAGAAGTGGTCATGATCCATTGCAAATCCTCCTTTACTCCTGTCTCTCCTGCCTTGTTCTGCACAGGAAACAAGTTGCTGCATTCTTTCTGGCATGTGGCATTTCACAGGGGTGGGTGGAAAATAACTACAAAGTGGAAAACTGTTGTTTTTGAACACACAAGCAGCAAAAATGACCTTACAAAATGGGGTTCCTTCTGGTCTCATGAAGTCAGAAGTAAAAGTAATTTTAAAAGACCTTAGTGGTATTTAGCTAAAACCATATTTTTTACTATAAATTAGCATTTGTTACTTTCAGCTAAAATCAACCACATAATCAATCTGTTGACAATAATGCTGTAATTTCCTCTTCAAGCCAAAAAGACATGACCTATCTGTGGTAATTCTCTGAAAGAAAGTCACCAGAAACCGAAAGCACAGCAGAAATTTCGATAGATGGTTACTCTCAAGGCACATTTTAATTTGTAAGGTGGGTTCTCTGCAAAAGAGGTGTGATAGTTGTGTCAGACAGGAGGCCATCAAACACAAGAGAGGCAGCAGCCCTGACACGATGAAGGCCTGCTCACCAAAAGCAGAACATCAGTCAGAGCTGGCAGGAAAAATCAGGAAAACCTCTAGTTGCAATATCTTCTCTTAGGGTTGCTGGTTGGAGATGTGGAAAACTATGTTAGGGAGGCAATGAAAAATTTAGTCCTTAAGGGAATAAGGAAACTCTAAATTTGAAAGCTAATTTGGTGAAAGCTCTAGTGAAATCTTGCTCCTTGGGCTCTGAACTATCTAATAAAATTTAATGTCCACTTAAAACAAAATAAATTTATTTTTATTTGTTTTACATGTGTTTTTAACAATAAATCATCATAACTTTCACCTAAAACAATGAAAGCTGTACTCCTGCAACCACCTGCTAGAACTGCCTTCCAACTTTAATTTCTTATTTTGTTAAAGATGTTTACAACAACTTGTTGTTGCCACCAAGTGTAAATACTTTAGGGTACATGTCTGCCTTTATGTCACTGGAGAAAGTTCACAAAGACATTTATCTAGAAAGACCTCAATACTAAAACAGAGGCAAGTGAACACAGACTGAGCCTGGCAAGCACTACCACAGGAGCAAACACAGAATGTGATCAAAGCTGTGATGGATGTAATGGCAGAAGACAAGATGTTGCTCTGATGGAGGGTTAAACTTTGACCATCTCATGTGAAACACATTTTTATCTCTATATAGCTGGCAAAAGAGTAAGTTCTTTGCTAACTCCAGCACTTATCCCCCTCCAGTCGACTGCAATGACAATCAGGCAGATTCATTTCCCATGAAAATGCATTAAGTTTTTCTTGAAATGTTTTACTTCTCATTGTTTCTCAGCTTGTACAAGATGATTTAGCTCAGTAGTTATATTTGCATCAGTTTTTATTGCATTTGAGGCATCATTAGCCAAGTTGAGGTAGTGAATTAAAGTGCTTGTTACCAAAACTTAATATCCTGAATTTCACTTTGCATGAAACATGAATTTACATGACGTTTTCAAGGTGTGCATCTTTTGGGTAAAACTACCATTCCTTCATAAGAAAATACAGGAGTGTACTACCTGTGTGTGGTGTGAGGAGAGTTTCTGTGATGTTGCATAAGGCATTGCCTTCATAAAATAATGAGGGGAAAACTGAGTCTCTTTCTTTTGAAGATGTAGCAGTGTCAATCACAGTTATCTTGATTAGATGGCAAGAAGTATAATTGCTGTTCAAGTGTAACATCTTCACTGATTGCTGGCTATGTAAATGTGAGGGGTTGATAAAACACCCTGGCAGCACAGTCATTAACTCTCTGCAGCTTTTCTGGAATTTTAAAGAAAGTATATGGATATGATTGGTAAACAACGATATTGAAGCAAGTTATTCAGTTGTCATGATGCATTTCCAGCACCTTATGCAAGGTAACCAAAGCATTATTGAAAGACAGATTTGTAAATCCCACCCTGTGGGGGCTGAGGGAGCAACTCACACTTTGATTTGTAAGGATCTCTCTTCTCTCTTCTCTGCATGGGTCAAAACTGACATTATAAAAGGTCAGAGGGAGCTGTCCAAGAGACAGAGTTGTAGAATGCATATTAAAGGCTGGTCCTGTGAGTAAGGCAACAAACACCTTAGGTCTCTTGTGACTTTCAACAAATCCTCTATGATCTTTCTCAAAAGATGTTTTTTATATTTTAACACTCCTAAAGTAATACAACTGTTCCAGTAGTCTTCTGTTTTCAGTAAAACTGATGAATGACCTCAGAAGGACAAAAGTTAAAGGTGGTTAAATTTCATTTGGGGTTCATATCCTGTTCTTAATGAAGAACTGCCCTCCTTGGTGTTGAGGAAGAAACAAGACAGCCTGATAATTATGCTTGGCAAAAAGACTGTGATAATATAAAACCTATAAGCTAACTAGAAATGAGAGCTGGCTTCGATATCTAAGATGCCAAAGCCAGTTACTGAATAGACAATAGAAAAGACAATGGCTGGGCCAGCCAAAGGAGAATCCCTATGATTAAACAATACCCTAAGAAAGTAAAGAAATGCTGAGAGTCCAAAGGTCGAAGAGACCCTGGCAAGGTGGCAGGGAAGAAAAAAGAGAGTTTTGTAAGTGGATTTTAAGGTTTAAAATGTAACACAATATGGTAATGTAGTAACTGTTATAGGCTATATGTAAATTCTATAGGATTTGTGTCTTGTACTGGTTGTTTACTGTGGATTGGAATATTCACCACAGAAAAAGATATAATGTATTATAACAAGAACTTGAGAGATACACACACACACTCTCTCACATACCCAGACACACACACACACAAAAGCTCTTTCTCACTTGCTTTCTCTCTTTCTCTTTCTTTTTTAGGGGCTTGCTTTTAGCTGTGGCTGGCTCTCATGTTTCTGGGTGGAATTGAGTCCTGAGATTGTCAGGAAAAGTCTTTTTTCTCCAGCCCCGTGCCAGAAAAGTCCTGAGTGGTCATCTCTGTCTCCAAGGTTGTTTATTCTTTTCCTGTCTATTACATTCTTTCCTGCCCTGTGAAGGTCTGTGTAGCAGCTTAGGGAGCCAGATCTGACCTCCTCCAAGGGTGGTGTTAACTCTTTATACTAAGTACTATGTGTTCTATGTTTACAATTAATTACCAATACCTATTACCTATGTTAGACAGTGCTTTTCTTCTCTAATCCAATCCAAAAGTGCCACCATCACAGCAGAAGATGGAGGACAAGAAGAAGAAGAAGGACAGGGATGCACCCAAATCCCTCCATCTTGTCCTCTTGACCCCTATTCTAAAAACCCCAAAATTCTGCTTTTCACCCTGTGATAAGTTACTTATCATTCTAATTACACTCTTGTGGCTTGCAACTCCTCACACAAGGTCGGCAGTCTTTCCCATGGGCTGAAATCAAAGGCACTGGTACTTTTGACTCTGTGCCAAGATTCTCGGACCCCTTGCCAGGGTCTCGGACCACTCAGGGCATCCAGAGGAATGTCCTGGGTTCTGACAGCTGGCAGCTTGAGTAAGCCCCCCTTTTTGCCCATGACCCATATAAGAAACTGCATGTTCTGAGAGCAGCCCTGGACTTTGGAGATTCCTTGTGACTGTTGCAGCGCCCACCACGAGATTCCTACACTTGGTTTTCCAGACTGAAGTCTCAAGTGTCCCTTTAACCTCCCTGTACAGATTATTTTCCTTTGTTGAGGGTTTGACAGGTGTCACAAACTAAAAATCCTCCCATCCCTGGGCATGACCTGATTAATTTTAGTCTGAGGTTATTTTTAAACCTCATTTTACACCGCTTCTTGTCAGTGGTGACAATTCATTATGATAATGAAGGTTAATAGAGAGGAACTTTTTTCCATCAACTGTGAGAGATGATGTTTAATTTTCTGTATGGAACCCTTATAAAAAATTTGCATTTTCCTTGAATGGCAGACATAATATTAATAACAATTATGAAAAGAGAGTTTCTGAAGAGAAGTACATTAATATGAGTGTCAATATTAGCCAAAGGATTAAACAAAAAATGTGGTCAGGAAAAAGCAAAGCAGGGAGACAATGAATGGTTATGCCTTGAAAAATAAAAACATAGCAGAATTTTATCAATACCTTTTATAGAAGCCATTAAAGAATAAGAGACGTTAGAATGAATTTAGAAGCTCTTGTGTATGAACACTAATGCCCAGATCTCTGCAAAGGATGGAGCCAGATCTTCTACCTTGCAGTTGTCCTTGCACAGAAGCAAGAAGAATTCTGATCTCCCATCCAGGATTCTAGTTCTGATTTGCATTTACATTTCCAACAACTTCACACAGCACCTACTGCCCCCAAAATCCAAGATGGTACCTGTGGGGGAATTTATCTCACCCTAGACATAGGTGTTTGCAATACAGACTCCTATAGGATTCTGGGATCCCTTTGTAATCAGGAGAGATCTGTTTGGCAGAGTTAAAGGAGTGGGGGATGTGGTTGTTTTATTGCAAGGTGACCAGCTGGGTCACAACCCAGGCTCCACTGACTCACCACTGGCTATAAGAGCACTTAAACTGGTCAAGACAGTACCTCAGTGTACTCTCCACTCCCTTTGCTTTTTGTGCCCATTTACCCCATGGGGGTTTGGTGTTTTGACAGAGCAGACCTGCATCATGACACGCAAGGCTGACATAAAGTCCAGAAGTTCTCAAGTGGAATTAATTTCAACTGGTTACTTGTGGGATTAAAAGCTCTCGGAGTCAATTACTACCAGTGCTGCCATTTGTATTGAATTTACCCATGTTAAATGTTAATCACAATTGCTTTGTATCTTGTTGGGGCCTATTCAAGAGACAGAAAGGCTCCAGATGCTTTTAATGAGATAGGGGAGAAGCCTAAGATAGGCATTAAATGTGGGATTCTTTTCTATGTTCTGACAGGAGAATAATGGTTTATATGTCTGCCATGGGAAGCCTTTTGCTGAAATAAAATTGGGTCCTCTTCTGGGACAGCAAATTACTGATGTCTCTCCAGAAAATGCCTGTTCCAGTCTTGTGAAACACACATCCTTGGTGGGCTAGTTCAGATCTCATTAGAAATTATTCACAAACCTGATGTGCACAAGTGGGAATTTGTTTGTTCTACAGACATCTAAAGAAGTATATGCCAATTTATACAGAAACCCCTCTCACTGTAAAGAGGAAACTTATAGAGTTTGTGTAGGGTTGGATGAGATCCCTGTGAATGTCTGCTGAGGTCTGGTCCTGGGCAGATGACAATGTCTGATACACATCTAGGAAAGCATTATTTTCACTTATGTTTCCTATGCAACAACACAAGAATAAAATGTAACTGGTCAAGAGTGTGAGAAGTTACTGTTTAGTAGTTTGGAAGCGCCTTCTGGATGTAAAATGGACATTTAGATACCCTTATAATTTTAATTTGACCAGTGGCTCTGTCTTCCAGTAAACCTTTGTCTCAAGGCAGTGATTTCAATGTTAATTACATTTTTCCTATTAAAACAGGTGGCTGAATTGCAAGTCTATTACACAGATCATTTCCTGTTGTAAGACTGGTAGATATATAATTGTGCTGCTGTTCTTCAAGCATCTAACCACAGGTTTGGGATAGTTTTTCCCTTTCACAGAATGGGGCAAATATTTTTTCAGCCTCCTATTCCTGTGAATAAACAGTTTCTCTGCTATCTGAAAACCTAAATCGCTCACATCTGTATCTAAATTTCTTGCAGCCTAAATTTCCTTCAGCATAAAGCCAATTAAAAGCATAGAAGAATATCTCCCAAAACTTCTTAGCTGAGATTTTAAACCCTTCAGGCTGGAGCAGCTCTTGAGGCAGAGGCATCTGCCAGGTCTGTGCAGCTGTAAATGTGCAGGCCCAGGTGATGCAGACACAGCTGGAAAGCAAAACCCTGGAATCTATACTCACTTTTCCACAGCAGGCTGACGCTGAGGTGTCCTGGCATGATGCAACAGTGAGTGAAGGTCTCTGGAGATCCTACCCCAGAGGCTCCTGAGGCCAGCAGCACCTTGAGTGACTGCTGAGATGCTCAGGTCCTCAGGTGTAGCAGCGTGGCAGGACCGGGAAATGCTGCTGCCTTCTCAGAGTGCCTCCTTCAGAAGCTGCTCAGAGCAGGCCAAGGAACAGCCATTGCAGGTCCATGCACACACACACACAGGGCTCAGAGCAGGCACAGGAACAGCCATTCCAGGTCCATGTACACACACACGCCTCAGCAGTGGAAAGGCAGGAAAGGCCTCCTGTATGATACATTCCAGCAGAAGTTTATTCCAGCATGCTGAAAGGATCAGGGACAGAAGACCCAGACCGTGTGGTGCTCAAGGATTGAGTAGGGGGTCAGTGGCCAAGGACTTGAGGGCACAGGGGCAGTGCAAAGTGTAGGGCAAAGGGCAGCAACTTACAGAGGGGATGAGGGATGGGGTGGGCAAGGCTAAATGACCAATGATGGAAGCCATCAAATGTAGATTGGCAGTAGTTCTGCAAAGCACCGTGAGCAAAGTCCTCTCAGTCTAGGCAGGGAAGACTCTGTGGTAAATATTTCCAGGGCAAAGCCTGGAACTTTCCCTGAGGGGATTTTCAGGGNCCAATAACCTGATGGCCCAGGGGCAGTACAAAGGGCAGCAACCATAGAATGCTATGAGGGATGAACAGTTGGAGTGGGCAGGGTTAAGTGACCAGTGAAGGAAGCAGTCCAGGGTAGATTGGCAGTAGTTCTGCAAGGCACCATGAGGGAAGTCTTTCAGTCTAGGCAGGGAACTGGTAAATCTTTTCAGGGCAAAGCCTGGAAGTTTTCCTGAGGGAATTTTTAGGGTTGCCACACTTCTGAGATCTACAGATCACCTGTCAACCACCAAAAGGANTGGAGGTTTTTAGGGTTCCCACACTCAGGTGTGCCACACTTCTGAGATCTACAAATCACCTGTCAACCACCAAAAGGAGTCTTCTAGAGCTTCCCAGCATCAGAAAAGGGGCCATTGTGCTATTTTGCTGAATGCTGTCTCTCAGAGCCATGGCTGCCTTTGGTT
Source organism: Alaudala cheleensis (assembly GCA_013398995.1). Lineage (NCBI taxonomy): Eukaryota > Metazoa > Chordata > Aves > Passeriformes > Alaudidae > Alaudala > Alaudala cheleensis. Next base: position 37,234 of record VWYE01007581.1, read on the forward strand.
CCCTTGCGATCAAATGTGCAGGTGCAGGGTCCAGCTGCCTCATCACGTATTATCAAAAAGGCCATTTTTTTTCTCAGTTCCCTTGAGCTGAGACATGTCTAAATGACCAGAAAAATAAAATCATTTAGGTGAGTAACACTGCAGCTTGGAAGGCATCAGACAACTGATAGCTCTGAAAATCCAAAGAATAGTGCTCAGAACATGAAAGAAAAATGATCCTGGCAATTGTTGTTGCTTAAACTGCAAGTAAAGTGATAGGGATGTTCTTCAATTAAGAAAATACTGTGCACAGAAATATATGGGACAGGTTTAAAAACTTGAGTTTTTGACAGAATTACACTGCAAATGTTTGTTCTCTTCAGCTCTCCTTAAAGTCAAAACAGCTTTCAATTTAAAGGAGATATTGAGAATGGTGTGTGAATGGATTCCTACCCAAAACATGAATTCAAAATGTCTTTAGCAAGTTGGCTTAAAAACCACTGAAATTGCAGCATATTTGAAGTAATAGCTAATGATTACAGTTAGAATCACTGTGTTTTAACACCCATGTTAGTGGTCTAACAAGGCTGAGCAGACTCATTGATAATGGGGTTCTTAGACCTTTGAATTAAAGGGAAATGTGAACACTAGTAGCAATGATAAAAGCACAAAAGCTGCTAACAAATGAAAAGATAGGTTTAGTTTAGAGGAAAATAAACAAAATGATCCAGTGAAAACGATTTTTTGTTTAGGCAGTAGACAGAGGAATATTAAAAATTAATGGTGCTGGCTAAAATTTCGATACAGAAATATATCTGGGAATGTTATGGATAGAAGTGACAGAGTTTGGATCAGGATGGCCCAGATGATTTCTTCCTTTCTATCCTGCTTTCTAGGACTCCAACTTTTCAACAAGCTACTACCATAACCTTTGGTCAGCATAAACAAACTGGGCAAAGAAAAGTAATTTAGCTGAGCAGTGTCAGTATCTATATTCTGAGCATCACTGTACACAGGACAATCAGTCAACACAATGAACATTCAAAGAAAGAAAATTGAGTCATTTAGGAAAATGGAGGAATTATATGTATATATAGATTAGATAGTATAGATATTTATATAGATATAGACAGATAGTTATAAGAGGAAAATATTAGATGCCAAATTGATAAAGGTAAATAAGATGTTGCAAGCAGGGCTGGGCAGAGTTCCAGGGCAGAGGGAAAGTGGCTCAGCTGTGGCATTTTTGACATGACAATTCACTGCTGTGCAGGTCTCCCAAACAGGGTGAGCAGCAGGAGGGGTGGGAGGAGACCCTGCACCTTTCCTGAACAGCAGCTGGTGCTAAGAAGGCCCCCAGCATCCTGGTTGTTATCAGTAAGGAGTGACCAGCAGGACTGTACTTGGGCCACACCTCGAATTCTGTGTCCCTCATGAAAATAAAGGTATTGAGGTTCTGAATCATGTCCAGAGAAGGGCAAGGGAGCTGGTGAAGGGTCTGGAGCACAAGTCTGAGGTGCAGCTGAGGGAGCTGGAGATGTTTAGCCTGGAGAAAAAGGAGCTCAGGGAAGATGTTATCTTCCTATCAACCTCCTCTCTGAAAGGAGGTTGTAGCCAGGTGGGGATTGGTCTCTCTGACAAAACAAGGTGCTAAATTCACAAAGTGTGAATAAGCAGGGTTGTCACTACAGTTTGGGAATCAGAAATTGCTGCAGAACTGAATATGTAGTTTATTACTGAAAAGCAATAGGTGAGTTACTAATTGACATCACTACATTCTCTCATAGTTTATGTTGTGTGGGTGTTAAATATTATTGTGAGTCCAGTGAGTGGGAAACTGTGATTTGACATTGTGTTTGCTCATTTTGCCACATTCTGTGTGTATGAAGAAGACACAGAAAAATGATTGCAGAAAATTAGGACCTGAAGGTGTTGTTTTTTTTTTTTTTTTAATACTCTGAGCACAAGATTGGTTAAACTGTTTCTTCAATTGAACACAAAGAAAATGACACCTTATGGGCTAGAATTTCTGCAGGTGGTAATTAATGTAGCATCAGTCAGTGCAACTGAGCTACACTCATTTGCACCAATCAGTGATTTACAGAAATTTACATTGGCTTGGAACAGTGTTCTGATTTCCTTTGCACACCTTCCCCACATGTCAAAGGAATATGTATTTTTGTTCTCATGTTTGGACTGTTTGCTAATGAGATAGGTGACAGGCAGTGCGTGAGTTTACAAGTGCCAGTGATTTAAACAAAACAGCAGTTACTATAGCAAATTACTGATGATAACGCTTGCCTGGTTCCATCATAAGGTAGTGCTGTCTCCAGCTGTGTGTTGCTATGTGGTCAGAGGAGATAAAAAAGAGCTTGGGTTCACATGGGTGGAGAGCATTAGTGAATTGCCAGACTATTTTGCACACTGGATAGCATTCATCAGCCTTAGAAAGGCACTCACAGTTAGTTATGTCAGGCATTACAAGAACAACCAGAGCATTTTTGGCCTGAGAGAATGCAAACATTATGCAGTTTGGTCAAGTGGGCTGAGTATGAGTGTCCAGTTCAAAGAATGGAATATGCCTGCTTGCTGTGTGACCTTGAATAAATTGATTTGCCTCTTAGTTTTTATTTATCTCATCTGCAGAATTGTGGTTGTATTGCTGATCTCCACTGAAAAATATTTTGGGATGATTTGCTAGAAAAAATCCCAGTGATGCCTATTTCATTATCTCCAGCAGAGCCCAGTGAGAGCACTTTAAATTTTAGTGCCAAGCTCATAGTAGATGAATCCCTTCCATTACAGTGATTCACCCTCTTGAACCAAGGTTCTGGCTCACAACACTTTCCACTTCTGACAAGCTATTTTCTATTGCTTCCTGAAAAATTGATGGGGATGTAGCTGTTCTGCATTGTTCCAGCGTCACGAATGAATTGCTTGCTGACGAACTTTCCCACTCCAACTACCAGATGTCCCCTTCTAGAATTTGTGGTCTCCCCCTTTAAACACTTTTAAAGTAATTCACCAAATTTACGCAAAGAATGTTGTTTGTTTCTCCAAATTATCCCAGAACCATTAACACAGAACATTTGTAGTTGTTCTGGATTTGGGAAGTCACATACATCAAAAATTGAGATACAGCACAGTCCAATAGGAAGACCTGCAGTTACATTCTTCTCTGAAAACAGGAAGGTGCTGATGGGAATCTGCAGGTGGTCCCTCTCTTCTAGGGCTGGCTCTGCCTGAGGTGACCCTGCCACGATCTGTGGGTCGAGGACACACCCAGACCCCGGTGGGTGCAAGAGTGGTAGAAACCTTCCTGCTGCCGTAGGAAAAAGAGGCTGACTCCTTTGGGGGTATGAGTTCTCAGGGTTTATTTAGCTTGGCAAACTACCCTGAGAGGGGACTGCCCAAAGGAGCACCTCTCTGGGGTGTGCAACACCTTTTAACAGGGAGAGGAACAGTAACAGAGAACCAATCAGAAGGGATCAGGGTGTGGTTACAACTTGGATTAACATCAACTGGGAGCAACAGGGAGAACTTGAGGGAGGGACAAACATGTAACAATGAATCACCAAGAAGAACTGGGAGAACTTTCCAGAACAAGGGGACAGGTTTAAGGGAAACGGACAGGTGCCAGGGGAGGGCACAGGGGAGATGGACAGGAGCTCAGGGAGGGGTGCATCAGGGAGGCAGACCAGGCAGAACCAAGGGCAAACAGCAAAAGGGGGTAGCTTGGAACAAACCAATACAAATGGAAAATCACAAACCCAACAGGAATCTTTGAAAACATCCCCTCAGGCAAACTCACTATGTTTCAGAATAGCAAGATTTTACATAAAATCTAATGTTTGGTCTTTAGAAGTAGCTGTGAAGTACAGCAAAGAATGCACTGGTTTCATAAATTAATCATTTTGGGGGAGGGGGATGTGGCATAATCTCCCAAATCCATTTCTTTTAGGGCTGACATTTAGTTCCCTAAGCAACCTCAAACAACTAACTTGGCCAACTTGTACCTGCCAGCATCACCCAAAGTGACATCAGAATGGGGTTTGTGGTGAATTTACAGGGGTCTGCTCTTCCATCTGCTTCAGTTAATGGCAGCTCCAAAGGCTTTTGCATGCCCAAGGAAAGACTTGGGGCATCTTCTTGTAAACTCATGGGAAAGGTTTATGATGGTATAAACCGCCAGAGTTTGGAAATGTCAGCCACTACTTANAAAACTCATGGGAAAGGTATAAACTGCCAGAGGTATGATGGTATAAACTACCAGACTTTGGAAATGTCAGCCACTACTTAAAGATGGGAATAGCTGCCTGCTGAGTATGGAATTCAGCCTTTGCCATCCGAAAGAGATAATTTTTAACTGGAGAGGAAAAAAGAGGCAGAAATAATCTCAAAGTAACATATTTAAAGTGTCTGAGCTGATGCTGTTTTCGGTGCCTTAGTGAGAGACCACGTTTAGTTGCAATGCAGCTCCTGCAGAGCCCTGCAGTCCCCCAGGCTTTTACAGCACTGTTTCACTGGGATGGCAGAAAGCCCTTCAGGCCTCTCAGGTTTATGTCACACGTTCTGTGGATATTTTCTTTGACAGTGGAGCAAGCTGGAGGCAGCCTTGGCTGCAGCTCATCTAGAGATGATTACATTATGTGCTCTGGGCCACCCTGTATTGGATAATAACATTTGGCTACTCATAAATAAACATCATGTGGAACCACACATCAGAAATTAAAGATGTTAATTAACTGGTTCTGTGAAAGGGAACCTACCATGGCTATAAAATACTCAGGTAAACTGTTATGATTTACCACCACAAAGTTACACTCTCTATGTTCATGATGCCACAGGACATCTTTAAATTGCCTGTGAGCTTTGTCATTCCTATGAATTGAGCAATCCTTACAGCTAATGTATGATTATTCTGGGCTTTTTTGGAGTATTTTCTGCTCTTCCCTATTTTGTATAAAAAGACTGTCTGCATGGAGAAGTGTACTTTGTCATAATTATAAATTAAAAAATTAATTACCTGATAATAAATAAATGCTTAAATAATCTTCATAATTCATCATCTCAAGCATTCCTACAAACATATAAACTTCAAAATGACCTTTCTTCAGCTTCATTTTAGAGATAAATCTGTATTACCCCGAAGAATGGAACTCCTCATGGAAAATCTTGGATAACATTGTACTTGCAAAAGTGAAAGCCATCTGTAATGTGAGATGACTGCAGAGTTCAAGTGACACTGAGAACCTCAGAACTGAGGTCAAAAGTCCAGCTCTCTCATAGACCCTTTCAGGTAGTGGAAGGAGCTAAAAGTTTTTCCTGGAGCCTTCTTTTCTCCAGGCTGAACAACTCCTCTCACAGGAGAGGTGCTCCAGCCCTGTGATCAACTTCATGGGTTTCCTCTGGACTTGCTCCCACAGGTCCATGTCCTTCCTGTGATGGGAACCCCGGAGCTGGATGCAGTGCTGGAGGTGGGGTCTCACCAGAGCAGGGTGGAGAGCCAGAATCACCTCACACAACCCGCTGCCCATGTTTATTTTGATGCAATCCAGGACACATTTGGCTTTCTGGGCTGCAAGTGCACATTGCTGAATCACAATAAGCTTTTTGTCCACAAAGTGAATTTCTCTCCCATGCAAATCTTGACCCATTCCCCATCCAGCCTGTTTGTGTGCTTAAATGTATATTTACATAATACCTGTGAATACAGTACATAAAGATCTATATTGCATGTATGTATATATGTCTATTTTGTCCCAGTTCATTACGGGACAAACTGTTTCAGGCTGGTTTCACCTGTCCTGGATGATGCTGTTTTGCCACACAGATATCTGACATTGAGCTGTTTTACCATACAGAGACTAGCACCAAAAGAAAACCTGTTTTCTCCTGTGAAGAAACTGCGTGAAATCGAACAGGCTTCTTTCACACAGACCTATCTCCAGTCTAGGTGAATTTAGGTCAGGATATATTTTGGTGAATGAAGGCTTTTATTTTTGTTCTGAATGGGCGTGTTTTTGCTGTTGTCCCACAAGAGGGCAGCAAAGGAAAATGGTTGCTGAAACGAATGACAAAAACATTCAAGGACGTTTAAGCGTTTAAGTTTCCCACAGTGTTTAATAAGATTCTGAAAATACCATTGTGTGGGAACTAGGAGAGCTTGTCGAAGCCACCTGGTGAGAGAAAGAGATTTTATTTTTTTTTTCAAAAGCTCTCCAACCTTCTCAATCTATTGATAGCTTAATGAAGTTATTTGCTATTACCTTCAAATATGCTCCCTGATCATGTGATAACAAGCACAGCAGCTGAGCAAGGTCTCCTGGGCTTCAGCATCCTCATCTCTAGTGTTAATTGCTCTATTATTTCAGAATTTAAGTGCTTTATCTCAAATCCCTCTTTCCAAACTCTTTGCCTGTGGAAGAGCTGACACAAATGGAAAGGGCTGCACTTGAAGAATGACCTGGTGGCAACAAACCCATCTCACTCTGGGATATTTCATTCCCAAATCCAACCTAAGTAATAAAGGAATTCTGATTGGGTGTGTGGGGGTGGGGGGAGTTGAGGTTTGGGGCGTATTTTTGGCAGCTTTACCCAGAGCTATTCAAGCAGGAGTCAGGGTGTTATAGCTGGTTCGAGTTGCTGGGGGAGTGTCTGTGAGCTGCAGTGGCTGTGCTGAATGCAAATAGAGGTTTAATCAAAGTGGTTCTGTGCAGCAAGCTGCATTTTCATTGATGTGTTCTGTAGTCCTTGCAGGCAACCAGGGCACCAGCATGTTAATTAACTATAAAATATACAGGATAATTTTCCTGTTTTAAATGTTTCAGCTTCTAAATAAATGACAAACAGAAAGTAGAGGAAAAAAAACCCACAAAAAACCCAACAAAAATTAGCATAGGAAAGTGAAGGCATTGTTCCAAGGGATGTATTGGAGCTTGGATTTGGACCCAAATCTCAGTTGTTTTGTAGCCTCAGGATTGTGGTGTTTTCTGCTACCACTGCTGCCATATTGTACCTAACAGAAAGTGTGCTCCAGGTGATACCAGAACACAAGTGAGAGGGACAGGGACACAGGAACAGGTTTGTTCATTCTAAGCAGGATCTCCCCCTATGCTGGTGTCTTCCAGTGAATGCAGTGGAACAAGAGGTGAATTGCAGCAAGCCCCAAGTGCAGCCAAAACTGTTACAGTTTACCTGAGGCTGAAGATGCAGAGAAACTACTCCTTTTAAAATTATGCCCCAGGGCTGCTAGGTCTGGCTTCAAGACCTGGCCATCCCTCCACCATGTTCCTGACTGCTTGAAAACAAACCCTGAGCATCTGCCCCAAGGGAAGCACCAACCTGCAGCTTAGATGAAGAAGGGGACTGTCCCCACTGCCATCTGAGGTGGATGTGACTGTACAGAGCTGCTGTCTTAACTGAGACAAACTTGGCTGCCTGGAACATTGTTCTAAAAAAAAGATTGTTACCTCTGTGTTTCTCTGTCCCTGCCTTTTATTTTTTACTGCAAACTGACCTATTTCTTTTTTCCTAGTGGAGATGTTATCTTCAGATTCAAACTAAAAGTGATAACTAAGCAGCCAAACTGCAAGTGATAACTGAACACTGCACCTTGTCTGCTGCTGCTGAGACTGTCCAGCATTCACTGCAGTGCATCCATTTTTGTGCATCTCTGTGGAGCAGCAGGCTGGGTCTCGTCTGGGACCTGTCTGCAGCTGTGCAAGATCCCCTGGCACATCTGCCTGACACCAGGCACCACGTCCCTCTGTGGTCTTTGGGTCGTGCTTCTGCTATGGCTTTTTATGGTGAAGGGCATGGCCTCATCCCTTCAGGGCTGCAAGAATCAACCCTAGATCTGTTCCAGGCCAGGAAAGGCTCTGGTTAAGACCAAAAATGAAACCCACGTGGGATACAACTATGAACACAGTGTAACACTTTAAAGCAAGGCAAAATGAATTTTTTTTGGTGTTAGACTGAATATCTAAAATAGTAAGTACCATTCAGCTCTCCAGAGCTCTAGCAGATGGATGAACTAGGAGTGTTTTTTTAAGCCAATGCACATCTCTCCAAGTAAAATGCCACTCTCCATTATTCTGAGTTGGAAGAATAATGAAAGAATCAATCAAATCCTCTAACACTGACAGAAGACAGACAAAAATCCATGAGTCCCTTTGAGGCTCTAAGAGGATTAAACTCCTCAGGCAGGAACTCTTCTATAAGGGTTCGTTTATGGTAAGAAAAAAGTTTGATAGATGTGTATGGTCAGTTAAAAAAGCAGCCTGGAAAACCTTGTATGTTATCTGAGGTGAAACAATCCCGTTCTTTAGATCTGTGTTAGGATCAACAGCCTGAAATGCAATTTTGAGTCTGATACAAACAAACCAAGAAGCACCAGACAAATCCCTCTGGTGCTTAGAGCTCTTCACGCCCTTCCATGTTCAGTCCATTTGTTTCTTTGGTAGCAAACTCCTCAAGGCTGGCATTATAGACACACTTAGAGAAGCAGCTAATGAGTGGTTAATGCAACCTGAGACCACTCAGGGAGCCTTGGGTAATCCCACCCAAGGATCTGTGTGCAGTGGTGGAGTTGAGGAGAACCAAGGAAGATCCCCTTCCATCAGCAATGGCTTCTGAGCTGTCAGCACCCCACATGAGTCTGGATTAGTGCAAAAGAACTGCTGAATTCTTCCCCTCATGCACAGCCTAATTGCACCTGCATCTGATAACATTTCCATGAGCACTGACGAGATAACTAACTCCTTTTACATAGTGTGCAGTGGGGTTCCAATTTTGGCTAGTGATTATTACAAATCAAGGAGTATCTGGTGTAATATAAAATTAAGTGTAGCATGAATGAGCCATTTCTTTGTATTTTGCTCAGGTGAGATGATGTGTTGGAGAATATAAGGCACAGGGTAGAGTTTTAAGGGTTTTTTGGGTTGGGTCTCAGGCTATGTTCTCCTGATTGGAGACAACAAAAGTCCCATAACTTCATGGTTGCAATATATTATTAAGGTTGTTTTAAGCATTGTGGGGAGCAATGATTTGTCTGTGCAGGAGCATGGTGGTGTTAACTACTGCAGCATGTTTTGTGACATTGACAGAGATATACACACCTGTAATGCTATAAAGCCCAGGGCTTATGGAGATCCATCAGGGAGATGTCCGGGTGTTATTCTCAGTATTACTTCCATTTAAATATTCCTAACACATTTGGATGCTGTACAGGACAAAGATATTAAAAAAAAATCTTTGATCTGATTTGAATGGAAACACATGAAATACTGGGGATTGCCAGAAGAAAAGTTAGAAAAGTCAGGTTAGAAAGTTCACCTGCTTTCTGCCACCCTGCTTCTCATTTCAATTGCTATCTCATTCACAGCATTGAATGACAAATTGGTTTGGGTTGGAAGGGACCCTTTTAAGGACCATCTCGTCCAGCCTTACTGCCAAACCTCAAGGTTAGACTGGGTCTTACTGCTGACCTGAAAACCTCAGATGTTATGTGTCCTTGTGGGAAACTGATGTGATCTTTGAGCAGAGTCAGATGATTTCCATGCACTCTAATTTGCATTCTGAATTTTTGGCTGTGCTGTAAATACAATAGCATTATATTTTTGGACATATCTGCGTTCCTTGTTCAAGGCAGAGGGTATTGAGCATAAGGAGAGCATCTGATAGTTGTTTATTAAAGGCCCACATGAGTTGAGAGCTCCTTTTAAAACTGATGCATTGTGGAGAGATGAGAACAGCAGATCTTTCTGCACATTAGCATTCTGTGCTGGTAAAAGACTGAGTACTATTTAAGGGTGTCACAGGAAAGCAAGAAAGAGAGAAAGTTGTTCATAGCTACCTAAACAATGATTACACAGTAAATGGATCCCTCAGAAAATACTGGAATGATTTGTAATGCTTGTGATTTTCCTCTGAGTGCAGCATGACAGATTTGCAGATGAATTAGACTGCAGCAGTCAGCAGATGTGATTGTTTTCCAGAACCATTTTTTAAGACAACCCTACCGATTACTCTGATTTTTTCAAGCATCCTACCTCCAAAAGCAGTTTATATGGTTTCTTTTTTTCCCCCACCACCCACAATATATTAAAGATTTTTGTGTTTATTAACTTATAAATGAAGTGAGACATAAGAGCACGTTGGTTTCATGACTGCTTGTTTCAGATACGCAGGACCGAGCCTGTGTTTGCCCATGGGTGTGTTCTGCATGCAGTTTTAGATCCTGCCTGTTTCTGTACTTGTGACTCTTTATAACTTCCATCATTCAAGCATCAGAATTATAAAATATGAGAAGATACCCATCAGGATCATTAATTCCTGGCCCTGCACAGGAGACCCCAAGCATCATCCCATGTGCCTGAGAGCTTTGTCCAAACCCTTTTTGAACTCTGTCAGACTTGGTGCTGTGACCACTTCCATGGGAAGCCTGTTCCAGTGTCCAGCCACCCTCTGGATGAAGAACCTTTTCCTGATATCCAACCTGAACGACCCTCAGCAGAGCTTGAGGCCATTCCCTTGGGTCCTGTCACTGGTCACCAGAGATAAGAGGTCAGTTTCTGCTCCTCCTTTTCCCCTCACAAGGAAGCTGTAACTGCAGTGAGGTGTCCCCTCTCCTCTCCTCCTCTCCTCCAGGCTGAACAATCCAAGTGACCTCAGCTGCTCCTCATGGTACCAGCTGCCTTACCACAAAAAATAGAATTTGCACCTATCTCTAACAAGGGTTCAGGTAATGCCAAGTGTGGGAAGATTAATGTACTAAAATAATTTCATATAAGTGTGTATATGAGTGTTCCATCACCAAACTTGATATCATGCAGCCAAGTGCTATAGCATAACTCAGGAGAAGTATCTGTTATGATCTGACTGCTCTAGAAATAGAGCTCACAGTCCCTAATGTGCTTTGGCAACCACAGTAATGAACATCGCGCTGGGGGGCTACAGTCCAGCAGGAGTACAAGATTCAACATGAAGAATGCCAAGATTAGTCCCTGGAGTGGCCTGTCAGTGCTGGCAGGATGATGATCATGAGGGAAAGTCAACAGCAAAGATCAGATTAGGAGAAGGATTCACAGGTCTACTGAGACATCAGTAGACACTTTATGCTGTTTGTCTTGGAAATAAAGCTCTTAGCTGAGCTGGTTGGTGTTCCAATAAAACTTTGAGCTCATTCTTTCCACCAATTCACGTATCTGTGGGTGAGATTTGCATCAGGAGAGTGGAGACCTGAAGTGATCAAGGAGTCTTCAGACACAGCTGGAAGGAGATAAGTTGCCATGAATGCTTGAAGAAATGCAATGTATATACTCCTGAGGAAAGGATTAGGTTGGGGGAGAAATTTCAGGACTTGGCAGACTGACAGGGTCCAGGTCATAGATTAAAATCAAGCGAGGTCAGAAATTAATGCTAATTTTTGTTTGGGTCATAGAACTAATTTATTTAGATTATCCACCCTTAGATGTTTTCAGTGTAAGACAATAAAAACGGGGGCATAATGTGCAGAAGGACTGTGCCCACAGGCAATGCCCACAGCTCTGAATGCAGGATCCCTGCCTTTTCTTGTGGTGGCATTGTGAAAAAGGGATGTACAAGAGCACTTTTTTTCTGGATTTATCCTGAGCCTGGTTACTTGCTGCTATGGGAATCAAAATTAGTAACTTGGTCTTCTGTGTCTGCTTCATCTTTTCCATCTCTCTGGCCAATAATTTCATCCTGCCTGTAGGTGCAAAGAGGAAATGCTTTGTCATTTTTACTTGTTTCATGTTTTAAGTGTTTCTGCAAAGGAATAAAAAGCTTCTGCAGCAGAAATATAATCCTATGTTTTCTAGGTAAATTAATCTAAAAAAAGGAGGTTCATGGTTTCTCTACAAGCCATCACACCTTGAATTTTTTCACTTATTGAAGACAGAGGAGATAGGAAAAGTTGTAAATAAAGATGTTTCTGAAGAAAGAACTTTTTACATAGTTCAAGAGCAACCATAGAAGGGCACAATGGACACAACTTACTCCAGCATGCTGCAGTTTAAACTTCAAGCTTTTTAGAAAGGTCATTATTTTTTTGGAACATTTATGTGGACACATCAAAAACATGACTGACAAACCCCTGAGTTTTGCTTCCTGGCATTTCCCATGAGTCATGATGATTTCAGGACACTTATGACAGGCATCCAGCAAAAGTGCTTTCCTGTTGTCTTGGAGAAGCTGCTTCTCTGCCTCAAAAACACCATTTAAAATGGTGTAAGACATTAGGAAAAGACTGAGCATCAGAACCTGTGGGATAAACTGCATAAACACAACCAATAGAATGGAAACATGGTGCATGACATTTCAGATGCAATTGTTTGCCTACATAATTTAAAAAAATCTATTTTTAAATAGCATCTAAGGGGCTTGATGACACTAAGCTGTTCTCCCTCCACTTAGGTGAAATTGAAAAAGTCTTCCCAAAAATAACTCTTGTGAAATTCTCATTTCGTGCCCCTGAGCAGGATGTTATGTCTTTAAGAAGTCTGCCCTGCCCTGACACTACCCCTGGTGACAAATAGCTGTGTAGGCTCAAAGCACTGTTAAAAGGCTTGAAGTGCACTGGAAACTGTGCTCCCTTCTCCTGAGGCCCTGACAAGAGAACAGTGTGACTGGGCTGTGCTCTGAGGTGAGGCACTATTAATAATTCAGAGCAGCAGAGACTTTATGCTGCCTTGCCATTGTGATTTTCCAGTACAAATCTCTCACCTCTGTCACTCGGTGGGAACTGCTAATCCAAGTGAAAAATTAGGAGTTATTCTCATCTTGGTGTCAGAATTAGGAAACAGTGCATTTTGGGTAGGGAAAGGGAAAAATGTTTCTTGTCAGCCTTTGTCAGAAGTTTCAGAAATACATCATGAATTGCAGGTTTTAAGTAGATAACTGGGTTATTTGGAAGGTATTTTATGAACATTTAATGTGCCTCTTTTTCTTCCCTCCAGACAAATTCAGAGCTAGCTTTTCCTTTCATTCTTCTTTTACTGTATCCCGTGTCTTCTGTTTCCAAGAGCCTTTTCTGGATGTGGAATAAAAGCATACAGAAGCCTTGCCAGATGATATGTAATATCATCTGTATATACAAAAATGAGAGGGACACATCATTATAATAAACTACTCTTGTAGAAAACCCTTCAGTTATTTATGTCAAGGCCACATTTCTCGTTATAAGGGAAAGTACAAAAACCCTCAGTTGGACAAGGTCACACAACTCCATGAACACTTCCTGACATCTCACTGAACCCTGTATGAAGAAGTTCTTGTTAAGAAACCAATGCTCTTCCCCAGTGGGTCTCAGAGCCTTGCTTAGAACAACTGCAATGGGGAGTGATTGCTCTGAGCACTGGGGTAAGGAAGGAAAAATGGCAGAGTGAGAAGTAAGGGAGTGGGAATGGTGGAATGCAATTGTGGGAATTTCTTTCTTGATGCTTGACTACAGAGTTTTTTGGTAAAATCATTGAAGCAGTTATATAAGTGATTGGGAAGCTAAATAGCTTGGTGCCAGTTGTAAGCCACTGGTTTACAACGCCTCCAGTGCATTCAAAAAGGAAGATCTATAACAAATTATGTTTTTTCCAGGCTCTGAATCAATGCATGAAATTGAAAAGGTTTTCCTTCCTCATCTTCAGTCAGTATTTCATTTTCAGTAGTAGTAAGAGCTGTGAAACATCCTCAGGACTGAAGATTTTATTTTCTTTTGGTTCTTTATCTCAGTAGTGAAGAGATAATGCCAAATTCATGGCTATAGAAAACAGAAAGCTTTAAATATCCAGCCTGGCTGTTGGAATTTCACAGATTGGAGAAAACACATTGTTTCCCATCAGTGGACTCAGACACTTGTATTTGAATAAAGCATAATTTCCAAAAAGGTCTCCATAATCTCCTTTTGAACTCTTCAGGAGATAACAAGTCCATTGTTTTTCATTGTGTCCTGTTACAGTGGTTAGGAATATTTGCTGTCAGATGTATGTACTTTATTTCCAATTTGGCCTTGTGTAGCTTCCCATCATGATTTTTGTTCTGCTTTTCTTCACTAGATTAAAGATGTCTCAAGAAACTACTATTTTTGGCCCATGAAAGCATTCATATATTGGAACTAAATCAATTAACTCAAGTGAAATCTTCATTTCCATAAGCTACACAGCCTGACTGAGTTCTGGCACTGACCTACAACACAATTTTTATGAACACATTTTTGAGAATCTTAAGGATCACAAGATCATAGAATCATAGAATCATTTAGGTTGGAAAAGATCTCTAAGATCAACAAGTCCAACCATTAACCCACCACTGCCAATGCCACCATTAAACAGTACCCTAAGTTCCAGGCCTAAACCTCTTTTAAATACCCCCAGAGATGGTATTTCTTGATGGTATATCACTCTACCACTTTCCTGTGAGCCAGGGCTGAAAGAATCTGGCATCTGAAATGGACTTACACAGAAGACAGGTGCCCAAATTTGAGGCTATGGCCTTGAGCAAAGTTGATGGTGACTGTTGTTTAGATGTAGTGGCTTCTACATTAAAAGAGGAACTCTGGTTGGATATCAGTCTCTGCTTCAAAGACAGATTAAGCAAGTTTTTTTAATTGCTTTACAGATAATTTCTTAGCCTTTGGAACAATGGAGCAAAACCAACTTCTTCCTAATGTATTGATGCTAAGATGCAAGACTTTCTGACATCCACAAGATATATTCCAGCATGGGTTTAAAATAAGAGATGGATAATGATTTGGAACAATGAGGATGGTTTTTGGACTCTTAATCAAAGAATCCATAGTAGGGCATGGCTAAGTGTCTGAAAGAGGGTGTCCCCATCACAGTGGTTGCTATCAAAGTTTTCTTCTTTGGATGTTTGATAGGAGATGCTCCCAATAGAGAATCCAAAGACATGGGTTGCTGTGCCTAGCTGAGACTGGCCAATGTCAGTATGCTCTGCATGGGAATACAGACTAGATGTGAAGGCAGCATCAAATGTGAAAATAAAACCTGTGAAACTGTGTTCTAGGGGCAATGGGTGGTGCTGGTGTTCTCTGTGCTCACCATGACCTTAAAGCTGAAAATAAAATATTGACTTTTATCCATAAAGCTAAAAAGCTTTATCCATAAAACTTGGAACTTTTTTCATGGAGTTTCTTTTTCATTTTTAAAAAATATAATTCCCAGACTCATGGAGGCCCTCCTGCTCCAGTCTTCTAGCTCTGAAATTGATGTGAGCAGAAATATGAGGTGAATTGATGCCTTGCAAAAATGCTTTGAGGAAGGAAAACTTTCAGTTCATAGAAGTGAGGACCTCTATGGGTCTGGAAGGGAAGTATGGTGGAGATCCACAAGCTGCACTGGGCATGTGACCTACCTTGTCTGAGAGAGTAAGAGGAGGAAATGTTGTTGCTTAAATTAAGTTTTAAGTATTGGTGAGTTTTTTGTTTCTAAATAAATCAGGAGTGGATAAATAAAATAGAAGTTATGACTACTGGGATTTGTTTCTTCTACAGGAAGCAATAAAAAAACACCAAACACAGCCAGCAATAGAAAAGGATCTTGTTGGAGATGGTTCCATGAAAACTTGCCTGCTAACATCCTTATGGTGGTTTCTGAGAGGTAATGGGTCCTGCCAAGTTTATTGCCAGGAAAAGGGGAGTTCCATGGGGCAGCAGGTAACTCCACACTGCAGTGTCAGCTGTGACATGTGGGATGTATTCCCTGTGCTCTCATTATCCTGTGAACAGGTGTGGGGCTACCAAGCTGCCAAGTGGAACAACTTGCAGATTATTAGGCTGCTAGTGAAGAATGAGCTGTAAAGGCAAGGTATTGATACCCGTTGTGGTATAGATCCTGCTAGGATCTTCTTCCCTGCATCATTCAGATGGAAGAAGTGCTAAAGAACAGCTCCCAGCTTGTTCAAGCCTCTGGTCTTGCCTTTCTTGGGAACAGGGACACAGGGAATGGATTGGTGCCACTGCAAGACTTGGTCATATCCATGCAGAATATGCTGATTCTGAGACAGGGTTGTGACTCCTGACTTCTGGATGGAGCTTTAGAGCATCGATCTGGGCACATCCAAAAAAGGCAATCACTCAAGTGAAGCAAAACTACTTGGTGATTTATAGAAACTTACAAAACTGAGAGCCTGTCAAAATAGTCTCTGTGCAGATTAAGAATAGGAGGAAGTTGTTATATTTTTTTATAATTTTAAGTAACTGATGAGTTAATTAAAATTATACTTAATATCCTGAAGCTATAATAATATCCTTTGGAATACCCCATGTCACTACTGCTGGGAGTAGATTTTGCAATCAAAAGTCATTTCACACATATCATCTGTGTTAGAACCTTAGATTTTCAGCAAACCAGCTGAGATTGCTTCTTCTTTGTCTCCATGTGGCAACAGTGGTGCTTTTTTGTTTTCAACTAATATTGTAAAGCTGAAGGAGGCACTGATTTCAGGACCCTCAAAAGGTACGTGACCTGTGAAACAGAGAGGTGTGCAGTGTATCAATATTACCACAATATCCCACACATAATATGATTCTGTGATCTGGAAATATTTCACAACCAGAAAAACAGAACATCTTGAGGTGAGGGAGATCTGGGTCAGGAGAAGTAGCATGAGATGGCATTTTACAGGAGATTAACCAGCCCTGCATATACTGTTGTTTTCACATGAAAGAGCTGATTAAATCAGTCTCTGGGTGGCTCTGTAACTCTGACAGCTATCACATACAGAACAGCTTAAGGGTAAATAGACAGAAAAGATGAAAATTTCTAGAAAAAAAATTGGGGCTTATCTACTAAAGTTACATAAACAACAGAAATTTTTTATTCTTCTGGAAGAGCTAATGAGAGCATTCCTTAAAAACTGCTGTAAGCCTCAAGTGCCTGGAGATATGCATATTGAGTTTTTACCCCTTCCCTCCCATCTGCCAGCTGCTCTGCTGTCATATTTTTTCTCCCCTCCTCCAGCAGAACACAGAGCTGGGGAAACCACAAACCCTGAATTGTGTCACTGCACAGGAGAAGATGGATGGGGAGGTTAATAAGTTGACTGTGCAATTATAACACTCACCATGTACCACTGACGATGGTTAATGTGGTTATTTCCTGCCCCTCTGATTATTTTTCTGCCTGTTTTTTGAGTCAGCTGTGGAGCCAGGCTCTGCTCCCTGCCTGGCTGCTCCACAGTGGGCAGCCCCAGGGAACTTGGCTATCAGGCACTTTGCTGTGCTGGGTGTTTGTATAAACTCCTTGACTCCCAGTGCACTCAGGAAAGGCAACTGAAGTTCTGCTAATGAGAAAAAGATTAGATGAGATTTTTATTTTTTTATTGCTGTGCTTTTCCAAATGTGAAAACAACTGTGAAATAACCAGGAATGGATTAAAGCTGAAGACACTGAGTGATTTTTTTCCCCAAAGCTATTTTTTGAAACGCTTTTTTTGCTAGCACACAGTTCTAAATGATATCACACCTATCACATTGTTCTCAGTTGAGTTAAACTCAGTGGTTTGAGTCCTAATGTGAGCCAAAAGTAGATACCTTGACTGATATTGGTACCTGACTGTGAATTTCAAAATATGCTTTATAAAAACTGGTCAATAGCATAAATTAATTAACCCAAAATCTCCTTCACTGCCCTTCAAATAAACACTCCTGCTACAGGTATAACAATATAGGTGGGATGGTTGCAAAATGCACTTGGAGCACTACAAAATAATGATTTTGGTACAGAGCTGTTGTCCAGATTGTCAATATTCCATCTGCTTTAATGATTGAGTACTTCAAAGCATAAGCTGCTCTTGATGCAGTTGATTGCATGTTGCTTTTCAGAGAAGAAAGCTGTGGGTTTCAGCTTCTTTATTTAGAAATAATTTAAGAGCTCCTGACATAGAGTTTGTTGGAGGAACTGAGATACAAATTTCTAAGGAGGCAGCCTGCTACTGTTTGGTTCTGTGTAGAGCACATTTGTAGAAAGAAAAAAGGTGACATCAAAGAGTATAGTCAAATTTTGCCAAGGGTTTCTTCTCCTAATAGGGAAAATCTATGAAAGTCCTCAATATTGCTTTGGCTGAAGCATTATGATATCAAGGTAATTTGCTTTTATTAACCCAGGCATCCCTGTTTCAAGGGATAACTGCTGGGTGTTTGGCTTTATAGACCTTCTTGTATGAGTAGTTCTATCCAGAAACCCTGAAGATGGTCGTGAAGGAAAGCTGAATAAACTAACAGTACCACAAAGTCATGAAGTGCAACAAGCTGACTGAGACCATAAATAATAGCTGTACTCCACAGAAAAGAGATACTACAACCAGAAATAACATTGCTGAACCTATAATGTCACCTCATATGAAAAGGAACAAACAGTGTAATTGCTGGGGTGACAAATGATCGCCAATGTAGAAAAATTGTCTCATGCAGGGATTTACCTGCTACAGTAATAAGTGAAATTCCTCACTAAAGAATTGCTCATGGCAATGAGCTGATTTAACAGCAATGAGCTGATATAGGAAACTCTTCATCTGGTCAAAAAGGACTCAGGCTTCACTAGCCACTGATTTTTCTTGGGAGCACAGTTATGCTAATGGGGATTTTGAGAGGAATAACAGAGAAAGACATCTGTGTCTCTGATAAAAAGCAGGAAATTTGGGCCTCTGCTAAGGAGCAGTGAAGTTGCCCTCATAACTCCAGTCTCCAATCCTGTTATCCAGTTAACACCTTCCATTTACTGAGATTTGTCATTACAGAGGCGGTGAGAATTAGAAAGTCAGTTCTGCTGGGCTATTAGCAAGAATTAAATATTTAGAGGAGCAGGGGAACTGAACTCATCCAGCACAGAAAAAAAAAATAAAAAAAGCTTAAGGAGAGGACAGATGTTAATGAACTCTTTGAACCAGCCAAAGCTTCCTTATTTAGTGCCTGAAATACCACAGTAAACATGAAATTAGTTTAAATGTTTCAGGTGTCATCACTTCCATGTCTTCATCTCCTACAGTATCAGCACTTGCCCAGGTAAGCTGAAGGGTTTGACTTTCCATGCGTGGCATTAAAGTGATATTTGTGGGGACTAAAAGGAGTAATACATTTTCAATGAGAGCTGAGCTCATTTACTGGTAGAAACACCACTGGGTATAACATTTCAGACTCATTGCTTTCTCTCTTCAGACCCACTATTCAGTGGCACAACTTTCTGTGGAATTTACTTGTCTAGCTTATTTTCTATTTCAGAATATTGCACTTTACTGATAAAATATTGCCCTATAAACCCATTCATTGGGCCACTTTACAATGAAACACATAATTTTTTTATCTCATTGCAATTAAACACTTTCGTGTTTTGGTACCTCTTTTGTAACTAGACAGTATGGTCTTCTAAAATTTATTAGTCAGGGTGTTCCAGCCAAATGGCCATCTTCTAAAAATGAGGCTAATCCAGCAGCAGTGCTTTTAAGAATCCCGAGTTTTTATTAAAGGCCAAGAAACAGCAGCCTGCAAAAAGCAAGTCTGTATTTACCAAGAATCTGTGTGTGTTGCACTGTACTGTTTGAGTGTGGTTCATCTGGGGATTGCAGTGTGATTACAGGTTCTGCTCTTCCATCTGTGATTTACTTTAAAGACAGTATTTACTGAAACAAACGCGGCTCCTTTGAGAACAGACTTGATGAGAGGTTCATTCAAGCACTTTACAGACGGGTGTGAATCATGGCATGAGTGCTTGTACAAACCTGGGCTATATATTTACTCTTTCCAAGGTGAAGTTCACTAACCAGTCCCCAAAAAATGAACATCCTTTTGATGCAGGGCTTGTAGCACTGAGGTATGCCCTTGTAGCATCTCACTAGGACTGTCTGCTGGCACCCAAATAATTTAGGGCATTCTCAGTCCTGACTTCCCCTCATTTGGGGCAACTGAGTGGGAGCTTAGCAGTGAATTTTGTCTCCTCCTATACTTCAACATGCACTCATTTTACAGCCTCAGGAAAAGCTTGTTTTGGTGACAACTCAGACTGGTGACAGAGTTAAGGGCTAAGCTCTGGAAAACAACACCAGATAATCTGAGTAGTTTCTTTATGATTGATTCAGCTGTGGGCTCCAGACATGTCATTCAAGGTGTAACTCTGTTGTCTGTTTGTCTGTGTGCCAGTCAAGAGGCACAACACACCACAGTGTGTTTGACCCCTCCAGACAGGACTGGTGGATGTGATACAGTGCCCACAGGAGAGCCTTGACCTCCTGCCTTGGGTGCAGGAGGGCAGGTGGACACCAACATGCAATTTAGCTACAGTGCAGGCACCCACCTGTGATGGGGGACACCTCAGTCTATTTTAAGAGTGAACTCAATGGAACCACTGAGTTTAGGACAGGATTCATCTCTTCTGTCTTCCAGATCCTCATACCTGGGCTGATGACACACCTTAAAACCTTTCAGCTGTATTGTCAATATTTTTCCTGTAGTTATGGGGATGAGGCAACCACCTTAGATTGTATAAATCTATTTGAAGGCAATTAAAGGTGAGAAGAACCTACTCAATCTCCTTTTGATTTGCTTTCATCTGAAAAATGTGGACAATATTTTCTCATTTCACCATTATTAAATCCCTACAAAATCCATGTTCTAAATCCCTTCTGTCAGAGGTTTATTCTTGCCCCTTTCTGCAGGAAGATGACACAGCAGAGTGGTGGCCTACATCTACTGTGTCTGGACATTCAGGAGTCAATCACAGCTGGCTGGGGAGAGATGCTGGTACCATTTGTTAAAGTATAGGAATTTGAATCTCATGGAAATATCACACCAGTAAAGAAAAATCACACTCCTTCTAAAAAAAATTAAACCCTTTTTATTTGTATATTTATTTTTATATATAAAAGAAATACAAAAAACAACCCCACAAACAATGCTGATTATGGCAATTCAGTTTTGTCAGCCCCCTCTGCCTGGGCTGCTGCCTCAGACCCACCGGGAGTGAGCAAAGTCCTCCGGTTGTAATGTCCTTTTATGATTCCAGAGTTATTGTTCTCATTAAGAATTTGTTTCTGTTTTTGCCTGTTAAGAGACTGTACAAGTCCTAATACAACAGCTGCTAATGAATACTGTCCAGTAAGTTTTCTTGGTTGTAAGATTAGAGGATTTGGTTGAACTCTTCCTAGAAGAAAATACGTTTTGATTTTTCCTTCCTGTTCACTGATACCTTTGACATAAATCTCTCCCCGGTAGTCGAAGGCGAATCCCCGGTCCTTCAGGATCAGATACGTTTCTTCAGGCACTTGTATTCTGTCACTAACTCCTGTGCTGTCCATTCGACTGGCTAAATTCACTGTCTTGCCCCAGATATCGTACTGGGGTTTCTTAGCACCGATAACTCCTGCTACGACAGAGCCGTGGCTAATCCCTAATTAAACAAAGAAAGAGAAAAGAAGAAAAAAAGGGAAGATAAACTGTGTACAATAATGGCTATAACCCATATTTGCACTTTACAACCAGATGAAGCCTGGTTCAGATACACTCATCTCCAGGCTTAAGAAAGAGGTGCATATATAAAGAAATAAAACAAACAAACAAAAAACCCCACAACCTGGAAAAGCTGGAAAACTTGAAAAGTGATATCAACAGGGTTATTTTATGGGATGCCCATGTCAGTGGAATCACAAAACTTATGTGTCATCTGTATTCTGCACATTATTGCCAAAGCTCCTGAAACCTATTCGCAGGTAATAGGAAAAAATTTTAGGAACTGCACTTGTTGAGGGTGACCTTGTCAGTGCTATAAGTCAAGAGATTGCTTTCTTATGTTTTGTGAAGTGAAAATAAATAAGCATTCTGTGAAGTTGTTGAAAGACTACATTTTGTAAGATTATTGCTTAAAAAGACAAGCAATAGCAATTTTTTTTCTATAACAGTGATTAAGAATAGTTGTAGTTGAGTGTAAGATATCTTTTGGAAAAGTATTTTAGTTTTTAAGGTTTTTTCTCCTTTTAAAAAATATTTTTAAATAATGATAGAAATATTATCAAATACTTTTGCATTCAAGCTCTATGAAATATTTGCATGTGATCCACACTTACTAAGAGTGGATGCCTGTTCCTTGAGAAATCTTGGGAACTATGTGTTTTGCCTTCAAAAGTGTTAGGAAGTGCAGATCAGATAGCGATGCTGTGACCTTCCATGCTGTGACCCTCCATGCTGTGACTGATGAATATAATTCAGCTTTTCTATGACAGGGTTATCTATGAAAGTCATGTCCCTTCCAGGTGTTTTTTTTTGTTTTGGCCAATGATTGAGTCAGCATGAGAAGTCATCACATTTACTCCTGCTATGTGTCATATATTCAGGGTATTTTTTTATGTCCCATCCCACTAGCCATGCAGGATATTCCACCCAGAGCAACAGCTTACCCATCACAGCAATTCAGAGCTGCTGCCACTGGTCAGGTCAGAGAAGGAATTCAATTTTTGTGCAAAACAAAAGTACTATTCCCAGGGTTTAGGAGACACTACTTTTGTCCCTTTACTGAAGAAGAATATTATACGGGGAGATTAATTAGAGACTGTGTGAGTATCAGTCTTGGGGTTGGATCTAGGCTGTACTGTTTACTTTCTGTGTTATATCTATGGGTTCTTAGAACCAGACTTACTAAAGACAGTAAATTAATTATGCTCCCCATTCACAATTCACTGAAACTTTGAGCTCCTGCAATCCCAAAATCAGGGCCTATATTCTGCAAATTGAGTATTTCTGACTGCCTGGGTTAAAATCAATTTGGACAAGAGGATGCAGTATTTGGACTCCTAAATTTTGCATGTCCTTGCAATGTCCCTGGAGCGCACTCTGTGGGGTCACATCCTTGCAGACAAAACCCCATTTCAACTCTCATGTTTGAACCATGCTTACCAATACGGAGTTCAAAGTTGTTGAACGAATGCTTGTTGATCTCCTGTATGCTTTCATTCAAAGCTATGGAGAAGTCAGCCAGGGCACACAAATGTCCCCATTTGTCTTCACATTGCTGAGGAAAAAGTTATACACCAATATGTAAATAAAGTTTTGCATTTGCCCAGCTGCCACCCATCCCTACAACTACCAAGTGTTTGCATTTGGAACCTAGCCTCAACATTCTAGATGAAAGAGAGGTAAACTGCTATAAATGGTAATGTTTCCCATTATGTTATACTTGTATAACTGAATAGAGAGCAGATTAAAGGGCCAGAGAAAGCAGCTTTCTGTCAACAATCTGACAGGCAATCATGAGAATTAACAAGGCATGTGAAACATGTTTAAGGCTGAGAAAGAAAGTATAGAGAGGATTGAGACTGGTCAGGCTCAAGGGTCAAAATCTAATGAGAACAAGGGATGACCCACATAAGCCAGAAGTGGAGTGAAAGAAGTGAAGGATGTGTCATTCTCCCTTGCTGAAACTGTCACCCAGGAAAAGCATTGATTCAAGTGCTCTCAGAGATGTAACTGTGACATGAACAACAGGGCAAGCCAGGCAGCCTGGGGTTGGTTAAGGGAGAGAGCAAAACCTCTTCTGTGGGTCATTGATTGCCTTTGCTTAGGGCAGGCAAGTCACTCCCTGCTCCTTCCCTTCTATTCCCATTCCTACAAAGCAGTTGATGTACAGATAGGAACCAGCAGCAGCTTTTAGTCTTCCCAGAACACCAAGAGAACAGATGATGGGGCAGGGACTCTCAAGGGAGGCAGCAGAATAAAGAACAGCTGAGAGTTTGGCCCAATGATTGTATGAAATCTTCTCATCTGTTCTGAAGCAAGGTAATTCTTCAAATTTCCAGTTCATAGTACAAAGGATTGTAAGTCTCTCCATGGGTCATGCAGTCCAGCCCTATGAGTTTTCACCATCCTATGTGTTTAATACTGAACATGAACATCTCCTTGGCATCACCCTGTTCTGTTCACACCATGAACTCGCTCTCTTCACAGCATGCCAACCTCCCTCAGCAGCCTGCACCTCTTAGGTGCTGACAAAGTGACAGACATGTAAGTATGACAAGTATATTTAAAACATCCATTAAAATTCCATTAAGCTATTATAGTTCAAGAAAAGAGATGACTTAATCAGTCTTGGAAAGGCAGCAAAGCTTTTCTCCCTTTGAATTTTTACCCCCATCAAGAGTCAAAGGAAGTGATTAGGAGCTGTGTAGCTATAACCAACCATCTCCCTGGTGTTCAATCCTTCTTTGCTCATGTCTACACAGAAGCATTTTGACAATCAAAAATCCCATGCATTTCTAGTTTTATGGATTTCTAGCTGTCAGCATCGCTTGTTACTCTGTAGGCGGGAGATGCTCAGCTAGTTACACTCCATGTGTTTTATAATGTATTCCTAACAAACAGTGGAAATTTTCTGGTTTATAAAGCTCATGATAATCTGGCTTCTGCTTTTCAGAAGTTGTGATCATTGTGGGCAAATCTGATTCCCAGCCTGTGCCCGATCAGGGGCAGCACACTCCTTCGTGCTGCTCTTCCTGGGGACAGGCTTTAGTAGCCAAAAAAAACCAGATTTCAGCAACAGATGATTTCTCGTTGGATGTATTTTAGAGCCTCATCTGATTTGTTTCCAGGCAAATTCTTGATTTTTGAATGAATTTCTCTCATCTGACTTATATGACGTTTATAGCTGTGACTGTGTATGTCCTCTGTGACTGTTTATCCCCTCAGCTTGGTTTGCTTGTTTGTCAGTTGAACACATGATGTGCTTTCTTTTTGACATGTAGTCATCATGCTGTCTGTAGATATGCTGTATCAAAAGAGTATAAATGCATAAGCATGCTGTCAGTTAATAGATCCTCTCTCTTCATCGATTATTGGAGGTTGCCAGTCATGATCCTGTCTGAGTTACTGAGGTGGCTTTAGAGTATGTCTGAAGATATAGATAAACCTGATCTAGATTCACACTGGTGTGGCTGAAAGGTAATTTTTTTTTCCTCTATAGCTAAATTTGAGGAAAGAATCCATATGGTTCTTGTTCCAAGTACAAGATGGCATTTCAATTCATCAAGAAGTGCAACTGCTGTCTGCCAGAAGCCCCAAATGTCTATTTTATTTTAGCAAAACAAGTTTTATGAACAACATAAAGATAACACTTATATTTTTGAATATGAATGGTCAGAATAATAGCAAGCTTTGCTTCTTAAAAAAAAAGTATCCTCTTACCTGTTTTTCAGGTGATAATCCTGACACGGCCATGTATGTGCTGCCAATTGTTTTAATTTTTTCAATATCTTGAAATCTCTCTTCACCTAGTAACTAATACATATGTAAAAAGAAAAATACTGTCACTTCAGTAATTCCCAACACAAAATGCTTCTAAAGGTGTGAGAATTTATCTTTACACCTGTGGCATCTTCCAGTCAGTCATGTCACACATCTTATTCTGGGTTATGTGGAGTGCTGATCTGTAACTCTGGAGCATCATCTACTCACTGAGTGCATGCAGGCTAAATTGTGCTATTAGGAAAATTCCACAATGGATCATATAAGACATGTTCACTCCAGCCTCAGAGAAATGCATCCAAGTCCTGCATTTCCTGAGGTATGATCACTAAATATTAGTGAAGACAAACTCTCTGTGTATGTATATGTGAATAGAAGACTTGATCACTTAAAAGTGTTACTAAAACTCTACTGGAGGAACACAGTTTGCAAATTAAGTGCTGCTACAGCAACAATTAAGATGATGAGACCAGTATCCAAGACCAGGCTGGTTGGGGCTCTGAGCAACCTGGAAGGTGTCCCTGACCATGGCAGGGGGGTTGCAATGAAAGGATCTTCCAACCCAAACCATTCTATAATTCTATGATCTGATCTGACACAGTCAATGGATGGAGGTGGATGCCTCCAAAGAAATCCTGTAAGAGACCAAGTCCTCTTATATCCCCTGCTTCCCTCTACTTAGTGTCAGACTGGACACCAGCATGTCTATTGGGTCTTTCAGTCTATACATTTGTCATGTATTTTCTCCTTCTAACAAAAATTCCAAGAACCACTGGGAAATGGTTAATCCCTGTATCTATTTGGGATTTGCTATAGCTATAGGTGTGAAGTAGGTATAACGAACTGTTCAGATTGAGAGTCTGGAAGAGGAAGAATAAATTTAGTTGAGTGACTGAAGCACTGAATGAAGTGGGAGTGAAAGTTTGGTCCCTATTGCAAGTCCGTATTTATGGTTTAACTTAAGACTTTCCATGAAATAGAAACCAGAGCCTTACACTCCTTGAAAGACCTTAGCAGAGTTCAGGATGTAGATTTTATCAGTGGCAACAGAATGTGGGATATAGGCATTAATCAACTCATCACAGGAAAATGTTTGTTGCTGGTGTTAATGCCAAATACCCTGTGAAACTGCATGATAAACTGTATGGTATCTAATAAATGTAGGGATCAATATGGTTACGAAGTAATGGGAGAAAAAAAGCACTTCACCAGGAAAAAGAATTTCAAACTTTCAATTCTAAAGGCTCAATTTATTTGGGGTTTAAATTGAAAGAAGTCTTTTTGTGGTCAGGCAAAAATGCAATGAAATATTTTCCTCTTTCTTTTTCTACACTGTTCCTTCTTCCATCTTGTGGGTTGGAATTTCCTGTCCACTGGAGGGACTATTTCATTCAAAGGGAGAAATGTAACAATGGCATAACACGAGATGTCCCCAGGCACTGAAGTAAGCCCAGCTCAGTTCAGCCGGAGCGCCGGGGCTCGGCAGCTTTGCTGTTGGTGTGCAGATATCACACCATCTGTCTCTAATGGGAGGCTGCTCACTGGGAATACAAAGCCATATGGTTAATGGCTCCTGTCCAAGCCACCAAAGTCCAAAGACTTGACCTGCTTC
Source organism: Alaudala cheleensis (assembly GCA_013398995.1). NCBI lineage: Eukaryota > Metazoa > Chordata > Aves > Passeriformes > Alaudidae > Alaudala > Alaudala cheleensis. The sequence continues at coordinate 64,079 of VWYE01007581.1, forward strand.
TCATTTTTCCTCAAACTGCCAGAACAGCCCATTGTGTACCTTTCCCTCTTGCAAGGGCAGCTCTTCCAACTGCTCCCTTAAAGGAAAAGATTGTTTCTTGTGGCTCAGCCTCTGTGAGCAGTCTGAGAGCACCATGTGTGTGGGCAAGGGAAGAAAATGCTCTTGCTTGAAAACAGTCCGTATTTTCATTTCCAGATGGTTGCTGGAAGCAACAGCAAACAGCACACAAATTTAAAAATTATAATAAATATCTAAAATTACCCTTTTTAGGAAAGAAAAAACCATTGGCTGTGATTCAATTTAGAGAAAAATTATCCCAAGTTGTGGGTTTTTTCCTTATTCATTATTATTTCCAAATCTCCTGTTTGTTTCTTCCCCCCTCCACCCCCACCCCAGCTTTACAGGGCTTGTTCAATAGTTTCTTTCCTTCTTCAAATAATGATCTATTAATTACTTTCTTCATGGTGTGACAGGATGATGGATTTTGATATTGGAGAAAGATATCCCAACTTAGTCCTAGATCAGCTGTCATTTATTAAAACATTTTAAATAGGCTGCTAATTTAACAGTTTCAAACTCTAGAATGTGGTTTGTATCAAGAAAAGGCTTGATGCTGCAATTCATGTACAGCCAAGGTTGTGTGGAGGTCAGACCCTGGGGTCATGTGTACAAAACTGTACAAAAAAGAATATTGAAGGCCATGGCAAACAACTGCAAAGTAATTAAAGAATCTGAAAGCAGTACCCAGTGTTCTGTTGAAACCTCTGTTTGTGGGAACACAATATATTAATATCTATTGTGATATGCACTATTAAATCATTGCAGGATAAATAAAATGTAAGAAAATAATAATAATAAAAAAAGAATCTGTGAACAAGAAAGTTCTTCTGAAAACACAAATCTCAACTGTAACATTAACATACATAAATGACAGATTAAAAAGCCTAGAAAGAATATTACATTTTAAAAAAGCTCCTTCAGGACTCATAATATCTGCAGAAATGTTATAATGTTAATTTTTTGGTCCACCGTCTCTGAGAAAGGGAGTTTAGCCCTGTGTGTGTCTTAGAATGACAGTCATATAAAAAGCAAGTAATTATAAAAGTAGGTTTTCAATGTTTATATTCATTTCTTTATGCCAGTCCAGAAACTAGCACCTCCTGTTCTGCCTCAGCTGGCATTAAGACTGGATAATTTGGAAGTCAAAAAATTTGTGAACCATGAGGGAAAAAGAACAACTGAGTGAAGGCTGTATTTTGACATTAGTCAGCTGCCTATTCTGCAAAACTGACTTTTGGACCATATTCTCTCACTCTCTGAGAAAGACCCAGTCACAATCTGACACTCCTCTGTGGGCACTTACCCCAGGCAGTTTTCAGAACAGGTTCTGTTCCAACATTCACTAGTTATTTACTATTTTTTATTTGTAACTAGCTTTGTCTCTCTAACAGGGATCTGTTATGTGGAGAGCAAAGTACCAGATCCAGACTGTAACCTTGCTGTGTTGCATTAAGAAGGAAAACCCTCTAAAAAGAAGAAATAACCCAGATTTCCTTCTTGTGTACCTGTCACATTTTCCAAATCAGGTCAGTTTGTATTTTTACCACAGCTTCCATTCAGAAGCATCATTTTGACCCTGTAGACAGATCATCTATAATAGAATTATCTCTGTAAGGAAAAGAGGCAATTCACAGTGTAGAATCTGCATCTAAGCTAAGAACTCAATTCTAAACATATATGTCTAAACATACATGTCCAGTGTGATCTAGAGTACTCTTGCCTTGAAAACCTCCAGTGGCTTGCTCCAGAACATGAGTTTTCTGACCGTGCAGTACTGGCAATCCCCTGTGGGTGTCCCAAATCACCTAGGATGTGTCAAATGGCATCAGGTGCCTGTCTTACACTCCTGTGCTAAGATTTCCTCGTTAGGGTGTCTCTACACAGGTGTTAATGCTGAGGAGCAGACTTTCCCCATGGGTAGCAGAGCTGTTCTGCTCTCAAGCTGCACACCTGCATTTGCTCCTGGAGCTGCATTGGAACAGCAGGCAATCTTGGCAAGGAACACAGGGAAAAAAAGAAGAAATAGTGACAATGTATAGTGTCAGTCAATAGTTACATGGAAACATTGCTAGCCCTGAAACATTGCACCTGGAATGATTCCTGGTTCCTTTGCTATGGATAAGATTACTCCTTTCAGTTGTTCTGTCTGGCAGATCACCTTTCAGATTGCTTAGACAGAGTAAACTAATGACACGACCATGCTGCAAGCAGGTTAGCAGTCAGCAGGGGATCCCATAATTTCATTAGCTACCTGTACCAAGAATTTATCTGTTCTTCAACTAAACATGTCTGGGGCATGATACAGTCTTTAATTGGGTCCTTTATTAATTACCAAGAGGGTGTTAGGGGTCTGGAAGTAATATTGTGTTAGGGTTTTGATTAAAACTTTGCCTTCAGTAATTGCCACAGCAGCAAAGGAATTTTGTTGTGAAGATTACATGAATGTGCATGACAAGATATCTTAATGCAAAGACTATTGCTATGAATTAATTTGAGTGGTAATCATTTTAATCAGGTCTGGAAATAAAAACAAAACTATTAATCAAGAAGCATGCTGACAGCTGTGCTAGATCCTGGAGGTAAGAAGCAGGCTTTTGTATCCATGGGGAATGCAGTGCAGGAGCTTAGCAGGTGAAAGAGTTCATCTTGTGTTGCAGAAATTTTGTTCTCTGTTAAAATGCACAGGGAAGTGTTTTCCATGAATTCTTCTATTTCCCACCCGTAGTTTTAGTATCTCGCCAATTATATGGATACATTCCCAATTTTAGTGTCATTAATCTTAGCCTTGGTACAATCTTTATGAGCAACCACTCATTCCCCACACAGTGCCCAGGATGGAAGTCACAGACCAGTGACACCATATTTTCTACTTCCCTTTTCTATCTGGACAGTCTGGTGCACAGGTCCAATCTCTTTGATAAGTAGAGGTGGTTCCAATTCTATTGGAACTCAGGGAGCTCAGAAGGGCTGCACACTCCTGAAAACTGCCTGCAGTACAGAGGTTAAAATTCCCTCTGCCAGGTAATTTTGGCTGTACTTTTTCATCCTTCCTGGTTTTGAAATTTTTTAAAGCTCTTCATTGGCCTATGCTTTATCTTGTTTGTTAATTCCTCTTGGGCTCATTGCAGGACATGACACCACCCATCTAAGCTACCTTACAAACTGCTTTGCAGAGTATGCAAATTTCTCCTGACTTCCTCTTCACTTACCAGGTTTTCTTTGCTTCCACTTAGAAATAGCTACACTGGGGATTTGACTTCACTTCTCCTTTTTATCTTGTCCCCTTCTCAGGTCCTTTTCTGAAATTAACTGGACAGAATACCTACATAAATTCTTACTCCTTTCTGTGTTCTTTTCATAAAAAAAAAAAAATCCCTTCACTTCTGAATTCCTTGATGAAAAAAGCATCTAAACTTCATTTATCTCTCTATAAAAGTCCTAGCCAGACAAGTATTCTCCATTAATATGTCACCACCACCTTTCATTCTCTATTTAACATTTGCTTCTGAGCTGTGTGCTTCACATTTTACTGGACACTGTTTTACCCTTTAACACTCATTGAGTCCATTCAACCAACACCTATAAAGCAGCACCTTTACCTGTTGGTATTTAGACCATTATTTTCCAGAACAGTTGCAGATATGTTCATACTTCTTTCTTCTACAGAACTGAGGTATTTTCTACTTTCAGGTACTCTGGTGCAGATTTGTGCTTTTATGGATGTTTATACTTGTGCATTGCTTTCATTCTCTATCTCATTAGATCATTCAGACCAATGTTTGGTAGGATGAAGGGGAAAAAAGGCAAACCAGACAATTGTAATACAAGCAAAGAATAAAAAAAACAAAAAGAAAAAAAAAAGAAAAAAATCAGAGAACTATTGGAAGCAAAATAATTACCAAATTTGATAATTTAGGATGACATATTTGCCATTTGGAAACTCTTAGCTTAAACACTATCAGGTTTCCTCTAGTAGCTGGTATTACCTCATCAAAGTCTGCAATGATTTCGTTCAGTAAGCGCAGACATTCTACTCCTTGGTTGTTCATCTCAGTCTGGGAATAAAAGTCAGCAAATCCAGGAATAGAAGCAAACATCACTCCAACAGCATCATAGGACTGAGAGTATAATTCCTAAAAAAAAAACAATGAGGAAAAATGAAGTGGTAACATAAGGGAGAAAATATAATTGACAGCAATTAAATTAGTTTTCTTAATTTTTCTGTGCATAATACCTAAACACCTGATGTTGGCATTTGTATAGTTAGCCAGGTTCAACAGGAGGATGCTGGCAGCTCTTAATGTTTTTATTGCAGATTATATGTAAGGTTTTCCCATTCTTTGAATGCCCCTTCTTTCTGCTTCTCAAGTCAAGGGGCTACACCAGCAAAAATGAAATTTAAATTTTGCTTCTGATTTATGTGGGGAATGACTTGAAGACATGAAGGATTCATTGCCAAGTACAAATACTAGTTATCACATTTTCTGGTGGATAATTTGTATTTCACACTACTGCAGCTCTTAACAAGTTTGTTTATTCACAAGTTTTCAGAAAACCCTTATTCTCTGGAAAACTCTGGTTAATCCAAGGTGGCTGTGGAGTCCTTTGGTTGCCTGGCTCTGGGAGATGTTCCTTCTCTTAGGGTTCAAAGAGGGAGAAACAGAAGTGGGAGTGATAATAGAGTTACTGGAGAGGACAGAAAGCAGCTTATAAGGAATCAGTCACAGAAGGTTATTAGAATAAAATATGCCCTGGAATAAGCTCCCATTTACATTATTTGTATAATTCACTCTGGTACTGAATGACAGATTTATTTATGGAGGGGCTTGTGCCATTACATATGTGAAAATGCTGACAGTTCTTGTCTGAACTAAAGTTAATTTTTAGGAAAAAAAACTAATTTCAACTTAAAAGATTCCAAGGAGTGCTACCACAACTCCTGGTATGCTTTTCTTTTGGCTGATATACCACCATCATATGTATGCTCCTTTGATTTTTTTTCCCAGCTTCAACTTCTGCAGTTTTACCTAATGGTGGACACTTCCATATTTGTTTATGAACATTCCTTATGTTGTTATGACCTGAAGTACTTTTTTCTCAAAGTTCTTGTTAGTGGCTTTAAGAAATGTTAATGCTTTGGTTTCATGATAAAAAGATTTACCCTTTTTTACCATACACTTGATGTGAACAGTTCAGGCCCTTCTTTCTTCATCCTGCTTCTCCCTATAAAAACATCCTGAACCTCCGCTCTTTGATATGATCCTAATGCTTCTGCTTATTTTACAGTCTCTTTTACAATGTGTCTTTGAGTAATATTGGGGAAATTGTTCTGGTATCCAAAGCCACTGCAAAGCTTTGATTGAAAAAAACATTATTGATTTCCTTCTTGCCCTCACCCTTTCTTTCACTGAAGAACATCTTCAGAGTCATGGAAGCCATACTCTAAGAACACTCTTATTTCCTTTTGTGGGCATAGAAAAAGGTAATAAATGTTAATTCATGGATGCTTGTGAAAGATTTGACAGTATGTGCTAGGAGAAGCACGAATACACTCAGCCATACTCTTGCCTTGGATCATGAAGATGGAAAACAACTGCCTGAGCCTTCAGTTGCTCCATTTTTCTATTTTTGGTAAGAAGCATAAGAACAGAAATAATACATCCATAAGAAAACGCTGCAGTACACATTTGGAAATTCATTTTTTTGAGAGCAGAGAAATTAACTTAATGGCCAGACATGAACTGCAGGATTGATTGCACTGAAATCTGGTAGATCTTACTGACTGCCAGCTCATGCATAAATCATCCCCAAGTATAGTTACTCTGGAAATTGCCTTACAAAAAGCAGGGGTGGTGGAATTTAATTCAGTGGCAAATTATTGAAGCATCAGCAGTGATCCATGGGGCATCTGCTTGCTTCTGAAGATTATTATGCATGTGACTGTACGTGAATGAAAGTGTGAGATGGGAAACTTATTCCCTAAAAATCCATAATGCAGATATGCCAGATCACACTCTTGGCTGGTGTCGAGGTCTGCTCCATTTGCAATGAAACATTTTAACCTGCTTGGCTTTCACACTCACATTCTCTCATGTGCATAGCAGGGTTTCTATGGCACTTTCATACCCACAGAGTGTAAAATTTCTCAAGAGTGATTTCTAAAGTGCCTTTTCTTGTAGTTTCTCACTGTGTCATCCTTCCCTAGGTGATACTTGAAATCAGAGCACAATGATTCCTCATTGTGCAGTCTAATTTCTCTGGCTACATCCATTTCCAAAAATGTACAACAGAAAATTGTAGCCTTAGTTCCTTTTTGCTGCATGATCAGTAGATATGTCAGTGCTGGCAAAGGTGGATCTTGCAACATTCCTCCACATTATAAAAGATAATTCCAACATTACATGAAAAAACTCCAATTCCATCATACAGTACTTCCACATTTATATATATATATTATATTATAATATGCATTTACTTTGTTTCAGATAAAGAGTAAGTCACTTGTAAGTGTCTGCTGCTTTCAGAAACAAATTCTGGACTTTCCTTTATCCACCTTGAAATTTTGGGAATATTCAAAGACTCCATTATCATTCTTTTCTTTGTGTACTGCTAACACTTTTTAGGAACACAGCCACAAACTATGTCTCTGAAATGGATGTTTTGTTATCTGCCACAAACAGGCAATTCAGGGGCACTATGAAATGGTAAAATGTTCTCCTGTGTCTGAAGATATGAGAGCCTCAGGTCTGTTGCAGCTTGTTCCTTCCATAGTCACTGTCAGGGCTCTAATAATACTTCTGCAACAACTGGGTTGTCATAAATTTGCACAGACATTCTGTTAAATTCATGTATTCTTTTCATGAAAAGTAGATTTTCATAGATCCAAATACTAGATTTTCATAGACTCATAGATTGGAACAGACTTCTGAATCTCACGTAATACAATTTGCTTTCAAAGCAAGACTAATTAGATCAAGTCTTTCACAGTCCTTTTGATTTGAGGGTTGAGCCCTGCTCTGCCTTCACAGAATCACAAAACCACAGAATCACAGAATTTCTGGGGTTGGAAGAGACCTCTGGAGGTCATCCAGGCCAATCCCTGTGCCCAGGCTGGATCTCTAAAAGCAAGTTACACAGGAATGAATCCTGTGTAATGGGATGGGTTTGGAATGTCTCCAGAGGGGGAGACTCCATGACCTCTTGTGAACAACCTCTTCCAGAGCTCTGCCACCCTCTATATAAAGCAGTTCTTCCTCATGTCGAGGTGGTACATTTTATGCTTTAATTTATGGCCATTTGCCCTCATCCTGTCCCTGGGCGCCACTGAAAAGAGCCTGGCACCACCCTCTTGGTGCCTGCCTTGGAGACATTCAAATGCATTAAGGAGATCCCTTCTCAGTCTTCTCTTCCCAAATCTCTCCTCAAAAGAGAGATGTCCCAGGCCCCTAATAATGTTTTCTTTATAAACACTCATTAGGTACTTAAGACAACAATAAGATGCTCTTTCAGTCTTTTCTTCCTGAAGTTGCATGATCTCAGGTCTCTCAGCCTCTCCTCGTGCATTATTGACCCCAATCCCAGAACCACCTTGGTGAATTATTGCTGGAATTTCTCTGTGTGTGGCCCATGTGTTTCCTACTGCTGAGTCTGACCATGGAAACACCACTCCAGATGTGGTCCTGGAACCTTCATTTCAAAACATGATTATTTTTCAATGTTGATCACATACCACGTATTGGCAGCATTTGTGCAATGAATCCTATTGAGAAATAAGTTTCAAGAATTTCCCACCAGATCTACTTTTCTTTCACTAATGAGACAAAAATATCAGAAAACTGCCACATACTTCATTATCCCGATCCTTCTCCAGGAAGTGACGGGCAACGTGACTGGGTAAAATGTTCCGTAGCATGTTCTCATTGTGCTCCCTCAGCTCCTTCATTTCATTGATTTCTTCTTTTGCTTGGACACGCCACAGAAAATCCAGCCTTGCTGTGTATTCAAGCTGTAGTTTCAGAAAGAAACAAGAGGCAAAAATAAAACCTGACAAGATAAGAGATTGTATTGCCATCCTGGCAGGCTGCTGCTGCCATGCAGCCACCTTCAGTGCTGCTGAAGATCTCTGTAACAATTTGATTTTCTTGCCAGAAAAAGAGATTATTTCTTTCCCTTATGTACAGAGAGATTCTCAGAGTAATCTTGAGTCAAATAATATTTGTCATGTAACTGCTATGGCCAGTGGATATAAACTGTCACCAAATTATTTTCCCTTTAAGCATATCTTTATTATTTAGATAATGAAGACAGAATTCAGACAGAAGATAAGGTTTTGGCAGATATTGATATGAAATAAATATGTTCCCCTTTTCAAATTAAAATGTTTTCAAATTAAATGAGAAAATTAGCACAAGGCTAACTCTTAAACTCTTGGCAAGGATGTCCTTCTCGAGAAAAAACATCTTTCAGCAAAACTTTCTATAATAGCCCCAAGTCCTCCCAAAGAGAATATCCAAATCTGTGGCACAAAAATGATATAGTTTTACTGTTGGGACATGCAGTTATTTGCAACTTTAATCTTATAAAAAATAATGGAAAACATGTTACTTGTCATCCCCTCCAATTCTCTGTGCCTGTGTTTTGGGATCAGAGTCTACAATTGCAGTTTGTACATGCCACTCACTGCCTGATACCCACAGCTAAAAACTGAAGTGAAATGATTTCCAGTGCAGTGTGTGTGCACACCAAAAGCTGTGCACAGCACGTGTGTGTCAGCACATGGACAAGCCCAGCACTGCCAGAGATTTTGTGTGCATTACACTGAAGCAGAGTTTTAAGCAGATTTCAAGGCAGCTGATACTGTAGCTTGTGCAAGGGGTGACTTATTAAGGTACAGCATTACTGAAAATCATGGAAATATATATATAATCAGTAAACTGAAAGAGAAAATATATTTGTGAGGTCTGAGATGCTCCAACCAGAGATAATAATACCCAGCAAAGAAATGTGTTATGCCAGCAAATAGATGAATTTTACAATTTTGAGACATCAAAAGGTGCTGGGATAGAGGAATTTTTTGCAATATAATTCATGTAACAAACTAAAATAAAGGAACAGCCTGGAGTGGGTGGGAATGACTAAGAGGGGGTTCAGGCATTGTTTAGTGACTCATCTTGGTCACAGTTTTAGTCAGCAGCAGTCATGAATGGCAAACTCTCCAGAAGAAAAAAAGCAAAGCACTTTGCAAGGGATCTTATATGTTGGCTGTCCTCTAGGGAGCTTTCCTTCCTAAAAGCTAAAAGTGACCATGGCTTGATATAAACTTCCAAAGTCTGTATGCAATTTGGCAGTGATTTTCTTGCCCTCTGGGTGCTGTTGCCAGCTTTACAAACAAACTTTTTTCTACTCATATGATGATCTTCTCTCTTGTGACCATTAATTCCCGGAATTATTGGCAACAAAAGAAGTCTGTCAGGAAAGAGTATTTTAAACAAATTTTTCAACATTTTTCAGTTTCCTTTGCCCTTCTTTCATGTTAGAAGACAGAGCCCATACCAGATAACTGACTTTTATCTCTACCAACTAACTGAGAAGAAAATATTAACTATAAATATGCAAAGAGTTCTAAAGGTATTTCAAAGACTGACTTCAAATAGGAGCTGCTGCTGGATTTTGAATTCTTTGATGCAAGATATTTAATGCTACAACAATAAGAGTAAAAAAAAAGCTGTGGTAGCTTTTCAGAGCTGATTTTTTTTATGCTGCTCTACAGGGAAATGTCACATCTCTAAGCCTTGCTCAGAATAGCAGCAGCTAATTTTTACATTTTAGATAACGTCATTCTGGTTATTTGGGATCACATTTCAACATGAAATACTCTTCTTTCATCATCAATGGACTACCAAGATGACACTGTCAGCTCAGAAAGAAAGGAGTGAGATATATAAATATATATATTTATTTGAAAATAGAAAATTATTAAAGATGCTAAGTTCCTATGTTTGCTAAAAATAAAAGAATTCAGAGATCTTTAGCTTAACTCTGTAATAAGAAATCAAACAATTCAATTAAATGTTCCTGGGCTCTGCCATTGGATGCTGTTAAATTGATAGACTGGACTTATGAACCATTTGGGGGAGCTTGCAGAACTGAGCACATCTTAGGGACCATTTCCAAGGGCAGTATTAGTACAAGCATCCTGTTTTATGGAACAAGGAAGGTTAATAAAATCAAAAATTACTTGTGTTCTGCTTACAGGCCTCTGGACTGGAAAACACTCTTAAACACCCCAGCTCAGGCTTTTGTAGAAGACAGACATTTACTCAGGATTGGGATCCTGAACAGCATTGCCTGGCTTCTGCCTAAGTCTCACTCCATCTAAACTCCTCTAGTGTTGTTTTTCTTAATATCTTGGCTGATTCCCAAGCCTGAGATTTTTATCTTGACATATCTTAATAATCATTGGGAATACTATAAGGCTTATCACAAATTCGAGTTGTTCAGTTCTTATTTGTTCCATAGTTTTCCTAAGTGGACTTTATGTCTTTATAAAGACATGTCACAGTTCATTGCTTTCCATCAAATTTAAATGTGCTCGTGCAAAACACATTTCATCCCTTGCTTCCCCTACTCACTCATTCCTCATTCCCTCAAAAAGAAGAAAAATTGGGAAAATAAGTAGGAAAATTAATAGAATATTTAGGTGTTGGCTTCTTTTTTCTCTCCTGTGGAAGGAATGGAGGCTCTGACTTCTGAGACAGCTTAGAAAGTTATTATAATAAAGTATATAATATTGTCCTATTCATCACAGCATCATTCCACTCTTACTGCCTCATTCCAGGAGGACTGAGAAATGCTGGATTTTATCAGCCTAATGGTCTTGAGGGGAAAATCTTTAGGCAAATCAATAATGTCTAAAGGCAACTGTGCTTGGTGCTTTCTTTAATACAGTGTGCCTCTTGCTGCCTCAGCTCAGCATTTTTGGCATCCAGAGCTAGAAACACTGCAGAGGAAACACCCTGCTTTAGGTGGTTTTATTCAAGGCATTTGTTATTTTAAACCTAAATTTGCCACAATTCTCTCTCCCTGTGCATTGTGTACATATTCCTGAAATACCCAGTTTCTCAATTCCTCCTCAAGGATAATCAGTCCTTAAGCTCTGAGGCCCCTCAATCCTGTTTAAGATCTAGCTCCATGTGAAAGGATTCTTGTAAATGGTCCATGACACAGATGAGTAAGTACTGCTGCTTAACCCAAATTTTCCTAATTTTCTCAAGCCTGCTGTTTTCTCTTTATAAGTATAATAAGCTGTTTCACTGTGGTTTCATTATTTACTGGTTTTTATTCCCTTTCTGTATTTTGGGTTTATGTCTACTCAACAGTGAAGCTGTCAGGTGCCTCCAGAACTGCACAAGTGTCTAAAATAATGGTGTCCTGTTGGTTTCTTCAAATAGAAAATGCAATATAATTTGAGTATTGCTGAATAGAATATTGCACATGTTCTTTAAGAATGCTAGGCAGTGTCAGGTGTGGGTTTATTTAATCTGATTCTGCATATGGTTTATTAAATTGCAAAAGGTCATATGCTCAAGAGGGTAAAAAGACAGATGGTATTTTAAAAGTAATTGTTGTCACATCTTGTAATTGCAAGGGACAAAGGGAAAGGTTGAAGAAAATGTTTGCATTACCTGTTGACCATGATAAAATACTGCTAAAAGGAACATTGCCATCAGTAGTAAAGATGCCTCCTTTGTACCCAGGAAGTCTGTGCTGGAAAAAAAAAAAACAAACAACAAAATAAAATACAGTTATTGGTTTGTCAGTGTTGTAATTGTTCAGACATTTCATTTATTAGGTGGTAATTTTTGTTCTTTAAAAAAAATCCACTGTATTTGAAAATACAATTTAGCAGTAATTAGTTCGAGAGAACAGGAGTGTAATTGGAGAGCTCCCTGTTTGGAGGCACATCTTAAGTAACTAAATTGTAGCCCACAGGAGGTACACAGGAGGTGATGAGCTCTCACTTTCAAATGTGACATGCAAGCTGTGTGTCAGTCACTCTCTTCCTGGGAGCTTGGTAAACAGCCCCTGTGGAGTGCAGGAGGTGGCATCCTGGGGGGGAAAGGTTGAACTGGAGCTGACAAAGGGAAACTTCCAGGCTGTGAAAGTGAAAGCCCAGTGAATAAGGCCAGAGATAAAGGATGAACTCCAAGGCAGGAGCTGAAATTAAACATCCCCATACTGTGAGAAGGGTTTGGACGTGACAGGATTAAAAGAGGACCAAAAAAATGGCAAACAGTAGCTAGGACTGGTTTTACTGAGCTATAAAGAGGAGACCAGGAGAAGCCTGTGACAAGGGAGGTAAAAGAAACCCTTGCAGACCACAGGGAAGCAGAGCAGATGAGCCAAGCAGGTACTGGCTGTATGAAATCTGCTGTATGAAATCACTGAGGTGCTGTGTATAGAGCACACTAAATTTAAAATAAAGTGAAAGGGGTTAAAAGCAGCAACAGGGGGTTTCAAATATTGAGAGAAATTACAGTAATGTAGAAAGATGAATAAAAACTGAAGAAAGTATCTCTGTATGCCAGGGTGTTTTTTTTAAAAGCATGTTTCCCAGGGAACAGACAAATGAGGTTGAGAAACATATAGTAAAGCAAATGGGAGAAGAAAATAAATTTGGAAGTGAATCAAACAGGGATGCTTGTCAATTGTTTTGTTGAAGGAAAATGAGACAAGGAAGTTGTTATGTGGTGATAAAATCTTGAAATTTTGAAAATAATAATAAGTGAGCAAATGAGGATCAGGAATTTGAAAGATTTTGGGGCAGTCTTTAGTCTGCCTTGAGATCTAAGAACAAAGCAAAGTCCAAATACTGGATCTGATTTCCATAGTAATTTTTAAAGAAGTATTGGATAATATTTATCAGGGAAGAATTCCTATGGCAGAGAAGTTAGAGAAAGAAAGAACAGAACTTGAGACTAAACCAAAAGGAAACTTTTGAACTGACTTTGTGGTCCTCATGAATTTACTGTGCTGGAAATGTGCTGCTATTGGATGAGTCATCAATATAGAGCAAGAGTAAGCAGGAAGTATCCTTGACATCTGCAAATATGCTGGAATTCAAATTTTTTCCTATTTTGAAGTTGCCCAAAATTCAACCTCCAAATGAATGCATTCCAAAAGGACCCCTTGTACACTGGCTAAAGGCAAGAGCCTCAAAGGTCTTAGTTATAAACTCACCTGTTATTGCATATTGTGGTGTTGTAGTTATACCCACCATAGCTGGATGAGTTTTGTAAGAAGTTGCAAATTCTTTTATTCAAATGATTTATAAAGCCAAAAACCCAAATAATTTTTAGGGCACACAATCTTGAACTTCTTTCTCCCTAATATCAGAGCTTAAGTTCATATCCTTGTTGGATATCTCAACAATCTCAATATATCAGTGGAGCATCTCAACTGATTTCCCTGTGTCTTGGGCTGTTGGCTACTCCAGGGAATATTCCTGCCTCTTTCTCTCTCTTCTGTGATAATAGCCACAGGAGTTTCATTGACGCAGGGAATAGAGGCTACTCTGAGTTCTTCAAGATTTTCACACAAAAGAGATTCTTTGCCATACTTGGTTAGTGACAATTATCATGATTTCTACTTCTAGTTACTTAGCCAGAGTATTGCTTAATGCCATTTGCCAGATTTGCTGGGGTCTGCTCTGGGTATGTGATATGTGATATACAATGCATTAGTAAAAGGAATTGCACCCCAAATCTCTGGTACCTTGCTACTGCAGAAAGCAAGTAAGGAAAGATGAGCATGCAGAGCATTGCTGTGTGTAAGGATGTGGCTGTTGTGAGAATTAATGGTGCTGCAAATCCATGCTTTTCTCTCACTCTGAGCATCTTCACCTGCACTTACAAGCACAAGCAACTGCAATACTACACTGGCCAAATATCAAGGAGTGAAGAAGTGTTTTCCTGAATGATTTAAATTACTGCTGCTCTAGACACAGTTATTGCAACAGTCATTGCACCTCTGACTCTGCAAATCATTGTGGTTCTTCTATTCTCCTTTTCAGTTCCTCTTGCTGGGAAAGAAACCTGGGAGGAGGAGGAGGAGTGTGTCCCTCAAACACTCTCCTACAAAACAAGATATCTCTGTGTTTCTTATATATTCCACAACTGCACATTATTTGTTTGGATTTTATTCTAAAGAGTCAATTGTTGTCCTAGGGTGACGTTATGATGTTTGTATCCCCAATCATCTGTTGAATTTATGCTGGTTGTTGCACTCTGTGCCTAGTTTTGGGTCTGGGAGCAGGG
>VWYE01007581.1:78489-144394 GCA_013398995.1 Alaudala cheleensis
GACCTTCTTTCTGAATTCATCATCTCTCCAGAGCAGCACAAAGTTCTTGTCATCTGGTATTGTTCAATTTGTTTTGCTGGGGAGTGCTTTGCCTTTTTAATAAACAGATTTCTTTTCACTTCTCTCTGAGGAAGTTTTTCCTGAACCAGTTGGGGGGAGGGGAGAGAAAGAGCCCCTTAGGAGGTTTTCTCCCAAATTTGCCCAACACTAGTACAATTGTTCATTCCTGTTTTCTTAAACTGAAGGGAATTTTTCAGTTGGTATCTATGGAGCTTTCCAGAATAGAAATGACCAATATATGCAATGTATATTTTAGTCAATATTGATAGACTACAGGAGACATACAAGACAAATCCTGCTCAATATTTAAATGTCCTCATGAAACAAACATTTTAATACAAAAAGCTTGAGAAAGAAACAGATTATAATAATTTTGAATTAGTCATTGCCTGTTGCAACCTTTACTCCATATTTCATTATGGTGCTATCCAATGCACTCATACTCTGGCAAGGCTTGAACCATCACCTTAAGAAAAAGCAGTTCCTGAAGGGGGCTATGAGCACTTACTCTCCATTGTGGTTGAAGTTGTCATATTGCAGAAAAAGGGAAGCATAAATGGTCTCAGTCAGCAGAGAGTAGATGGCAATCATGATGAGAAGTACTGCCAGCTTCAGGACAGAGTTGAGACGAAGAAAGACTGCACAAGTCACCATTGCCAGCACACCAGTGAAGACAAAATACTGAACAGAAAACAGCACTGGTTAATGTTGGTGATCAGGGATAAACATCTATGTAAATAGTCAAGTAACCAGAAGATTATTTTGGATTTCAGCGCTCAGCTAAGTCCTCTCAGGGCCCAGTATACTTTGAAAACAAGTGTTTTGATACAATAGAATGTGAAATTACAAATTCTCTATTTTTTCATGGTACCTCCATGTCAGCAGAGACAGTTTCCTGTGCTTTTATGACATTTTAATTGCATTATAAGGGAAATAGCATCCTCTATAATTAAAAGAGGAAAGGGAGAGGTGCTGCATGCAGTAGCTTGCTACTGAAAAGTCAGCTGGGAGAAAACAATTTATATTCCTTTGGAGTCTAAATTTCCACAAGGCCCACAAAATACTCAGAGAATCATATTTCTACTTTAATTCTTCCCATGCTACTGAAGAAAGAGGATAAAACCACAAGCTTGGACTTTTTTTTCCTTTTTTAAAAAATTTTTAATATAGTAGGTCTAGCTTGGTTACATTACTCTCTTAAAATGTGGTGCTTGGAAGTTTTATTCATATCTTATTTTCTAATCTTTTCATTGTCTCATTTTTCTCAATGATTAGTCATCTGCCAAATGCAATCCATGCAGCTGATACTGGATAGAGACAATCATGGCCATGAGCTGTTCAGGCTTAAAATAGCAACATCAACACCCACAGTCCAAATGTAGTTTAAATTAACTCCAATCCCAAAGCTTTAGGAGTGATTTTCCTAAATCCATTTTCCTGGGTACAGTTTTTCTTTAGTACAGTTTCTCTGTAGGAAAGTCTGCATCCCTGCTGTTTAGAGCACACTGCTGGCAGTATCATGACACTGCCATATGACTTTCTAAGCAACATACTTCTCTTATCTACACATGACCAACACATTGATTTCGTTGCCTGCTTGCTCATCTTAGAGAGGATTTCTTTAATTTTTTTTTCCTCTAAAACCAATCTTAAAATAACCACAGCAGTCTAACTACTGCCTTTGTCATGTAAGAAGTTTTGCTCTCCATTACTTGCATGCAAATTAGGTGTTTTATTGCACTGGGTTCATTGAATCGTTGCTGGGTATGTTCCCAGCATAAAGGTTCTGCATAAAGTTCAAGGGTTAAATCTATCTACAATGCCCAATTAGATCATAAGGTTAATTCCTTCTGTAACCAGCCTCTGCTTTTTCTACCAATATATGGTTAGATGGAAATGTTCCCTTCTTCAGTGTTGAGCCCTGGACCCCACCACAAGGCAGTGGTTGCCATAAAACCTTTGTGGATCCACACCTCAGATTCAAAAGTACCCTCAGAAATACCTCAGGACAGGAACAGATGTCTGTAAAAGAAGCAGAAGAATTGAAGGTCTGGTTCTTCAGGGCTATTGGTTTGTCAAAATCACACCACAGCTGTGAAGAAATAAAACAAAATCAGGGCTATATTGTGCACTGGTGACTAATTGCCTGTCTGTCTGTCTGTCTGGGTTCAGGGTGGGACGGGCTGGGTGCTGCTCTCCATGCCAGCTCCCCAGCTTGCACCAAGGACTGAATAAATGGACAGTAACAAGACATCCTATGGAGATGAAATGCAAGAGGGAGAGCTATTTGTGCTGCAGACATTCAGCATGTGAATAGCCTCCCTGTGCTCTCTTTTCAGAGTGGAAAGATTGAGCTCCTCTGGGATTTCCAGAGGACTGATATTGGATTCTCAAGAATTACCTCTAAAAGTGCTTAGACTTTGTTATAAACTATAGAGAAAATTATTTAATTATTTGGAAGCATAAAATCAGATTGAATGTGTGCCTTTTCTGCAAGCTGTTTTCATCTACTATGAATAGTGTTATCCCTTTGCATATGGGACATCCATCCTTCATTTTCGTGACATCACACAGACCTGGTTGTACCAAAACATGGTGTGATTCCAGAACAACTGTGGTGCTTACAATGGAAGGGAATAAAAATTAACTGATGAAACAATGGTTCTGATAATGTAATTTTCCTTTTTGCTGTTACAACCTGCATTAATTTTAATGGTATTTCCAACCAAGAGCATTAAATACAAAGAAACCAGCAGTGTTGAATTAGAATACATTGTGGTCTTATAAAGAAGGAAAAAAATCATTCATAGTTTCATGTTTTGACACTTAAAGCAGATGGAGTCTCCTGTCATATATATTTATTTACTCTGGATGATTATAATAGGTCATGTCATCAATCTGGTATGTAAAAGCTAGTTATAGGTCTTTTTTTCCAATAGTTAGAGAATTCATTTAATGGGGCCCAATTTCTTATCATTAAATTTGAATTAATTTTGAACTTGGGACTCTTTTGTCTCTTCTTTTAGTCACTCAGCCATCTCTGCAGTGCAGGAGTGTTACCTGGCTGGCTGTGCACTCTTCTATGACACCAGACAATCAATGGTACCTTCTGAAAATTTATGAGGTATACAGCACCTCTCTGCAGACCAGAAAGTCACAAGAACAAGCACAGGTGTGTTTTAAAAAGACTTTCAGGATCACAAACTTAATTTTATAGGAATAAGAATGCACTTCTGTAAGACTCATTTGCCCCCGATGAAACCAAAGGTTTATGGATCTTCTGAGAAAGCATCTGAGCCTTAGACCCCTCAGTTGGCTGCATTTGAACTCAGTGGACACATAAAGCTGCAAGGCTGAGATGCATTACCTGTTTTAAATGCATGCAGGTTCCTCCTGCACAAACTATTATCATTAGAGAAGAACTTTGGCATATAAAATAATATGATTATATCAATGTTGTTATTGCCTATAAAGGTCAGGACTCAGTGACTCAAATCATTGTCCACCTAAACATATCACAATACATATGACTGTTTAGTGCTTAATAGAAAACCACTGATGTGATTCTAAAAAGCAGCAATTTTCTATTGACTGTCTTTGGATTAGCCAACCCAGAAAATTGCAGAGTACACAATCTTAAAAAATAATGAACCAGAAGTCAGGAAAAATTGGGCATGGATAGTGTGTT
Source organism: Alaudala cheleensis (assembly GCA_013398995.1). Taxonomy (NCBI): domain Eukaryota; kingdom Metazoa; phylum Chordata; class Aves; order Passeriformes; family Alaudidae; genus Alaudala; species Alaudala cheleensis. The sequence goes on from VWYE01007581.1 coordinate 82,238, forward strand.
AGAGATCTTGTTTTAAGATCAAGACTAATTCTACCAAAATCTTTCCTGAAAGGTGTTTGTTAGACATGATTTTGAAACCTCTGAATTCTAAAACACAGTTTAGTGATTTCTATTGTAATACACCATTGTACTTTTCTTCAGGAAGTTTTCAGCCCAGTTGGACTTCCTGACATTTACTGTATTTATATTTTTTCTGTAATGATAGAAATGAGTGGCTGCATTTTTCTTTCTCTGACCTACTCTCCTATCAGTGACACTTTCAGTCTATCAGTGAGATATTTACCACATTCTTGTCTCAGACTTAATCACCTGTCATGATGTTTGACATCATAATCTGTCTAATTTATGCAGAGGTCTCTCTTGTTGCTGAATTCATCAGTATAATCAGGGTTCTATTGGAATTTTTAAAATTATTGTTTTAGCAATTGTTTTATTTTTCTTCTACTAACATTTTTCTAAATGTTCTAAATACAGTTAGTAGAACTGTAAGATGAGCTGAGAACTTATGAGAGAAAGAATTTAATATCCATAAGCATTTTTTGATTTACAGGCTCTAAGAAAGGATTTCAGCATGTTAGAAAATTGCAAATGGTCCTCAAAGGGTGGATATGTTGAACAGAAAGTCAGCAAGAAGTTTTAAAATAGATTGTACCCATGAGGGAGAAATAATTAGATATTTCAGAAATACATAGATGAAGCCGTGGATTGAATTTCTTGAAGCTGCGATGCTTTGCCTTTTATATGTTATCTAAAACACAGCTGGCTTATAGACATAGTTAGCAAGTCCTGTAGCAAACTTAATAATACATAAATCATCATTTCCTATATAATATTCCTTGGTTCCCTATAAGCTTACAATATTGATGATGGCTCCAAGAAAATTAATCAGAATGGATGCAAATATAATGACATTCCTTGCCAAGTAGGTCTCATTAATCCAGCAGCAAGTTTTCCGGAGCATTAGGGGTAAACATTTGTAATCCTCTGCCGTGGTTATCAGCACAAGGGCGGAGTGCAGCATAATCAGGATAGAAAACTGAATCACCATTGGTATCACTCTGGGGAAAGAAAAAAATATCCAGCATTAAACATCAACCCAATCAGTCAGTAAATCAAGGGAAAAGCTGGACAACATGTCCATGTTGAACTAGTCAAGGGAGTCAGGAGGGCTCCTCACCTGTGTGGTTTTGGATACAATTAATCTCACTGCAAAGTTGTCTCTTAGATTTATGAAGAGAGAAGGCTCCTTGAGATTTAGATTGATTCATTCTCCAGTGGCTATACTTTGATTTGGGTTATGGACACTGACAGAGGATCATGCAAGATTAATTCCTTCAGTTCCCCTCAGTACAGCAGTGCTCTGCACCAGCCTTCTTGCTTTGCAAAGCCAAGAGCCTGCGATCCGATTTGGAACTGATAGTTTCCAACTATACCCCAGATATATATAGACAGTCTATAAATGCTGGTGTAGCCTACCAGTTCTGCTATCCTCTGATCCAGCTCTGAACAAAACCAAATTCAGGCCTTCAGAGAGATTAGGATCAAGCCTCAAGAGGTCCAGCCTGAGGACACTCCACATGCAAGACCCATATTCTTGAATTAAGGGACTATAAAGGGAGCATCTACACACCTAAGTCTGGGATATTAACCCAAAATTGCAGAATAACCTGCTTGTGTGCCTGAGAAACTGAGAACTTGTATTTGTTCACAATAAATTTATAGGTAACAATTTTTTTTCCCACTGTTGCTGTTCAATTGAAGATTGATGTGCTTGTCTCTTGCCTAAGCCTGCTTGATTTAAAAGCAAAACTGAAGGTGGCATAGTTTGACCTCTCAGATGAACAATCCAGTATCTGTGCTGATTTTGATGGGTGTGTGCTGATAGGATCAAGTACAATAAAATGTATGGACAAGGTTAGAGGAATTCAAACAAAAAAACATAATAATTTTCTGTCCATGAACTTCCCCAGAATTAGGACACNTTGTTAGACATGATTTTGAAACCTCTGAATTCTAAAACACAGTTTAGTGATTTCTATTGTAATACACCATTGTACTTTTCTTCAGGAAGTTTTCAGCCCAGTTGGACTTCCTGACATTTACTGTATTTATATTTTTTCTGTAATGATAGAAATGAGTGGCTGCATTTTTCTTTCTCTGACCTACTCTCCTATCAGTGACACTTTCAGTCTATCAGTGAGATATTTACCACATTCTTGCCTCAGACTTAATCACCTGTCATGATGTTTGACATCATAATCTGTCTAATTTATGCAGAGGTCTCTCTTGTTGCTGAATTCATCAGTATAATCAGGGTTCTATTGGAATTTTTAAAATTATTGTTTTAGCAATTGTTTTATTTTTCTTCTACTAACGTTTTTCTAAATGATGAGCTGAGAACTTATGAGAGAAAGAATTTAATATCCATAAGCATTTTTTGATTTACAGGCTCTAAGAAAGAATTTCAGCATGTTAGAAAATTGCAAATGGTCCTCAAAGGGTGGATATGTTGAACAGAAAGTCAGCAAGAAGTTTTGAAATAGATTGTACCCATGAGGGAGAAATAATTAGATATTTCAGAAATACATAGATGAAGCCATGGATTGAATTTCTTGAAGCTGCGATGCTTTGCCTTTTATATGTTATCTAAAACACAGCTGTCTTATAGACATAGTTAGCAAGTCCTGTAGCAAACTTAATAATACATAAATCATCATTTCCTATATAATATTCCTTGGTTCCCTATAAGCTTACAATATTGATGATGGCTCCAAGAAAATTAATCAGAATGGATGCAAATATAATGACATTCCTTGCCAAGTAGGTCTCATTAATCCAGCAGCAAGTTTTCCGGAGCATTAGGGGTAAACATTTGTAATCCTCTGCCGTGGTTATCAGCACAAGGGCGGAGTGCAGCATAATCAGGATAGAAAACTGAATCACCATTGGTATCACTCTGGGGAAAGAAAAAAATATCCAGCATTAAACATCAACCCAATCAGTCAGTAAATCAAGGGAAAAGCTGGACAACATGTCCATGTTGAACTAGTCAAGGGAGTCAGGAGGGCTCCTCACCTGTGTGGTTTTGGATACAATTAATCTCACTGCAAAGTAGTCTCTTAGATTTATGAAGAGAGAAGGCTCCTTGAGATTTAGATTGATTCATTCTCCAGTGGCTATACTTTGATTTGGGTTATGGACACTGACAGAGGATCATGCAAGATTAATTCCTTCAGTTCCCCTCAGTACAGCAGTGCTCTGCACCAGCCTTCTTGCTTTGCAAAGCCAAGAGCCTGCGATCCGATTTGGAACTGATAGTTTCCAACTATACCCCAGATATATATAGACAGTCTATAAATGCTGGTGTAGCCTACCAGTTCTGCTATCCTCTGATCCAGCTCTGAACAAAACCAAATTCAGGCCTTCAGAGGGATTAGGATCAAGCCTCAAGAGGTCCAGCCTGAGGACACTCCACATGCAAGACCCATATTATTGAATTAAGGGACTATAAAGGGAGCATCTACACACCTAAGTCTGGGATATAAACTCAAAATTGCAGAATAACCTGCTTATGTGCCTGAGAAACTGAGACCTTGTATTTGTTCACAATAAATTTATAGGTAACAATTTTTTTTCCCACTGTTGCTGTTCAATTGAAGATTGATGTGCTTGTCTCTTGCCTAAGCCTGCTTGATTTAAAAGCAAAACTGAAGGTGGCATAGTTTGACCTCTCAGATGAACAATCCAGTATCTGTGCTGATTTTCATGGGAGTGTGCTGATAGGATCAAGTACGATAAAATGCATGGACAAGGTTAGAGGAATTCAAACAAAAAAACATAATAATTTTCTGTCCATGAACTTCCCCAGAATTAGGACACCTGGCTTGGATCACCTCTTCATTCAAGAAGAGGTTCAAGACCAATTGATTTTATTTTAGGGATTCTCTTACTGCCAAGATCAAGTAAAGTTTAAGAAAAGCCTTTGTCTTACCTCTTCCTCATGTACAGTCCCAAATCAACTGATTTGAGCCAAAAGGACAACTTGTGTAAAACAGAACATGCACGTGTTTAAATTAATAGCAATTTGAAATCTGCTTTTCTCCTTCACAAGAATAACCCAGTGAAAAATGGCAGAAATAAGAGTATTTCAGCAGTCTACTCTAGTAAGACCTACTGTCCATGTGAGCATATAAATAGTTCATTGCAGGAAATTAATGAAACTCCCAGGCCTCTCAGATGGAGAAGATGAATCACTGTAAGGTTGGCAATGTCATATAATGGTTTTGTAAAGGACAGTTATGGTAAAAAATATGGCCTTAATTTATCTCACTTACAGTAATTTCCCCAACTCCATATTTCAAAGAATGAAAACTATTGCAAAGAATTTTAAATTCACGTGTGTCTGCCCTGTCAGGGAAAATTGCATGAATGGATCAAATATTTATCCTTAGGGAGACAGATATAAACTGAGATAAAATTTTGAAACTCCCATACACATTAGATTTGAGATATGATTCCCTTCTTTAACATGCAGACAGAGGTAAACTCTGGGACACTCCCTGAAGAACCTTAGTAATGTATGTTCTATGACAATTTAAATAGAATTTTCACCAAATTTTAAGAAACTAAAACACTCAGCTCAAAAAATATTCACACATCCAGTTAAGCAAATACAAAATTTCACCCTTGCTCAACAGAAATCAGAAGCATTCACTGAAAAAACTCTTATATGTGTTTTTAGGAAATGGGTAGGCATGAGGACTGAATTATAGTTTGTTAGTGGTTTCTTGGAAATTATTTCCATGGTTTTCCACCCTAGTATTTAACTTGTCTGATATTTACTAGAGGCATAACAAATGAAAATGCAATTATTTCAAGGATTTTCTAAACACAAATCCTGTCTAACTTTGTGGTAATTTGTTCAATTGCTCATGCCTTGAACTGCTTTTAGAACTGGAACTTAGGAAATTTGAACTTCCAGATTATTTTCTCATCCAATATGTTTAAGCATATTGAAACCTTCTCACTCAAAACCCTTATCCTGTTATTTTAGGGTTGCTCATCTGTTGACAGGCATGTTTTTTAAAAAACTGAAGCATATTTTTTGAAGCAGAGTATCAGAACTTGAAAAAACAAGATCAAAATTTGTCTCCTTAAGCCTGCCTTGACAGTGATTTCAGCCCCTGGCAGAACATAGGAACTGCCACAAAATACCCATGTGTCTCCAAAACTTTTCTCACAAAAGAGGCAGTGGTAAATACCCTTTCCCTAAATATCTTCCCAGGTTCCAGAAATCAAACTTTCAGGGCATTCTTGAAGATGAGGTAATATTTTTTAAAAAACCTCTGCAGGTCTTTTCTTGTAGGAATTTATCTAATCTTCATTTTGACCTATTTGTTTTTGCAGCCTCTTTAACATTCAGTGACAAAAAGGTCCTCAGGGAAAAACACGAGACTGCTGGCAAGATGAGAAACTAGGAGGTGAGACAGCTGCAGGCAATGTGTTTGTGTGACTCCTTGCCCCTCATTCCAATGGCACTAGAAACCCTCACAAGAATTAACAGAGATGAATCTGTGAAGATAGAAAAAAAAAATATGTTTTTTTTCTCCCGCTGGTATGGCAGTGATTGATATAGCAGCAGAAATCTTTTTGGAAAACAGGTTCTGTTAATAAGATCCATAAATCTTCTTGTACATAGTGAGGAAAAAAACCCCAAACAAAAAAAACACACAAACAAACATACAAAAAAAAAATCCAGCAGGAATGAAGAACTTTAAATTTGTAATGGGAGAAGAGCTTTTAAAAAGCAAGCAAACTTTCTAGGGGCAATATAACACACAAGGAAGGACAGAAGGTCACGTACTACTCTGGGTACTTTCTCAGCTGAGAATTACAAAACATATGAGAAACCACTGCTACAGACTATTGTTCCCTGCACCTAAACCACCACTTTGGTGTTCTCAGATGTCATCTTCCACAGATGATCCAAGAGGTCTTGCTGCACTACTGTAACTCAATAAGCGTCTTATTTCTTGTAAAAATAATGTATTTTCAAAGTTACTCTACTGCCAGCCATAAGTTAAGGTTCATCTGAGTGCTAGAAACTACCTGGGAAATATGTTAACATGGACATTTCTCTTTTAACACTTGCTCTGTGAAAGAACAAAGGGGACCATACAGTTGTTCTAGTGGCAGTCCTGTTCCAGAAAACTGACCTCAGTCCTTGCACATACTCTTATGATCTCATTATTGCATTGTAGACAAAAATGCCACATGATACGTTTGCGTCTGTGAAATGTGGACACTGAGGTCTCATTTACATCCCATTTTCATCACCTTGATAGGAATATGTTGCTTGGTCAGCCCCAAAGAAGGGCAGAAGTGAAAACAGATCTACCAGATCCCCTCCGTGCTTATTAATGGCCTGAGAGTGCTTTTCCAAGCTGGGCAAATCACACTGTCAGCAGCAAAGCAAGCAGTACAATTCTCTGACAAAGCATTTATGAGACAAAGCCCAGAGAGTCACTGATACCCAAGGTGGTTATCTATCACTTAGCAAAGAGGCACGGCTATTGTTCTGGATCATGTTTCACCAGGACTCACTGTGGCAAACTTTTGTTACCCAAAATTTCCACTAAACTTGATGGTAAGTTCTACTTGAAAACATAACAGCATCAGTACGTGCTTTTGTCTTGCTTGAAAACATGTAACTGCAGATAATGTGGTAAAAAAGCAGTTAGTATTGCAAAAAAAGTGAACAAATATTTCCAAACACTTCTGGGGAACAAGCAGATTTCATCAATCCTAAAAGTGTCCCTAAAAGTGCCTTCAGATACATAGAGATTTATTTCTGTATTTACCTGGAAGAAGGGAGCAAGCTTTGGATAGCGGTGATAAATACAAGAACAATAAATGCACACACCAAGTTTGATTTGAATACTTCATCCCGCATTTGAGAATACTAGAATAAAAAAAAAACACACACAGAAAAGTAAATTAGCTGCTAACACAGTAATGAAGAAGTTTCATTAAGGCTGATGTATACAGAAGACATGGGGAAAATGAGCACAATGCACCAATAAATCAGTAAACCTGAATTTTTGCTTTAAAATTAAACCCATCAAACAAATTTTTAATAATCTGGTAAAATATTTTAACCAAGAAAGCAAAAAACTGTAATTTACAATACAAAATTGCTCTGCTTAGTTCAAAAATTATTTTTTTTAAGAATCTTGAGGTAGATATCAGGAGCTTGTGTTGCTGAGTAGAACATTAAGCATTTAAGTGCTTAATAAAATACTTAATAACCAGAGAAACTACAAACTTTCTCACATGAAGACAAACACTGGAGTCATCTATGACTCTGCATGTGAGATGGCACAGAGGTGTCTCCATGATGGCCAAATTGAGGCTGCTCTGCTATTTTACCTAATTTTCTTTTTTAAGAAAATGACACAGTTAGAACATTCTGTGACTATTTGGGATGCTGGAACTCTGTATCCTAACTTACTCAGAGGCTGTGTGGAAACTTGGTGATATGGGCATTCTCCAAATGTAAAAGACTATTGGAGATGCATTATTATAAAGATTTATTGAAAGAATATTTTTCCTCCAGCATATCAAACAACTGAGAATGATATCAGGTTCCTTTATTTGTGGGAATTACCAAGAAATGGAGTAACAGACACATTGATAGATTGCAGTGGATCAGTTAAAGAGGAAATATTAACCAGGTCCTCGGCTGTTATTTATCATTGCTAATTCAATTAAACTGCAGCTGTTTACAGGAGATGAAGATTACAGAAGATGAAGATTACAGCAGATGAAGATAGTCCATAGGAACATTTTTTGTAATTCTCTATATCTTTTATGGATGCTACCAAAGTTTCTTTGTCTTATAAGAAATTCTGCAAAGGCTTGTCCCAATCATTTTTCTTCCTCTGAACAATAACTTCATTTGTTTAAACCATTGCAAATTTAAAAGAGGCTGAAAAAAAGGTTATAAGAGGAATATCAGATACCAGAATCTCTCTCCAGAAATTTGGAAATAGGGAAAACTGCTGTTATAAATGCCTAGAAAGCATCATAACATAAAAAAAAAGTATTAAGAAATGTGTTAAGAGCATACACTGAGAGAGTAGAGCTATGAACTGGATTTCATAGCTAATTTGCTCTTGAAAAAAGATCCTAGCTAGACTTAGAGTATTTTACATACATGGACCTTTGGTCAGCAAATCAGCTCAGCTATTAACATCTGGTCAAAACAGTCTCAAGCTCCCAGATGAAAAAAAGGTTTCTCACTTCCCTGGTCCCATTTGTCATCAATAAGAGAGGGGGTTCATTTGTTGTTGTCCCTCATTTTGACTCCTCCTTTCCTGTGAATATTCCTTGTGTCTGCTGTTGGCAGTATCACTTTGGCATGATTTTTGATAGTGCTCACAGGTAATTCCACTTCATTTTTCTGCTGGAACCCCAGAGGCAGTGACCCTGATTTCATGTGCAAGGAAACAGAGCTGCATCACTCTGCATAAATAATGGACCAGGGATTTTTTTCAAATAGACAAAAAGTATGTTCCTTAAAATATAACATGAAATCCCAACTGTTCCATAGGGAAATTAAGGCAAACTAGATGAATGAAACACAAACATAGAATGTCCTGCTGTGTTGAGCATTATGTCAAAAGGATGGATGCTGTGTTCTAATCAGTAACAACATTCTGATGAGGAATTGTTGGCATCCCTAGGCAGCACTGACATAAATGATAAACGTAGCAGTTCTCTAGCAGTCTACCCCTTAATGACTTGGAGAAGTAATTGAAGGACTGACTAAGCCTCAAGGCCCTTCAAAAAGCATGGGGAGGCATGCAGCCAACCAGAGCTGTGTGGAGTGGTAGGAAGAACCATGATGTGACCTTGTCTGCAGTGAAAACCTTCACTGCAGCATCCCAGAGAGACACCTGTGCTGGTGTGACTTGCTCATGGCTCAGTGAAGGCTCCCATGGGGCTTGGGAACTGCACTGCTGGGAGGGAACTGCTTGTCCATGTGCTTGCCCAGCCTGCTGGCTGAAATCAAGAAAGGCCAGGTTTCTTTGCTGAGTAATGCTGCTTCTTCCTCACCTCTCTCTTCCAAAGCCTCTCTGAAAGGGGGGCACCAGTAAAATGGCAGGATTCACATGTTCCCCTAAAGAAAATGTTTGTGCACAGGGGAGGAAGGTCTTTGGTTTTATCCTCCCTGCTGCTCTTTCACTCAGATAGGACCTTAGAGATGAAAAGGGAGACCAGGCTTTTTTCTTCAGCAGAGTGATGTTGGAAAAGTTTCTGCAACACAGAAGAATATGTTTCAAGAAGTCTAAAACAGGAGAGGAAATGAACTCCTGAGAAGTCCAAAGAGTAGACCGAGATCCAGTTGCTGACCAATGATAGAAAAATTGCTGAACAGGGACAGAGTTTGCCCAGTGTCTCTTACAGACCTCCTTGCAACTGGAAGTTTCTGAGTTGAAGGAAGGAGGTGAAGCCTGTGTCTGCTGAGATACAGCAATCACAAAGAGCAAAATTGTTTTCCTGCTCATGTAATCTCTATTTATCTTACCAGTCAGAAATTTGGAAACAGAGAAACTCAGATATTTAGGTCTAATATTTGAACTAAGAAAATGTGTACTTTGAAATTCAAAGCTCTTTTGATATTTCCAGCGTGCTCACCTCACAGAAAATACGTAAATGTTTCATGTCTAAGCCCAGCCTGTTTTGTAATCCAAGTACAAATATGCAGGAAGACTTTGAATATCCTTATACAAACCTTTACATTGGAAACTTTCTTTAATAGATCCCTGCCAGCATGTAAATTTTCCTGTCCTGTGCCTCTGCTTTCCCCCGTATGAAAGTACATGATATGGATATTCTAAAGTTGCTGATATTTAGGGAGATCATTATGATGATATCTTTTAATTATTGGAATAATTTGAAGTAGTATCAGATTTTCCTATGAGCTGTTATATATTTGGAAATTTTGGTATCTTTTCATGCTACAAACAGAAGTACTTTCCTGTAATGTAGGCAGTTGCTCTATCTGCCTACATGCAATTTGTGAAAAAAGCCTCAAGCAAAATTGAGGGTGAATTGTCTCTAAATGACAAATAAAGCATTAATTAAGTGAAGGACAGGTTAGTAATGAGTAGTCCATTTTGGTAAAGAATCTATAAATTATATCAGGTGGGGCCCTGCACAAATCCCATGAAAAATGAAGTATTGCAGAATTCCTGCAGAAATACACATAATGCCTCAGAGACATAACCCATTCTCCAATGTAACTGCTGCTGCTTGCTGTGGAATACACACTTATCCTATCACCATAGCAGGACAAAGAGCAACGAGATTTGAGAGGATTGGCAAGATGTTTCAGTGGCTTAAACTGCAGTGACATAGCAGTTATCTAAACCACTGTAAACCAGGACCTCTGCTAGCTCCATGGTAGTTTTGGGCATGTGGATTCCAGAATTGTTTTGGGTTGTTTTCTAACTTCTTGAAAACTTAAAGGAAGAAAACCAGAAATTTCATTACCAGTGTAAACCTGATATCTGGACTTGCTTTATGGTGAAAAAATTCAAACCAACCCAGGCAGTTTAAACAGAAGTTCAGTATAACATTTCAGATCTTTTCATGTCACCCCATGATCCCACATCATGGTAGTCCTGTTACTAATGCAGGAGGAAGAAATATAGTTTATTGTTCATGTGGTTACTCACTTTTCTGTCATGTGAGGTACAGAACATTAACACAATTCTCATTGAACAAGGTAAAGGTAGCACTTCTTGGCCGGGATCTCAGCTATGAGAGATGGTTTTTCTGTCTCCAGTGAACTGTAAAGTCTGGGGTGAGATGCACTTGCAGATTATAGAAATGAGTATTTAGCAGATGTCAGTGCTACCTGAAAGTGTGATGGCTAAATGAGACTGCACAAGACTTTGCATGGGGGAGGCTGCCTTACTTCTGAGCAGAAGGTGAGTGCCAGGGAACAGCCCTGGGAGAGGGGAGGCCCACAGACACTCAGTCACACCATGGGGAGCAGCTCAAGGTGTTCATGTAGAAAGTCATGTAAGCAGTACCAAAATGTTCATGGCTGGAACAAAACCCACAATTCCAGACTGAAAGGTCAGGGGTGGGGGGAGCAGAGGGAAAAGGCTGCTGAAAGAGCTTTGTGATGCTCTTATTTAAACCTGAGTTTAGAGTGTTTCCTAAATGGACTGGAAGAAGGGAGGAAGTGGTAGTTACAAGATAGCATGGAGGAAATATCTACTTTCTGCAGGAAAAAGATTCAAATATTACTTTTTCCATGAGTTGCTGTACCCTATGGTTAAACACCAAGGTTATAAGGACAAACCTGTAATTACTGTACAGGCATGCAGGAGGGAAGGGACATTTCCCATGCTGTCCCACAAGACAATTGCTCTTATCTACAACAAAGAAGACACTATGATTCATCTTCCCTTATGTACATCATTCCTTTGTATCCTGGTACATTTCCCATCACTATCTGAGCACACTCATGATGTCCCAGCACCCTGAACAGAAGCAAGGTGTTGCTGACCAGAGGCTGTCCAGCTGTTGGAGGTGGATGTGCCAGAACAAATAAAGCAGTGATATGAGAAACCAGTTTAATTTATGGAACAGAAAGAAGAGTCAGTCAACTTTGCTGAAAGGATTTTATGTTTCCATTTCCTGTGCCTAGAGGTTGAGACTACCATCTAAGGAAATATTGAACGAAAGCAGAATTCTCGAAACACTGCAGCCCAATTCTCAATTGAAAATGTCCTACTGGGAAGAAAATGTATCAAACCTGTTAAAATGTTAACTTTTAAATAGACTTCTTTTCATTCAGCTGCAATTAAAAACTTCATTAATATTTTAAATTTGACCTATGTATGTGATGGATTAAACTATGGATCTTCTTTTAGTTCCTTAAATTGCATTTAAACTGAATTCTATACTTCCCTTAGAGTTTTTCTTTGTGGCTGACAATTATGAAATCTAAAATAATAAGAAAGTTTGTATTCTGGATTTGGGATCTGATTCTGGGCAGTGCCCCTTTACACCAGCCCGTGCTCAGGCCTTGTGTGATTAAATAGCAAAGTAGGGCAAGGTGAACCACTGACAAGTTTGCTCATCCAGCAAGTTGTTTGAGACCAGGCTATTTCCTTCTTTGAACAAAAAAAAAAATCAGATTTTGTCACCATATTTTTTTATCTTGTGACTTCTGGGACTTCATGTAGCAACTCATGTGATACCAGAGATCTTGAATTTTGCTTCCTCTGGGTCTCTGTCAGCTTTGCATGAGGACTGCATTGAAAGAAATATCTTCATATCTTCCTTTTCGACAGAGAATTATTTGTGGATAATTTGGTTTTGGGGATTCTACCTAGTGTCTCAGTATAAATATGCTCATGGGGAAATGCAATCTTCTATTTTTGTTTTAACAAATATTTCTTGTTTCTTCTACAAGATTACTAGTGCAATAAGGGCTTAGATATATTTCAAGCAGAATTTTTCTTTTCCAGTTGTCTTGATAAAACTCTCACCCATCAGCCTTCCTGAGGAGTAGTGTCTCATAAATCAAATAAAAATATCTGTTTTCCAGTGGAAGTTAGAGTGATGATGGAGAAATGAGCCTCCATGCTTCCAATGCCCCACTATTTTTATTTCCTTTCAGTCAAGTGCACAGAGTATTGCAGACCTGCTGTTGCTGCACTGTCATAGCAGATGAAATTATCAATGAAAGTCAATGAAATTATTTGAGATCTGTGCAACCTCACCCCGTGCCATCAGCTTTCAAAGAGTGTTCTCCCATTACCTTATCTTTTAAAACTTATAACTTACATCTGGATGTAGACTGAAAGAGAAGTTAATGAGATCATATTGCTGTTGAGAAGCAGCAAAGACATGAACCATATTTAGCTCTTAGATTTTTAAAATAAGGATGTTTAAAACAAAGTTGAAAAATTACTGTTGACTTGAAATAAATATTGCAGCTGCATAGAGGACACCAGAGGGGTTCTATGAATAAATGGAAGGAAAATATCTATACAAATATAGATATATATTTTGTGAATAGAAATGTCAGTTTATCAATATGCTCAGTCATTGTTAGTGCCAAAGTAACCTGTTATCTGACAGAAAACTGTTTGTACTCAACACCAAGTTCAACCCAAATAGTGGCTGTAATTTTCAGAAACTGAGTTTGCTCAGTGTACATATTTTCCAACAAAGAAATGCAATCATTTCAGCATTGTAACACCTGCATCATGTCACTGTGTATGATGAACTCCAGCTCATCCCTGCCTTCTGAAAACTGAAACAAAATGAAAAAGGAAAACAAAGCAAGAAAATTCAATACACAAGCCAGAACCTACAGCTTCTCTACTTCAGTGAACATTTATTACAGCTTGAGTTGTGAATAATGCAGCTACCAAGCCCCAGCTACCTTATGCTCCAGGCTGGAGTCTTTAAACATCAGTGAAAAAGGCTTGATATGCTCTCTTCTCAATTTATCGCCACTCCGTAAGTCGATGGTGTGCTCTATTCGCTTGTTAATTTCCTCAGGCCCAGACTGGACATGCAAAGCTTGTGCAAGATGGTTTGGAAGCAGATTTATTGAATTTCTTGTTAGGGCAGCCAGAGTCTAGGGGAAAGCACATGCAAACAGAATAAACCTGCTGGTCCCCTTGGGTTAAAAATGCAATGTTTTAGTTCATGTTGCATTGCAAACCATTACAGCATTCCATGCAATTCATTCAATGAAATCTACAGAAGTGTAAAATAGTAAGTCTGTTCCACTAAACACATACAGTACATTAAGGGGAGCACTTTAATGCCTTATTTTTCACAGGTTAGGAGGTTTGTTGCTGCACTGAGCAATAAGAATATATTCCACATTCCAAATCTGATATTTGATTATTAAAGCATGCATGAGGGGACTACACACACCAAAATCACAGCAGGGTATCTGACTCAGTGGTGTGTTTTAATAAATAATAAATAAGAATATAAAGAAGCCATATAAAACAAAANCCAAGGGTTAAGAAATGTTAATGAATGGAAAGGATGTGAAACTTCATACATCATAGCATAAGACATTTCAGCATTACTAAGGGTGGGAAATAAAATTCTGCCTGAGAAAAGTTATTCCAGAGGTCCTTCTTGAAAAGACCTTCAGCTCAATCTCCTATTGGGAGTTGTTGAAACAGGAGCTTAAGATGCTTTGTCACCAGATGCCCCTGGAAAGCCAATTCTTTTGTATCACAGGATTACATAGGGCAAATGCAAGGGCAAATGCAATCCTGTGATACAAAATGGAGGTTTTCCTTGTTATTCAAACTATAATTCAAACAAGCATATTCTAATGAATCTTGGTCAGCACAGTAAAACACAGGAAGGGTGTCAGGTACCCACTGCCAAAGCCCGGGTGACAATTTTCCTTACAATCCTAAAATCAAGTCCATGGACTCTGTAGTCATGAGATCATATTTCAAATTCCATCTTATTATTGGTAATTTAAAATCCTAAAATCCAGGCAGAAAAGTATGTCAGGATTGAAATCCCTCTGTTTAAGTGAAAAGCAATTTTCCTTTTTGTTTAGTAGGAAAAGTACTTCAGTAGAGAAGGTTTGGGAAGACACCACTCAAATTCTCCTTCTCTCTGGCAAATCAGTATCATCAACATTAGGAGAATAAAAACAAAGTATCAAAGAAACTTTTCTCATGCTTAGGTTTCAGATATGTCTGAATTCATATCTCGGCCTTGGAGAAAACAATCAAAGCAAATGGATAAATGCTGTATTATTACATGCTGTGGCACTAGTTTAGTTCAAGCACTCCTATCTCTTTTAAACTGAGCTAGGAAGAAAAACTTTTATAAATTTTTGGTGGCTGAAAGGGCATGAGTGAGTCTGAAGTCCCTTTTAAAGGATAAGATCACATCAGATGGTGGTGTGTAAATTGATTCATCAGAATTATCTTGTGTTTCTGCTTCTGCATTGGACACAAGGGTGGAGAATGTCCCTACATGTTTTTTATGCAGATTTTGTTTTATTTATACAAGGAAAATTATCTCAGTCCATCCTAGTAAGTGACTAGATTTTGCTTAAAATTCTATTTTNATGGCCATGGTACCAGTAGTATTTTGCAAAAATAGACTCTGAATTTGCATTTATATTCACAGTATCACAAGGAAATTCATATTTGGTTTTCATCATTTTCTCTCCCTTGCACATACTTAAGAAAACTGCTTCCCTGTATTTAGAAATAAAAACAATGAAAAACATCATGCAAATTATTTTCTCAAGAATAAGTTCTAACCACATTTTGTCTCTTATCCCCCTCTTTGCTCTGCATCTTTTAAGACTTTATGCAAACACAAAGAAATATTGATTCTTCCTATTATCTCTCCTACACTTTTGTGAGCAGCTCTGTGGAAGACACAGTTGTAAATTCTACAATAAGCTTTTGAAGTGTTCTGATGCTGACAATAGCCATTCATCATACAGAAACAAACACAAAGTTCTGTTAAAAAAAAAAAAAAGCCTAGCCAAACTTGCATCTGAAACCAAAAGAGGATGAATTAAAACAAACAACTAATAAAACTCCAACTTTATACACATTTTTTAGAGACTTAGAAAGGTAG
The DNA here is from genome assembly GCA_013398995.1 of Alaudala cheleensis. Taxonomy (NCBI): domain Eukaryota; kingdom Metazoa; phylum Chordata; class Aves; order Passeriformes; family Alaudidae; genus Alaudala; species Alaudala cheleensis. Next base: position 97,910 of record VWYE01007581.1, read on the forward strand.
CAGAGATTATATTTTACTTCCTTCCTGGGAAGTTTTCCTGCAAAATGTCCAAGCATTGTGCTCTCAACAAGAAGGGAAATTTTTAATCTGTGTCATTTAGAAAACCTTAGTAAAGTTTCAAATTATTTTTTCATAATGCAAGCATCAGGTTTTGGAAGGAAATAGGAAAATAAAATGTCACGTGCTTAGAACGAAGTCACATGCTTAAAAAAAACAGGTTGCAGATAAGATTTAGTTCAAGAGGAAGACACCTAAATGAGAGTGTCTACAAATTTGGTGTCCACATGCTCAGTGTCTAAACTTCTATTTCTTCCAGTACACTCTCCAGACACTTTCAGTTGCCCAATCCTGTGTGGCTGTGGTCAGCAGAGAGGCCTTAGGGGACTGGACAACAGTCAGGAGCCAGGAGATGTGGCTCAGGACACAGGGACACCAAGTGCCACTGGTCAGTGGTGAGGAGCAGCTGGGGTGTGCCGGGGCATCTCAGCATAGAAACAACAGTGGGGAATCTCTAACACTCAGGTACCTTGGTTTTGAGCTGAATTCCACCCTTTTGTTTAGACTTGTCTGTCACCTGGGCAGTCTTTTAGTACAATTTCTGTGCTCATATTAAGCTTCACTGCAACCACTACTAAGGGACACCTATAGAAGACAGATATTTTAATTTGCTGCTTTTCCTAATTCACATCCTGACAGGCCCATCAGGCACCTCCACCAGCACACACAGTGACCATGTTATGCTTTCAGATACTCCTTTTGTAAGGTAGGTGGAAGAAATCCAATTTAACAATTAATTCATTATGGAGGAGGAGGCCTTTACTCTCTTGAAATAAAATAACTTCTGTCCAATTTTCTTTGCTTTAAGAAAGAAGCCCAGACACTTGTTTCAATAACAGAAGCCTCCATTTATATTGTCTGAATTTCAGACAATAACTTGCACCCCTGGCTCACCTCTCAATCAGAACAAGGGCACATAGTGATAGTGATTGGGCTGTAGACAGGTACAGTTATTTGCTAATATCTGTGACTGCCTACATAAAACGTGGTTATTTGTTTCTTACTCACATAAACACATCTACAATTCACTGTTTCAGGCTGCTCATGGAGCACAAGATTGAGGTAATGAGTATGGATTGGGATAAATTTGAGTTTGTATTAAGAACACACCAGAGATTCCTATTCACATGCTTCATAACATAAGTAGAGTTAAAAGTAAGATACATGTGATCAGTTGCTCAAATTTTGTTGTAATTTATATTGGGTTAAGAAATAATTTTAATTCTATTGGCAAATATTCAAACATACAGAGTGATTCATTGCTGGGTTGCTGCTACTACGATTCTCAAAGCCTGCTGCTGACAGTGACCTTTAAGCTGCTTAATTAGTGTTATTAAATGCTTATTCTGTCCAAGACTGACATACCTCTGGAAAAAGCTATTACATCCTAGGATAATTTAAATCTATCATCTGAATTTTTTGGCTAAAATACATTATTTATGAGCAATACTGCCTATTGTCTCAACTGTAAATTAAAAATTACATAATAATTGACTCATTCATGGAACAGCAGATTTTTAAAATCTTGTCTCCACCACAAGGCTTATTGTAAAACTGTGTAATATAAAATTATAGCTTTTCCCAACACCACTTCAAATTCTTAAAAAAAAAACCAGTGAGAAACTGTTCCAAAAGTAGATTGTTTGTTGCCATAAGAAAAAAAATGTTTTAAAGAAACTGTTAAGCTATGCCTATTTCAAGTACTTTCAAGGCCTTTTTACTAGTACAATATGTAGGAGTTGATCAATAATTGAATAAACCCATTAATCCTTTATTTTGTCCTTTGTTAGCATCAAGGTGAGGTTTAGCTCAGGAAATGACCAACAAAATGAGAGCCTACTCTGCACAGAGTTTTTTTGGACCATAGAAATTGGAATATCTTAATGGGAAAGAAAAAGAGAGAGATCAGAAGATATTCACAGCAGCATGCACCCATCCCTGTATTCTTAATGAAATGACAATATAGAGACAGGTCAACAAAATGCAGAGAATCCTGTAGGGCAGTGTACATGCAGATACACAGATGTACAGGACATCTATAAAAAACAGGTGTTTTATATAACAGCAAACTGTGCCATGCTCGAATTCAATTTGAAGAGATGAGGACACTGCTGTGGGCTGATTGATTGTGAAATTTTATCACTTCTGAGCACATTTGTAAGAAGCAGAAGACGGTTGACAAAAGCAAGACCTCCACACAACAACGCTTAAGGTTCAACAGACAGTTCAGACAAGGAGGAATAAGGATGTGCAGCAGAAGAAAGGATATATCATGTCTTTACAGATCCCTCAAACAAAATGAAAGAAGACTTCAGCTGACCTTGCTTCATAAAGACTCATCAATCTTTCAAGTGCAGTGAGAAGAGTGGAGTCTGAGGGCATTTTACCCTTTCCATCTTTAATTCCTCCAAACAAGAAGACTTCAAAAAACTACTTTTTTTACCATACAAGAATTGTTGGTTCCCAGGTTGCTGTGAATCAGCCATGCAGTGCTTTTGGAAAATATCTGATCTGGAGAAGTTGCTATTATCTCATATTTCTATTGAGCTACAGATGCCTTTAGAATCTAACTCATCTGCTTGTGAACCTGAATTATTTATTAGAGTACAAGTTTATAATATTTTGTTGAAAAGGTGAGAAATGAAGAACCTGATTTGACAAGGTGCTTTTTTTCCCCCCTTCCCTCAGATATCAATAAACTACTTTATGCTTTTTCTTCTGGCAAAATGTCCTTTCCCTCATCCCTTTAATTCGATGGCTCCAAAGTGATGCTATGCAATGAGATACACACTCTGACTAGAATGTTCCAACCATAGTTATATTTGTTTTATTTTCAATTACTTCTTTGTAGAGTGGTTCAATTAAAACTAAGCCATGCAGGATTTAATTTCAGTTGGGAAAAAGAGAAAAAAAAAAAAGAACCCAAAATCTCTGCTTCCCTGGCATTTTCCCAGTTTAGATACTTGATTTTTTGGCCTTGAAATAATTTGTTCAATCCTCTGCGTTTACAGTACATGTTAGAATAAAGGTTAAAGATGAATTTGTCTCCTCTGAGGCCTCCATTATTGAAGTGCACTCAATCATGCATTAATCTCATGACATTAGAGGAAGTTTGACTTACATTTTGTTTTCCCACTATGTTATCAAATGGGAGCTCAGGGCTCCAGGATCCTTCAGTAAATGTAGCTCCACTGTTCCTCCTGTCAGAGGAGCTGACAGCCTCTTTCACAATATCTTCAGGTAAAGTCAACAGACTCTCCTCAGGCTGTTTAATTAAGTAAGTCTCAATGTTATGTTTCCTCAGGAATTCATTGCGCTCTTTGCCATGGCCTTCTTCAACTTTATAATCCCCATTCAGGCAGTCCAGAGTGGCTTTGGAGATGTGAATCCTCCTGCATAAATGAAATTAATAGCAAATACTGATTGTACTCTACTATAAAGAGGTTAGAAGGAGGTTTTGAACTCTGTATATTGTTTAACACCATGGACAAATACAAGGTTTTTTATTGCAAGCAGTGAAAATTAAATAGTGCACTTGAAAGCGTGAGCTTTATTTGTAGTCAAGTAATCTCAAAACATGTTTACATCAGTAAGATGCCATTAATGCACAAAGTCCTGTCACAGGAAAAACACTGACATTCACACCTGATACCTTTGCTCATAGTTAATAGTTTAATGGGAGACCTTCTCAAGTAAAACACTATTCTGAGTGACAGAAAATTGCACTGCAGGGAACTGTGTTGAGAGAAAAATAAATGGTAGGCATTAGAGCAGTTTATGTAAAGGTTTTTAATTTCCTTCAGTTTCCTGAGGTAGCCTAAACATTTGAAATTAGTGGTCTGATTGCACCTGAAGTGAATTAGGGAAATAGGGGAACTATGCAAAGACAAGCAACATAATCATTTATATTAAGACTAAGCAATGAGTTCAATAAGCTTTGATCAAAGTGAAGTTGAATTTAAGAGATTACATGCAAAAGAGCTCAAGTTTTGCAATGGTATGATAGGAATTTGGAGGAGGCCTTCCAGCTAAAATTTTTAAGGAATCTTCAAGTTCCTGCATGTAGGAAAATTGCAGACACCTCTAAAACACATCAACAGGGTCAGCTGTGCTACACTGTACATGAATGCAATAAGAGTTGTTCATTAGGCATTTATCTAACCCAAGCAAATAGTTGCAGTGATTCTTTAAACCAGCTCATTTTTGAAACTTTGGGTGTGTGCCACTTTCTGAAAGACAGACTTGCATACAGATTCCTAATATTCAAAGTGAGCTGAAATTCTTGATCCCTTCTTGATGATGCATGCTAAGTTGCTTTTCTCAGGCACCACAATTTGGCTTCCTCCTGTGAAGGAAATGGTCCTAGCATGCCCCTTGGGAACTTCCTTCTGCAGCTGAAAGAATGCCAATACAGAATTGAGTTGCATAAAATTTTGATGAACTAGAAGACTATAAGGGCATTTTTGATGTGCATGCTTCACTAGAAAACGAACTGCTGGTTGTATTTAAACAGTGGGAAGTGCCCAGGAGTATCAGAACTTGGCACAAACTGTCCATGTGGAGCATTAAATATCAACATCTAATTAAAAGATCAAAAATTTGTATCCCATCCATTTTTTAAAGTTGTCTCAACTTCCCTGCTTCTTCCCAGGTTTTGTACAACTTTCTCTTTCTAAAGTCATGCTGTTTTAATGATCACAGAGATTAGTAGTATTTTGTAGTGAAAAATAGGCAAAATTAATGATAAAACCCAGTAAAAATGTTTCTCAAATACAAGCAACTTTTGGCCTGGACTTAAACTGCAAAGCATGTGACCTCTCAGAAAGGTGATGTGTTTCCTAATTCTGAGAAATCCAGATAGGCTAAATTGATTTAAGTACTAACCTAAAAGTAAAGAAAAATAAATAAAGAGAAATGGACAGACTAGTTGCCAAGGTGACTATCTCTCTCTTTAAATTCAGCTAATATAATTCAGGAAGGTTGTGTAATAAAGCCCTGAAATATGGGTTTTATGATGGATTTGATAACAGCTTTAAGCAGAGTATGGAGATAGCTATTAATGTAATATCCTTAAATGGGCCAAACATTAATAAATAGCTGGCAGATTATAAGTATTTTCTGGCTTCATCTTTTGTACTGCTTGCTTAAAAAAACTAAAATGTGGAGAGATATCTTTTAATTTTGTACAAATGCAGTACATTGGGAACTTGAGTATTGAAGTCAAAAAGTATTGCCTGCCCTACTCTTGAAAGCATATCAGGCCCACAGTGTTAGATGATACCTGCCACTGAGACATAATTGAAAATTAATTATTACCTAAAATGCAATTCAGTACTGGAGATTAATACCTACATACACGAAGTAAAGACCTTTAGAAAATGTGGCCCTGGCAGAAGAATGTGACTGAAATAACACTGTAAGATCTTGCAAGCTTTCCTTCTCAGGTTTAGTCTCAGAAAACTGGAAATTACCGGGTTTTTTTCTCAGTGCTCCTAATTGCCCTCTCCCATGGCAGCTGGGCTGTTGGTTTATGCTCCTTCTGTCAGGTGCAATCTCTCCCTGCATCACCCCTGCTCGTGGGGGCTCATGGGGACATGCAGGGAAAGAGCTGAGCTCCTTCTTTCCTGCTCTCAGACTGGGGGAAAGGATGTTCCCCATCCTCAGCTGCCTCTCTCCACCATGCCCTCAGGAAAATGCTTCAGTTCATCTTTGCTCTTGTTTCACAGCATGAGAGCAGGACTGCTCATAACCCCAGGGCAGCTTTCCTGGTGGAGCTGCTCTAGGAATGGGAATGACCTCTGAATTACAACAAGGTGGGGGGATTTGAGTGCTGGTCGTAAGGAGAAGTAGGGAGAGGCTGAAATGAACTTGACTGCTCTGTTAAATCTGCTCTGCACACTAGGAAACTGTAAATCACTATACTGGGAGACTTGGTTCATTGCTGTCACATACAGGCTTTGTTCTGCTGGCCCACTGATATCCAGGAAATCACTCTGACAGACTGAAAATCTGCCGGGCATTTTATCTACAGCAAGGCTGTGCATTTTCTGGGTTCTTCATTAGCAGCCATACAACTTGCACACATTAACAGCAACAGATTCCACTTTTTGCAGGTGTGGATGGTGAAACTCAGATGATCAATTTGCTCATGTGAACAAAGCACCCTCTTTGTCATCTGGGGCTATCACATGGGATATGCAGCAGGCAATTAATTTTTTCTGACATTTTATACACAGGTGACATTGCAGAGTGCAGAAGTTGTTCTCAGAGCATGCAGAATTTCATCTCCTGCTAATTCAAAGAATATATATTAGAATAAAGGTTTACTATGTAGAACTGTAGAAAGGGCCTGCATTTGCAATATATGAAGCAAATTTCCTTCCAACTTCCTGGGAACATGACAGCTCTGACAGATCCTGATGTGTGTGTAGGGAGGACAGCACATGACTCAGTTTTGATGCCTTCAAATCTCTGTCATTCAAGGTGACAGCACCACTTAGACTTTTTTCCACATAAAGATGTCTGCTGCTATTGCTTCTAAATTCCATGGCTAAAATTGGAGCTGTCTAGGTGATCTTTTCTACATTTTTCATCAATGGCAGGTGGAACCGAAAGTTAACAGAAGATTCCTTCAATCTCTACTGTTGTTTCAAATTTAGGATATGTAGCAGGATATATAGGCCATATCAGGCAGAAATAACATTCAACTTTCAGGTGAATCAGCCACATCAGACACTCAGACACAGAAAATAATAGGCTTTGTTTTAGTGGAAAATCATACATTTTTACATATAGACAGGTTAAAGAAATATATCATAACATCCACTAAAGCATCAAATTATTGAAAAGACTTCCTAGAGAGTCTGCTGTTCATATCAACTTGTTATGAACACATTGACTTATGAACACATAATTCTTCCCACATTTTTTGCAACATGAAATAAAAAAAAATTATACTTTTGTGCCTCATAGCATAATTTGAATGAAAAAGGTGAGAGAAATAAGCCTGGAAAATCTCATGAATGGTCAACACCTAACTGGGAAATTTGGGCTACCTGTGAGGATTATGCAGGTTGAAAACAAAAATTGATCTTTTCCAGAAAAACAAGGCAGACAAAGAAAAAGAAAGATTTTTGTCTTGCCTTTTCAAATGGCTCTACAAGCTGATCATTTCTACCTTTTTTGCTATTCCCTCACTAATCCTTGCCAACTTCAAAATATCAAAAAAAAAAAAAAAAGGTGGTAGTTGATGTAACAGTGTAAGACAGTTAATCTCTTGGCAAGGTTTGCAATGTGCAGGCAATGTTTTCTGACTGTGGGAAATCCACTTTGCCTTACCCAGGAATTCCACCTGACTCCAGTTTGTTTGCAATATCCACGTCCCATGACCAGACATCAAACTGCCACTTCCTCAGGCCCAGCACTCCGCAGAGAACCGACCCGGAATGGATCCCTATCCTCATGTCAATGTCATGCTTTGTTCTTGATCTCACATATCTGTTAAACAGAACACACAGAGGAAGAAAAAAAAGACCAGACTTATGAAAATATATGCCACAATTTTCCATATCATTTTTGAAAAGGGTATGATGGAAAACACGATGTCAATTAGCTGTAAAGTGCGGTCTAGCCTGCAAAATGAAGATGGAACTTTCTAAATAGAAAAGGTAGAGGTAGTGATAAAATTATTCTAAAAGCCAGGTTATCATTAAGCACTTAATTGCATGCATGGCTCACTGGCACACTTATTATTCCAATCAGATGAAAAGAGACAAATAGAGAGGGGAAAAGATGTCTGAGTGAAAGTATTTTGTTGGACTTATTGAGTGCTTTAGCTTGGAATTATAAAAATTTCAGGAACAGTAAGGAACTATTTTCATCAAACCTGTCTATCATCAATCCTGTCTATATATATTCTTGTGTATTTCTTACTAATTTTCACATTTTAAAAGTGTTATTTTATTGATTGGAATTTTCCAGGGTTACTTTTTGTCAAATTATAAATCATTTTTATTAGATTTGGCCAGAACACCACTTGCTTTGTCATGTAAACCATGTGAGTTTAAAATCAGTTTTGTCCATTCTTTGGGGTGGTGAAGACCATTTCACCTCTCAAAAATAAACACATATGAGCATATTTGTTAAGAGACTGCTTTTCCAGTTCTGTTTGTGTGACAATGGCTGTTTGCAGCAGAAATAGTATCAGACTTTGTGTTCATTAATCTTTAAATTGTGTGCCCAGGGTAGCACAAGCACATTGCTACTGCTGGTCTACAAACCTGCTGTGTCTCTGCAAAGGGCCTCATCTCTGCAGTCACTGAAGTCAATAGAAACACAGCAAGATCACACCAGAGAGAAGCCAAAGAATAAACAGCTCTATTTCACTGCTCTGAAGTTAACTACCCTGCCTCAGATGCCTCAGTAACGACCTTGGCAGAGCTTCTGTAGAGGAGAAAAGAGTAAATTGCTTACTGTATTCAATACTTGAGCTTTCATTGTTGCAATGGAGCATCAGCTCAGTTTGTAAGGGGAAAAAAAAACCCAAAGAGTTATAAAATGGAGAGAAACTAGTTGCACAAAAATGTGAAAAATTCGAAATAAGGCATTCATCTTTATTTCCCTTCCCTTCATAGTATGAAAACTTGGAGAAAGGCAAGCAAGTGATAAGTCTCAGTGCAGTAGTTTGCCTGCAAGACCCGTTTATCACATCAGGAAGCCAGGATATTTCAGACGTCTAAGAGAAAAAGATTTTATATAGTTAATCATAAAATAATAAAAAAGAAGCTTTGAGAAGGGATTTATCTGTGTTTTTACATTTAGAGCTTATAGTTTTCATATACAAATTTCTTCATTGCCTGCAAGCAAGAGGGCTTGAAATATTAAAATTAAACAAACGATTACCTGCCCCTGGAAGATGGGATATGCAACAACTCCTCCACACTACAGCACTTTAAGTGTTGTGAGAGCAGCTAATAGAAGTGAGAACACTGAGACTTTAATCTATTTTGAATTATTTTTATATGCTACAAAAATATCTAAACTGACACTCTTAACTGTCAGAGGAATTATCACACAACTCCTCACTTGATTGTTTCCCCAGTCTGCCTTTTCCTTTTCTTCAGACTAAGATAATTATTTCTCATTTTACATCTGATTTCCTAATCTTGAAATAAAAGATAATTTTAACCAGAGGAATAATTGAGCAAAAAGCTTTTCATTGAAAAATGCATTTAATAAGAAGGGCTTAAGTTTAATAAAATGTTTGAATAGCCTATATTCATGTAATCTTTCTCTCTATACCTATATGGACACACATGTTATTTTAGCAATTTCATTTCTACTTTACCAACTGTCATGTCCTGTGATGAGCAGCTGAAGGCTCTAGGTTTGTCTAGTTTACAGAAGGGGAGGCTGAGGTATAACCTCTGAGAGCTTCCTGAGGAGGAGAAGGAGATGCTGAGCTCTCCTCCCTGGGATCAGTGTCTGGGTGCATGGGAATAACTCAAAGCTACATCAATGAACATTCAGCTTGGGAACATTTCTTTACCATGACTATGGACAAACAATGAACATGCTCTCTGCTGAGGTGATTGATGCCCCAAGCCCACAATCAAGAGGCATTTGGACAATGCCCTTTACATGCTTTAACTTTGGTGACCCTTGAATTGGCAGGCAGTTGGACTAGATGGTCAGTGTAGGCCCTTTCCAACTCAAGTAGCTTATTCTTGTATTCTATTTTAGCCTAGTCTGGTCTAGTCGAGTCTATTCTAGTCTATCCTATTAATTTTAAATACTGTAAATTATGGTCCTTTATTTATATCCTATGTGAGAACTAGCACACGCAGGTATCACTGGAGAGACCAGGTACAAACGATGGTGCAACTGAGCAATGTGTCCCTCTGTTTCCAGAATGTTCACTAAGGATTGCTGGATTTAACTTTCCCTTTGTCATAAAAATGTGGTGATGGCCTGAGAAGGCTTTAACATCCACCATCAGCCACACAGGACTTTTGCATTTGTCCAGAACTTCACACAGCCTCACACCACCTCCCGCAGTGCACTGCAGACACTGATCAAGGTCCTGTCCCCCTTGCCTTATCTGCGTTTCACAGCCTCCCAGCAGCCCTTGATGTGCCACTCAGGTGATATTTGATCTCAGCTCTCCATCAGCAGACAGAGTGGGTTTGGCTCCCTGCCTGCACCCTTTGGCTGAGGGACATTCTGTTTCTCTGCCTGCTGCAGTGCTGAGCACATGCAGGGCTCTGTCTTTGCATCCTCCTCTTGTCATGCACAGCAATGTGCTCCTGTGTGGATAGGTGGGAAAAGAATTGCAGGAGGGGACCTGATTGCATGAAGTCACAGGCAGTCTGGAATATATTCAAACAGCTCTGTCCAGGATATGAATAAAAGCACAGGAGTGATTTAGTCTCACTCAAATTTCTTTATTATTTGCAAAACAAGACTGAAAGCAGAACTGCTGAGAACCTGTTGTGGAAACAATAATCTTCATGCACACAATTTTTGTTGTAAGATATTAAATTGAATAAAGAATAAATGGTTTACTTTATTTAAAAATTTCTCTGCAAAGACTAAAAAGTTTAAAAGTCAGCATGTAAAAAAGTAATGGAATTATAATTATTCTTTTTGTTTAAAATTGGGAGTGATGTGGGTTGAGAAAGATTTCTGGATTATGTAAAAAGAGGACTTAATGATGGTCAAATCCAACTCCCTAGCAGCCAGACTACCACATACTTTAGGAGGTCTTGTTCACATAGAGGAATAGGAAAAACAAAGCCTGAAATAACAAAGTCTGGATCACCTTTATCAGTAGTGATAGTTTTAACTTATTCAGAAAAATTCTCAGAAATAATAGCATGTACTAGATAAAAAAATGTAGAGATAAAAATTTAAGAGAAAAAATTTTGCAAAAGCTCAGATTTTCCATATCTAGTTCTCCTCTCTCTTAAATTTATTCAACTGCCAATGAAGCTGCTAATTAAAAAAAAATGTATTTTCTTAACTACTTTACAGGATCTCTGCAGATTTGTTGACAAAGTGCATCACAAAGACGCATTATTGATGATCTATAAAACAGCCCTCTTTGTCTCACAAGTGCTTTGATATCTTATCCAGGATGAGGTAAATGTGACTGGTTTTATTTTTGCCATTCATATAATTTCAGTCTAGCCAGAGACAAAAAAATACAATGATTTTAATTGGATCTTGGCATTTTCTTCTGGTCAACGTTCTTTGATGGGTATTTGATTTCTGTGGTGTTAATTGAAACCTTTCTTATTTGCATGAGGAAGGTGAGCCAAAAGTCAGAAATTTGCTTTTCAACCTTTTCTGTAGCTGTCAAAAATCTGAATGCCCTGGAATTCAGGCCCTGCAGATTGAAAGGGACACATTGGCTGCCTCTGACCGGTTCAACTGTGCAAGGTTATGTCTACACTTTGAGATACTTAAAACAACCCAGAATGCTTTTTCATTCTCAGCAAGCCCTTTCACAACCTGTTCCCAGGTTTAACAGAGTTTGCATGTGATGGAGACCATTTCTAGTAGGTAATTTGAGTGCAATTGCCTGGTTTTGGAAGCAGAACTACTTCAGAACAGTGGAGTTGGCCAGTCTGTTCCACTTTTTTGTTAGTGATGGCTAAAATTCTCTGGCATTGTTCAATTTACCTATCAAGACATGGTCATTATCATCCTCATGCAGGTGAAACATGAAATGTATTCTGGTTGAAGTAAGTAAGGGTCTTAGCTGACTCTGCTCTGAGCAGAAGGATGGACAAGTGATCTCCTGTGTCCCCTGCTAACTGAACTGTCCTTTGATCATGAGGTTAAGTTATATAGGGAACATTTTGGTTGGACTCAAAAGAATTATAGGGTTTTCCTAAAGGAATGCAAATGGGTTTTGGTGCTGACATGACAGGATAGTAGATGAAGTGACCTTTTCAGTGTGACTCTGGGACATGCCTGTATCATGCCTGTGAATGAGATATCCATTATTTTAAAAAAGCTAGGTAACAGGATACACTAAACTACTGAACACTTTGAATGGTAAAGTCCAGGAATGTGACTTATGGGATGTAACTCTTTGTAAATTAATTTTACACAAGCTGAATTTACAATTTAATGTATTTTCCCAAGGAGCCAGTTTAAAATAGCACCAGGATGAGTTTACCTTGGATTTAGAGGTGGATTCTAATGCAGGCAGAAACTATTACTTGGAGAAGTTTCATAATGTCAGACCTATCACTAATATAACTGACTTGCTCTGAGTTCAGACAGAAACTGTAAGCACATGGGCTGCATTCCTCTTTCTTATGTCAATATTCTCTGAGAGGCAGGAAAATAATACAGTACAAGGGACTGCACATAATATTAATAGAAGTTTGCTTTTTCATTTTGAAAATTATGTTATAAAAAACTATATAATCATATATGTATACATACATTATACACACACATATATCTACATATATATACATATGCATAAACATATACATACATACATATACATATATACTCCCATGGCATTTTTCAATATGGTCTTCACTGTGTTTCATGGTGCATTCAAATGAAAGAGGCTGCAGAATTACATTAACCCATTTATCCCTACTTAGTTTGGTTCATATCATCATTCAACAGCAAAAACGGGAAAAAAACTATTCTGATATTCTCTTCACCCTCTCTGACTCTCATTCAGTCAGTGGCTGACACAGACGTGTGGAGGTGACAATATGATCAAGTCTCTCTGAGAAACCTATATTCAATATTAGAGCTGTCTAAAAAGTGGTGGCTGAACTTGTGAATATGTCACAATATCCCTTTACACCACCACACAGAAATGGAGTTAAGCCTTAGTTTTTTGGTTTGTGAATATATCCTCTCTTCTGTGAATCAGAGCTGACTGCATCATAGGCAGAGCCTTGCAGATCATTGGAGAAATAATCTGTGGAAGGAATCCAGAACTGGATGAATGCTATTAATATGTAATTATAGAATTATTTATTAATGATGGAATATGAAAGCAATTCCTGTCTCTTTTACTGCCTGAGTAATTTCTTTAACAAGAATTAATCACTTCATGATTTTTGTTAATACTCAACAGAAGATAAAAGAAGTTTTTTCATGCTTCAAGCAGGAAACCTGCCAGGGCAGTCAGTCATCTGAAATAGCTGAGGTATTTTTGGTTGTAGTTATGTTTGGTTTTTTTTTTTTTTTAGTTTTCCTTTTTTCTCTCTTTCATGAATTTGCCTTAATATTAGTACTTAATTACAGACTTTTAATGAAGACAAGCTGTTATCTAATTTCTGGAGTTTAGCCTATATTTCATGCTGGGACCATTTATTCTGTCAGAATAGTTACTCTTTCAGATGGTTTTTAGTGGGAAATGATCCAACAAATGAGACATCTCAGGACTCCTTGATTTCCCAAAGAAATATACCAGCACAAAGGTTTGTTTGAATCTCCACTGTTATATATATTGTGCCATTTCCATCATAACACTATAAAAGAGAGTCCTTGAGAAGCTGAGTCTCACACAAACTCCCTTCCCCTCTACTCCCAGTCACAGAGATTTTAGGAATAAGGACATTTGAGAAGGTGGCTTTATCCCTGACAACCACTTAGCTTGGGTGGTAATTGTTAAAATGAAACATTATCATCTGGTGATTAAACATTCCACTGGAATCCCATTTCCATCAGCAATCAGTACAGACAGGCATTGATACAATAAAATTAAACACAATGAGAATTGTTGCTGAATAAAAGAATCCTTGTGAAGAGCTTGTCCTTTTCACTTTAATTCACGTTTCCAGCTGCAGCTAAACAGAATTTACAAGTCCTTGGGTTTTGCAGCACAGATGGAGTAATGATTTTTTTCTCCTGCCCAAATGTGGTGGAGCAAAACTGCATTACTTTGGAGTAAATATCAGATTCCATGGAATCTTCCTGTAGTTATAAGTTGCCCATCAATTGTTCTCAACAGTTAAGGGAGCAAAGAACAAGAAGACAGATTGGAATAACAATAATAGAGCTTCTCTTATGAGATTTTTAACAAAGCATGGTGATGGAAAAAAACATTACAGAGAAAATAATGATCTTGAATTATTCTGTTGAGTTCTGAACAGTTTCTTTCATCTGCAAAAAGAGTAGTGGAGCTGCAAGACTTTAGCTTAAAATCAAGTTGTAGAAGTTTAATTAACAATAAATTAACAATAGCTGTATGGATATGAACTGTATGAAAACACTCAGAAGTGAGATAATCTGTGCATGTAGATTTATTTTACATGTTGTGTAATGACNGATGGAAAAAAACATTACAGAGAAAATAATGATCTTGAATTATTCTGTTGAGTTCTGAACAGTTTCTTTCATCTGCAAAAAGAGTAGTGGAGCTGCAAGACTTTAGCTTAAAATCAAGTTGTAGAAGTTTAATTAACAATAAATTAACAATAGCTGTATGGATATGAACTGTATGAAAACACTCAGAAGTGAGATAATCTGTGCATGTAGATTTATTTTACATGTTGTGTAATGAATGGATCTGACATTCTTGTTCTGTTCCCTGTGACCATGGGGTCATCAAAGACAATAGAAGGAATATTCAGCAATGGTGTCCTGAGATCACAGGGGTTTTTTGGGCACTGCCTCTGTAGAAGGATTGTACTGGTTGATACAACATTACCAACCACCTCTTGTCAGTAGAGAGGAGTGTTTGTAACTTCAGTGCAGCTCTCAAATCTGAGCAATATTTTCTCATATCTTGGATCATCTCCCTATTATTTTAACCTTTAAAAATATTTATTTTCTGAAATGTTCTGATGAAGATAAAAAACTTTCTAATCATCAAAATGTCATTTTTGTCACATTTTAAATATGGTAAAATTCTGTGGGGACCAGTGTTATAAAAACCTCACATTTATAAAGAGGGTATTTTTTTTAATCTTAACTGTGAGAGATATTTACTTCTTTAATTCTAATTAATAGACTGTAGATAACTCCAAATTCTCTCAGAAATGTGGGCAGAAGTATTTATAATATTGCATGGCAGTATTGGTCCTCCCTGTGATCTGTTTAAACACACATTAAGATAAGCAACATAAGGCTCCTGTACTCTGAGCAGAAAAACCTAGAGGAAGAACCATCCTCATTGCATAGACAGAAAATCAGATGCTGGGATCATCAAATAAATTGGAGGTCATCTGAACTGAAGTGGTCTGTGATGGATGACCCAAGTCCTGATGGACTTTGGTGTCATGGCTCCAAATGACTGTAGCTGTCATTTAAGATACTCAAAATAGAGCACCATTTCTACTGGATTACTGCCTTCAAGACCCTGTTCATTGAAGGGCAGAGGGTGTTACACACTTCCACGAGTGTAAGGAGATGGAGGGAAATTTATTGTCTTAGAAGAAAAAGGGCTTACAATGGGTTGTCTGCAGGTGGTGTTACCAAGGAAATGCAAAAGATTAGATGTGTGTATCCAAAACATTTTAACAATGCTGGTAGATTATTTTTCATCTCTGTGTTCTCTAATTCATGTTTCATTTTCACTGTGGGGATTCCAGAAGCAAAGTATTGATTACTTTATTCAACATTTAGCCTGTGATAATTGAATCCAGCCTTCTTAGATATCACTGTTGCATAATCATTATTCAGTTACATTTTCCATTAATTAATTTTAGTCAAATTCTTTCTCTATTAAGAGCTCAGTAATGCTGCTGCAGTGTGCATTATCTGTCTGATGTGTGTCATGAGACAGACCCAGATAAAAGGGGCAAAGAGGTCTGGAAAAGAAACAGACGAAGAGATTGGACAGCAAAATATGCAGGGAAAGGGGAGAATGCTCCTGTTAGGGAACACTGTTTTAGGGAAGATAACAACAGAAAAAAGTATTTGAATATGAGAAACTCAGTAATTTTTTTAATTGATACATTATATCAGTAAAAACCCATAAGTTTCAAACAGATGGATAAAACCTCTCTTGGAGTATTAGATGTCATGGTAACTCATTGGACAAGCTCTACCCACAGGCTGCTGAAATATCATTATTATTAATTGTAATTGCATCAAAATACAATAATATAACAGCAACATAATTATATTTACATGATGGGAACACATTCCTGCATTAAAACACTTCCAGTGCTTGTGAATTTAAGCAAGAACCTAATTTAGCAGGTAAAATGTGTTCATCTGGAAAATCTCAGTACTTATGAGTTCGTCTGTGAGCTAGTTTCCAAGCTGAAGGATAGCCAAAGCTGTCTATTTTGTGTTTATATTGTTGTTTAAAAGGGATTATAGGAAGCAATTCAGACTCCTCCTCCTTGGTCTCCTCTTGAAATTCACAGCAGTACAAAGTGAGAACTTTGCCAAGACCTGTGAAACCTCTCAGTTGCACACACAGCTGTTGTGTTACATCTCTGGAGTAGCACAGGTTAATAAAATCACTGTAGTAACTGCTCCCATGCATTACATGGATCACAAAAGTCCTGTCCTTTTCACAGGGATAACGATGAGATCTTTGAACCAACAGAATAATTACTTGTTCAGTCATAGCATTCTCAGGTAAGAAGTTCAGAACACTGGCAGGAACAATGAATCAGGGGGAGAAAAAGGCATTACCTGATAGTTTTGATCATGCTGAGCCCCATTTCAACACAGCAGTGAGCGTGGTCCTGGCGAGGTTCTGGGAGCCCCGACACACAGTAGTAACAATCCCCCAGGATCTTTATCCTGAGACAATGATGTTCCTAGGCACAAATTATCAAAGAGAAAGAAAACATTTGCATCTTTTTTTCGTAATTTTGAGGTGAAAGTAAAAGTGGTTGAAAAATTACTGTTAAAAAAATCAACCAAACCCCCACCTTGTTTCTGGATGTTCCCTGCTTGCCATTAGTATAATTGTGATTTATATGACTTTTGAAATAAAGTACCTTTCAATTTGCAGCAAAAAAGGGTATAGTGATTTTTATTTTATGCTAATCAGAGACGTCCTTGCTGATGGGGAGAAAGGTTTTATCACAGCTAGGTGGAACACAGGCCAAGGATTCAGAAATGCCAGCTGAGATAATGAATAACCCAATTTAGGCTATGTTCCTCCAGGGCATGTTTTCCTGCCCACTTTTTACACTGGAAATAAATGAAAAACCTTTCCTCCCACTGAAATTCCTTCCCACCTACAGTTTCTGCGGTCAAACTCAAGAATTTCCAAAAGCTACAGGAACTGATCAAGTATCTGCATCTCAAGGATCTCAAAGAAGTTTGTCTTGCATCAGGCTCATGCTGCTCATGTGAAGAAATGATGTTTCTTTGGCATCCAGCTAGAGCCATCCTTTACCCTATGAGCAAATAGTGAATTTAATATCTAAAATACATATTAACAGTATCATTACATCCTGAAACAGAATATTATTGTGTGATTTGATCATTATTTTAGAAAGACCTTTTCTAGTGAGCAGAAATACCTGAGTTGCTGAAATTTTGCATTTCCCAGACCAGCATGTGAGGCCAAGACTACCTGTACATTTCCACATTTGTATTTTGTTGGCCCTCACAGGAGGCAATCAGTGCACAGGAAAAGAGAACATTACAAGTCTTGTCAAGGCAGTGTTTTGGAGAGTCATTGAAATATTGAGTGTAGTGTAAATAATCAATCAGTAAAAGCTGCAGAAACAGACCTTTAAAAAGAGAAATTTATCTGGGAACAAATTTGAAGGCAGGTCCTCCCAGGAATCAAGTATGGGCTCCATTCAAAGTTTTGCTTAGGAAGAATGAAACTTTGTAGTCAACCTCAGACAAGCCTTGCACAATCCTGGCATGGCACACAGAACCTACACTTTTACCCAAAGCTTTTTTGTGAAGTCAGCTGAAGCCTTAAGCATGCCAGCAAGGGTAAAATCTGCTCTGGGCACATGGCCAAAGTAAGCTGATTCATCCTGAAATCTCCTTAAACCATCAGTAGGAACTGACTGTGTCTGAAGCTTTGGTTAAGTCTCCAGCTAAAGCCAGTGCTGCCTTTCAGAGTGCAATGCCTTGCTATCCAAGTGTCACACAAAATTCCAGACTCAACCCAGGCTTCTAAAATGTTAAAATTTATATGTAACTCTCCTCTTTCCTCTTCTTTTCATCCCCTCTGCAGACCCACACCGTAACACTGGGAATTAGAGATCTGATTTTACATTTCCCACGTATTTTTTTTACTATAGAGTGAAACTATGGAACATAAAAGTTAAGTGACAAGTAGGTAGGGCTCAATGGCAGAAATCAGTGCATGTCAAACAGTAAGTAGGCTTCCTGAAGCTTCCCTCCATGTTCCTTGTTTAGACAAAATGCAGAGAGATGAAGATATAAACCACAGATTCTAGAGTTCTTTGGCATTTCTATAGAGGGCATTCAATTTATTCTTACTATAAGTGATGTTTGCTTTTACATCTACTGAGTAAAAGGATCGTGTATAATGTCATATTGGTCTGACTGAGGTGGAATAAATCAAAAGCCAGCACTTTTTTCAGAGCCAGTAAAAATACTTCACAAATAATAACTAGAGGGGGGAAAAAAGGGAAAACCAGACTATTTTTAGGAAAGAAAGAAAGTCTGGAAGAAAAAAAAAAAAAAAGCTATATCTCAAGTATTATTATGTTCTAATTTTTAATTATATTTTTAGCTTCAACATTTATTATACTTATCTGATGATATGGGAAACCCCTATTAAGTGAGAATTTATTTCAGCACGGTTAAAGACCATAGTCTTCAATAGGAAAAGACTGTAGTTAGATTCCTAATACCTCACTTAAACTGGCTAAAGTGCTGATTCCAGTGGATTCAGATGAGACTTATATCACCTTCCTGCATGTCTGTAATTCAGAATAAAGCAAACAATGTCAGAGGGATGTGCTTTTTGTAAGAATAAGAATCTTAATGCATGGCAAGATCTGCTAATGAGAGCCTGATACATGCAAATATGAGTGCATGTGTGTGACACAGGAAATCCATTCAGCTACTCATGAACGTTTTCTTTTTCTTGTCATGTGATGTCACCTGACTCCTTTGCCAAAGCTCAGGAAGTCATCTCTGGAGTGCAATATCCAAAGGGAGATGACTGTGTGAGGTGTCCCTCTGCCAGCTAGCAGTGCAGCTTGCCATTGCAGCCCAAGGAGAGCCAGGCAAGGCAGTCAGGGAAGCCTGGGGACAAATTCAGCTCACAGCTAAAGCAGTTGGTTGGGCTTCAGTTCCAGTCTGTACCTAAACTCACCATGTATCTGCAAGACCCTGGGTATGAGAAACACCCACACAGGACTAACAAATATGACATAAGATTTATGTCCTGTGGAACATTGCAGGGGTCAGGCAAGGTGTCTTTACTGGCACAAGAAACCACAGAAAGCTTTTGAATGGCTCCTTGTCTTCCTATTTTTTTTTTCCAGTTAATCAAATTATTATGACTGCTAAATGTGATCTGTGTTACAGCCTGACTACATTGCTTTTGCACTTTTTATACTTCCCTAATTATTCCCAAATTACTTGTTTCAAAAGTAAACCATGGGCTTTTTATCACTGGAAAGATTTCATCTAGAGGATGATAATTCAACGACTCTCAAGAAGGACAGGGGGCTAATGGTGTCTGCCTTTGGCAGAGGCAAACTGCCTGCTCTCCTGAGGCTCCCTCAGATAACTCAGTAGTTTAATCACATCTACGGTTTAGACTCAAACTTTGTCAGACTGGTTGTATGAGAGCATTAAGGTTAGATTCATGGATAATGTAGGCAGCCATGCCCTAGTTTTAAATCAGAGACTGAGGTTTTTCAAGGCCTGCCCACTTTCCAGAGGTATAAAATGACATTAGTAGCAACCAAGATTTTCCTCACACTGTAGAGCTCAAGCCCACTTCCTAAAATCATCTCACTGCAATGGTATCTAAGAGTGGCAAGATATATTAAATAAAAATTAATGAAAAAATGTAAATATAGATGAAGAAACTGTAAAATATTTAAATAAGAGAAAATTGTCATACAGGAACTTTGATACAGGATATATTTTTCACAACAGTGTTAAATCCTTACACCCTTGTGAGGCTATTACCATCTCCTCTTTAATTTATTCTATTTCTCTTCCCTTTTTCATATGCAATTCTAGAAGTTGTCCTTGGGCATGTAAATGACAGCTGATATTATACAGACATTCACATCAGTATCCATCAACCTCACACCCCTTCCACTACTCACTCATTAATAGCATTTATTGAAGGGATCAATTAAAATCTCAGCTTGTCACAAACAGAAGCTCTTTTCTCCCCTTATTTGCAGCTTTTCATTTGCTGCAAGTGGAAGATTAAGGGGCCTGATTCTGCCAGGATCAATTTAAATCAGAATTTTTGCCTGGGGAATTTGAATAGACTCAAACACCCAACTATTTTTAATAATAATTCTAGATTAATTTGGCAGCAATTGATAAGAAATATTTTCCCAATTTACCTAAATCTAGAGAAAAAGAAAATATGCAGATTTTCCATAAATAATTACCTCATATGTGGTGAATGATTTATGTTTGAGCTTATTAAATATACCCCTAGTGACTGGAAAGGAAGAAAAGCAAATTGGCATAAGGTGGAGCTGCAGAAATGAGTTGCTCAAATATCAAGTTAGTGAAAGGCACAGTCAGAGACTTCATTAATATTTCTTGTTTCCTTGGGCTAAATTTCTGACAAGGGAAAAAATGTGATTTTGTTTTATAAGCTATGCCACTTTTTCAATTCTGCCAGTGCTGCATTAATAATTTTGCCTAGTTTTGAAGGGAACCCCATAGGATAACAAACAGACCACAGAAAAGCCAAATTTTTTTGCAATTTTATAATTTTAAGCTAAAAGTTTAGAACATTGGGGGATGAAAAATTACTGCAACTGAACTACAAAACAAAGAGAAGTCATACACGGAAGTCTTGTTTTAAAAGGCAGCCAGAGTGGGAGGAGGCAGGGACTTGGCCTTTGTGTACAATAGCTCAGTTCCTGAAACATGTGCCAAAGGCAAAGGAAACTTGGATAAATCTCATTTCTCAGCATGAATGGGGGCTAGGCCAAAGCTCTTAATCAGCAGTCTGTTTTAGGGTGGGTTGGTGAGAGAGGTCCATCCAAATTCATACTATTGCAGCTCTGTCACTTTGGAAAACAGAATTGGGACCTTGAGAGAGCCAGATGGAGGGGGATTCTCAAGCTGGGTCATGTGGGAAAGAAGGAGGACCAGGTATGGTACACAAAGATTGTTTCTAATTTTTATACACATAAAGGGAAAAATATGTCTTTCATTTTCTTGAACTAGGGAATACGTATACCAATAGCTATGGCCCTATATGAAACATTTTCTATGTATTTTAACATACTCTATAAAGAAATGGTTTTTTTTTCTTTAGAATAACCCATAATGGGGTGGTTAGAATTTCTCTGTGCTATCAGAAAAAAATAGGTTCGAGGTCCCTCATGCTGCAGAAGGATTTGAGGTGCATTGGCGAATGAGCTTTATAATATATTCTATCAACAGCTTTGCTCCTTGGCATGTTGTAGAAGAAAGCTGCTATGACTGTTGTGTCTGGTGAGCAATTTGCCTTGCCAGCTTGTGCTAATGAGGAGACTACACTTTAAGTGATTTCAGGGACAGAAATCCCCATAAGAAAGATTCAAGGTGTTTCTTTCTGGCTAGGGCAGGGACAATTCTGCACGGAAATTCTGCTCCTTAGGAGGTTCTAGAACTTAATTGCTTCAGGAACAGGGGACACTGGTCAACTGTAGGGGAGGGGACTACAGGTGACCTCGCCCCTGATAAGTGTTAACAGCTGTGTTAATTACCCAACTCAGCCTTGCCCTTGATAAGTCACAGCTGTAGCCAGTAAAAATAAATGGGATAAAAGGGAGTGGGTCTGCTGGTGTGGGAGGTGGAACCTTGAGGAAGGAGAGGATCATGAATAAGAAGGGCTTGGAGGAGGGAGAATCACTGCTGTGAGGTCAGTCTGGGTCTGCAGTTAGAGCAGTTGTTGTAACCTGCAGTCACAGTCTGGCTGGGTAAAAGCCTGCAGTCAGAGTCTGCAAACCAATCCATGCAGTCAGGGTTCAGCTGAAAACAACCAGCAGTCAGAGGCTGCAAGGGAAACCTACAGCAGGGGCTTGCTGCAGCCAGAGTCAGTGAATGGTTGGAGTCAGGATGGCTGAACTGTAAAGAGGAATAAACCAGGACCCTTTTCATGATAAAAAGGACCCTGTGTTTTGACTCATTTCCACCCTCAAACAAGAGGGCTGCTGCAACAGACAGCAGTAGAACATGAACTGGGGTGTGCCAAGGGTGCCAGGAAAGAGGTTATAGCCAGCTGAGGGTCAGTGTCTTCTCCCAGGCAACAAGAAAGGACAAGAGGAAATGGCCTCAGGTTGACTAAGCAGAGATTTAAATGGGATATTAGGTAAAATTTCTTTGTCTAAAGGGCTGCCAAGCATTGGANCAGCTTGCTGCAGCCAGACCAGTGAATGGTTGAAGTCAGGATGGCTGAGCTGTAAAGAGGAATAAACCAGGACCCTTTTCATGATAAAAAGGACCCTGTGTCTTGACTCATTTCCACCCTCAAACAAGAGGGCTGCTGCAACAGACAGCAGTAGAACATGAACTGGGGTGTGCCAAGGGTGCCAGGAAAGAGGTTATAGCCAGCTGAGGGTCAGTGTCTTCTCCCAGGCAACAAGAAAGGACAAGAGGAAATGGCCTCAGGTTGACTAAGCAGAGATTTAAATGGGATATTAGGTAAAATTTCTTTGTCTAAAGGGCTGCCAAGCATTGGAACAGACTGCTTGGGAAAGCAGTTGAGTTGTCAACTTTGAAGCTATTTAAGAGACACATGGATGTGCTGCTTAGGGACATGGTCCAGTAGTGGCCCTGGAAGTGTTAGGTAAATGGCTGATCTTAAAGGTCTTGTCCAACCTTAATTATTCTATGAGTCTATTAAAGATGAGCTGGAGAATTCCCAGGAATATACTTGTGAAGCCTAATTTAATTCAAATCCCAGTTTAGTCACAAAGTGGTGCTTCTTTTTGGGGGAGGTTGAATTTGAGTATTTCTTAGTTTATAAATCATTGGGAAAATTTAAAACAAATTTGGTTTAATCTGTCATTTTCATCTGACTTTTTCATTAAAAACCTGTATACTCTCACTTCTAAAAGTGGGCTGGGGGTTATTTGACTGTTTAGTCTTTTGATGGGCTCTTTACCATCTGGAAAACTGTAAATGTAGGGAGAACATTGTGAACAAGGCTGTTTATTCATGAGTATGAGATAATTAATTATTGACACTGATTGGGAGGAAAAACACCTCAGAATTAAGCACTGCAAAAAGAGCATTCATCCATCCCTTTACTATAAAATCATACAGTGTCTTTATAAAAAGCTAAATATTATATATGCCTACTTGTAATCCAGGAACTCTGCTTCTTGCTACAGCACCCCAAACATAATCACATGAAAAAATTCACACCTGCCAGATATGTTTAAGCAGGGATTTTTTAGAGAGTCTCTGGAATCCTATGGGATACATGCTTGAAGATAATTTCACCACGGAACAAAGCACTGCCAGAGCTGAAATGTGACCTGGGACAGTAAAACACTGCAATGGGAGTGTCTCTGTCAAGGAAACAGAAAAGCCCTCAAACCCCTCCAGTCTTCCCTTCCTGGTACCAGCAGGTGCAGGTGTTTTGCTGGGGCTATGGGGTGATGTGTTCTTGTGGAGTCTGGTGGTCAGGTTGGTTTCTACCCCTGGAAACAGCAGTCATAAATAAGATTGGTAATACACTGTTGCAGGAATTTTTGACAATTTTTGTCTGCAACATCACAGGAGACAATTTAACCAAGGTTACAGTGAAAGATTGCCTCCTTAGGAAAAAATAAACAAAACCCCATCAGTTCTTTAATAAGCTCTTTTATTTAGGCCTTTACTCTTTCTTTTTTTGCCGTGTCTGAAATGGAATCTACAAAGAGTGTAGATGAATTTAGAAATGGGATAATTTAAATCATAGTATTGGCTGACATCTGCAGAGAAGACAGAGGAAAAACAAACCTAAAAAATAACTGTTATTTCACCAAGGCAGGACTTTTTTTAGGCATAAGTATCTTGCTGAATGTCATCTTATTTTACTTCTCTTCTGAAAATTTCTGCCTAAGGAAAGTATTAATATTAATTAAATTTCTGTTTAGGCCTTTCAGTAGATGAAGTAGATATAAGGAAATGTATTCTTCAGTTCTGTTTTATGTCAACTTATCTTTCTTCTTTTGCATATGTCACTTTTCTCCTTAATAACTATAAATCTTTTACAAATATTACAGAGTGATTAGAAATGGGGAAATAGCTGTACATAACATAATATTACATTTTTATCTTGGAAGAAATATTGAACTGAGTTCTAATTTTTGTTCAGAGTGTTCTGTGGCAATGATACAGCTAGTATGGATTTTTTTTGTTTGTTTGTTTTTAATCATATGCATCAGTGTATGCCATAAAACTTGTTGTAACTTTGCTCTGATTTTTTTTTTAATCTTCCCTTTCTCATTACTTCTGTATTGCTTAATAAGAGGAAAAAGCGACTTAGCCAAATTACATTTTTCAGTATGTTGTGAAAATGTCTTCTTTACTAGTAGAAGATTTATGTAGGATGTTTGAGCAAATCCAACAATCCTTTACATGAGATTATAATTTAATACTTTTATTTAGAAGTAAATAAGGATTTATACGATTTTTTTCTTGAAATCTTAAAAAACTGCCTCAAGCTTTCTGCTATTGACCTCTTTGCTTTGATGGTAATTCTTAGCAGACTCCAGGAGTCTGAATAAGAGTGCCTATTTTTAAAAGTTATGATAACTCATTCATAATCAGGTTAACCAGAGTTAAGTGATAGAACTGAAATATAGATGTGATCATGTAATCCTCCTTAGTGGAAGATCCTTCTAGGGAGGCCTTGAAAGGACCACGTTCTGAAAATCCTCTTGAGGATTTACAAGTGAGTAGGAAACTATTGATAATAACATTTACAAAAGGAATAAGACCACTAAAATCAACAATCACCATGCAGATAGGGTGCTCACAACATGACATCACTAACAGAAAATCCCAAAATAATATTTTTCAGTGCACTAGTGTTGTCACTGTATGTTCAGAAACATGGTATTTGGACAGTGATTGAGGAAAGAGAGATTAGGAGGAATGGTGATGATCTGCCTCCACTGCACTCATGGAAGTTAGTCCAGGAACACTGTTTTCAGTGCTTTAAAGGGGATTCTCAAAAACAGGGGGTGTTCCAGAAAAGTAGTCCCCAAAACTATTTGAAGGAATAAATCTTACAGAGTAAAAACCTTACCATGAATTTTGTCTGGTTATTATTTTTAATCAAAAATAAACCTGAGAAGCACTTTGATCAAAGCATCCAGGTGTATTCCCAGAAAAAGTCAGGGGCTACAAGGTAGTTTTTTTGTTTGGCAATGATAAGCTGTAGCAATAATCAGTGGATTTAATTCAAAGTCAGAAAAAAACAAATGAGAAAAAACCCATACTTGAATAAACACTGAGAATTTTAGGGCACTGTAATATCCTACTAAGCTTTAAGTATTTACTTAATACTTATCCTTAATACAAGTATATATTTAAGTATATAATACAAGTATATATTTAAGACAAGACCATTTCTTGGTGCATTCAGATGAAGATCAGGAATTTTTCCAGAATATATGCCTTTACCAGGTGTGAAAGTTTTATGCAATATCAGCTGGGTAGGTTGATAGGTCCATCAATTTACAAACCCTTAAAATTCAGGACCACTTAGTGTCCATTTCCAAAATTTTCCAAAGGAAAGGGTGAAGTTCAATATAAGATTTAGATGCTTTATTTTACAGCTTGTCCCCTCCATAAGAGCCCTGTGAAGAGTCTTGGCTTCCTGTAATGTGCAGAGGGAGAGTTTTTCTCCTTGAGTTGGACAGAAACCCCAAACCCTTTCTAGGGAAGCAAGAGAGTTTACTCTCTGTTAGGCATCTCTATTGTCAGGGTGCCAGACAGGACTGTTGTGGCATCCAGGTCACAGAACCCACAAACAAGGAACACACTTAAAATGTCTTTATTTTTACTAAATTTTAATTATTCATGACTGTAATCTTTGTAGGCAAATCTGTTCACTTTCTGCAGTGATTCTTCCCTGTCTTCCACCTTTCAGAGGATTGTTCTAGACCAGTGGCTCAGTCTAATCAATGATGTGTTAAAAAGAGAAGTTCTCAGACTAGGAAAGCAGATGCATGAAGGAGCTGGGTCTTGAATTTAGTGACTGGGATGTTCACTTGAGAGGGGATTGTCCTGATAATGGAGTTTTGCAGACACACATGTTCCTTCATACCAAACCACAGATTTCTGGATAAGAAATTGGCTATGTAAGACAGACTGATATATTTATTATTTGTTCTTTAAAATAAACTCACCTGCATTTTTAGGATACCTACTACTAGTGGCACATTCAATGTTCTCCAGAAAGATTCGTGAATTTAGAACTGCAACAGTAAGATTTATAGAAGGTTTAAGTAGGAGATGTGTGGCCAGCCACAGAGAAGGGGAAAGTGTCTAGGCATTTAAAGAAACAAAATTTTCAGTTCTCATAAAATGACTAAAAACAAGCAGGAAGTTGACTTCAGGGTTAGGTGTCAAGTGAAAGAAGATTCATTGGATTAGACTTTTAAGTGTAAATGCCTTCCTTGTTCCCAACTCCTTTACTGGATGTGGTAATTATATACAAAATCACTATTGGTTTAATACAGCTTATGGAATGCTTGCAAAATATGGTTAATTGTTGTGAATACTAGCCAAAATTTAAATGTAAAGCAAGGAAATAAAACATTTTATATACATAGTCTTTCCTAAATATTTCTGTGACATACATATGTTCAATTTGGTATAAAATATCTTTCTTCAGTTAAAGTAGTAGCTATTTTTGTCAAGCCATATAAAAGCAGACGTAACTCCTATAAGCTTTCTAAAAGACAGGACTGAGATAATTCTTTCAACCTGGTTTGGTTTACAGTATAGTCCAGAGGTGACAGGGGCTCTTTGTTTGCAAAGTAAAAGTTGTAGGTTGCATTTACTAATTTGCACTGCCCAGGCAATGGGTTATGGCATCACTTTGTACAAGAGAAAATAAATTGCTATTTTAGGTAAAAACAGCTGAATCAAAAGAAATTTCAATAATTATGAAAGTCTTGACTTTAATGTGTAAACTGAGAAAAAGCCACAAGGATCTTACTGATACCATGCAATATGTGTACAAATACCCCATAACCCTGACTCAGAAATGTGTAAAAAACAGTGAGGGATGTAAATGTGTACATCAGACCCAGGCAATTTATGTTTTCCTTATAGTAAATATAAACATGGTATATAATATTCAGAGTGCAATTAACCTCTTCCCATTGTGTGTACCTACATTTGGCTGGATAAATGATAAAATAAACTCCAATAAATGTACTTCATTGCTTCCACTTTGAAGCTTTATTATTCAGCTCAGATATTGGCACCTAAAGGTAGCCATATTAAATTAAATTTTGACCAAAGAAACATGAAAAGATAAAGTATACAAGCCTAGCAAAATAGAGCATGTGTTCTGCTTGTATTTTTGTGCTTCACTTTTTTTCTGATCAGTGCAAATCAAGTAGCAACTAATTGCCCTGATGTAATAATTTCCTCTGCTGTGTTTAATTAATTTCATTGTTGAGTTAGAATCCAACCTAAAGACTGTAAACCCTGCTAGTAACTAACCACTGGAAAGACTGTGGAAACTGATCAGATGGCCTTAACAGAATTAGTCTTTTAATCTGCCTCTCTTCGCAGAAGAAAAGACAAAATAATAATTCCAGCAAATATCCAAAACATGAAGCTTCCTTAGAAGCTGTGGTAAGTGATCTGCTTTCATACCATTGTTTGTCCAACAATGCAGAAACCCAAAGTTCTGATGACAATCTCAGCTTTCACTTGCTATCAGAACTCATCATCTTTCATAAAGTTTTGTCCGTGCCTTCCAATCTCAAATGCTGTATAAAATACTGGTGGGGAGAATCTGGATCTATACTGTTCAAAGCCATCAGAGGGTATTTCCCAAAGCTCCCAAACAATTGGTTTTGGTTTTTTTGACAATAAACTGTGTGTAACTCACATGTGCTAGTCGATCAAATCTGGCAAAGAGCTCGTTCAGCATTCGGACCAGCTCCTGGGCTGACAGAGTTGTGGAAAGGTTGGTGAATCCTTTAACATCTGCAAAAAGAATGCTAAAAAACCACAAAAACATATTAATATTTCTATTTTCTTTAATATCTGAACACTTTAAGTTACCTTCTAGCATTTTACTGGTGGAAGGGTCATTTTACTACCTTTGAAGCCACACTACCTTTGCTCTAGACTTCTCTACATTCTGAAGTACTGAATATAAATATTGAAGGGACTAAAAGAAATGGTACTAAGTGTAAGAAAAAGTTTTGTCAAAAATGGGAGTCATGAAATGCTGCATTTTCAAATCCTAAGACTACAGATAGATTTGTTACAGTCTTAGTATATACCAGGCTAAGGCCAGTTTTATTGCATCTAATTTTAGGCATTTGACAGAAGTACCCGAGTTAGAACTGTAGTGCTCTCTTTTTAAGGTATAAATCTTTAATTTTATTCCTTTTTCGTTCTACTGACTTTAGAGGGAGCCCAGTGTGATCATACTTTGAATTTAGGTGTATCAGCTTGTGTGCCTGAAGTTGTGGTAGGATCCCCATTAACAAACTCTTTGCAAACAGACTTCCAACCTGTGCTTGAACATCCAGTTATTTTTCTTGTCTTTCAGCTACTCACTGTGCCTAGAACAACCACAAGTGAATATAGAGAAATATAAACACAAAGTCTGTGGTGTGAAGGATACCACCCAGAACAAAGCATATCATAGCTCAGGACTTATTAGACAAAGTATGTGTTGTCTGCCTTATAAAGCAGGATGTTCAAAAAGACACATCATTCTGGCACAAACCTCGTCAGCACTTGAGAGTCAACTAATAACTGGTGTTATGATCTGAGTTGCAGAAGATTTTTTTTTTCATTTTAGTTGATGACTTGTGGTGAACAAGACCACAATTAGACAGTTTCTGAGAATTACTAATGTAACCAATAATAAATACAGTAATGATCAGGTTGGCAACTGATAATATAACACACTAAATATATGGACTGCTAAAGGATTGGGTGAGGTTTAGACAAGATGCTTATAAACATGGAAAGATTTTTACCAGTGAGAAGCAATAAAATTAAAAGGTAGAGTACCAAGCTATTCGAAGGAAAATGAGTAGCAATAACAGGCTAAATTTATAAAATTAAGATTTTCAAATTACTAGTTTCTACGCTTTTAATTTTCACATTAACAAAAATTTCTAACTGGATACTACTTTTAAGGATTCATATAAACATTGGCTAAGGTAGTGTTAAGTACTGAACATTTAGGAAAAAAATAAGGTGAATGAAACCTAATTTTGAAAAGATCTAGTTTCTGGCAGCCGAAGCAAACCAGTATCTATATTTTAAAGCATGCAGAATCTTGACTTCAAATCTCTTTCAAGCATAAAATGTTTCAATCTCTCACCCTGTCTACAGCCCTTTTCCACTAAAACAAAAAGACCACCTTCTCCATATTTTGATTCCTCTACAGCAACACTTACACTGAGTATGAGAAAGGTTAATGGAAGACATTTTCATTTAGTGCAACTCAAACCTTTATGAGGGTTCTTGATACTTTCAATCAGAGGTAATAAAATAGCATATCTGAGCTACTGCATGGCCACAGAAGTAGCAGATAATCAATTTACCCTTCTGCAGAAGTGCAAATTATTTTTATTGAACTTGTCCAGACAAAGTTATATTTTGGTTTCATTGAAAGGCAAAGTACATGTTTCCCAAGCAAACAATCCACAATCATATTCATGCTTATTTTTCACTACCTTCAATGGTGATTTCAAAGATGGTAACTCAATAATTTACCCTTGTGTTTTGGGAAAGGCTTAAGGAAAATGCTATTATCTTAAAAAAATATTCTGATTTTTGGGAAATACAATAAAATCAAGATTATACAATGTTGTGGAGTGGAAGTTGATAATTCTGGTGTAAATGTACAGTTAGGACCAATCCCCTTGAGTAGCAGATCATAAGGTAATTATCACCCTTCTGATAACTACAGGAAAGAAAACATTTAGAAAGCAATAAAGAAAGGATATGAGTTCAAGAAAATAACAATAGACTGATTAAATGAAAATGTCTATAAAGCAGAGGAATGATATATAGGTCACCATCTTTGAAAGCATCCTACAAGTCTCTATCTCATTCTTCAGTGTGTGGGGTGAACCATCAGGTTGTGGCAGAATATGTGTCCACATGTAGGCAGGACTCCCCTTCCTGTGCAATCCTTATCACTTAAGTGAACTGAGTGTGAAAAAAAGTGAAAAAAAGGCACAAATGGTCCAGACTCAATGTTTAGTTCAAATGGGTGTTGCCATTGCCATGGCATCCAGCCATCCTGATGAGTAATGGCAGGCATGAAAATGCTTCTCTGCTCAAATATTAAACAAGGGTTCACCAATTTTCTAATCTATGAATGAATGAAGCAACAGAAGAGAAACCCTCAGACAAAAGTATTCAGCAACATCTGAGACCTGAAGCATTGCAGAAAGGCTGCTCCACCCACCTGACATTCTCATAACGATGAATGTAGATCTTGTGGAACTGGTGCTGCAAATGTTCATCTTCTACATTGGTCATGTCATTTATCATTTCCAGGACCACAAACCGTGGTAACACAGAGAGCACCAGCCTCTCCTAAAACAAAGAGGAAGCCAAAGTGTCACAATGTCCTGTTTGAAGATCTGGGTAACTGGTTATTTGATATGTGACCCTCCTCTCTAAAACTTCTAGCTCAGGACAATTGTGATAATTCACTTTATCAACCTGAGTCCAGAGTCCAGGACATCTCTGGTTTAGGTAAAGAAGAAAAAAATGAGCTCTCATACAGCCATTCAAACCAGTCCTCTTGACCAGGAAGACTGGAGAACATATTCAACATTTTAATTAGTTTTGTCTGTGTTTCAAGAGCACTCAAGAGTAAACATTTGAGACATATGTTTATATACATACACATGCTTATTTATAACATATATCATTGATGTCTATTAGTAGAGTATCAATGTATATTAGTTCATTATTAGTGTGCAAACAGAATGTATCAGTGCATATTAGTGCACATATACTTCTGGTATTTGTTTATAAGGAGATAAATACATATACACACAAGTGCTGTTTCCAGTCCTGTCATAATATAATTAACATCAGAATTTTCACAGACTTCACCAAATCTTTTGATTTGGAAAGGACCCACAAGGCTCTTAAGTGAATGGCCTGCATGGGGTTCAAACCTGCAATCATGGTCATTAGCACTGTGCTCTAACACATCTTAGTACAGCCAGGCAAGCCCTCAAAAAGTAATCAAATTCTTTCATGAAAGCCCTAGATCATCCCCTGAGAGATTTTAGACTGTCCATGTTTCAGTGGCTCATCAGTTTAACAGCTTTGACAGTTTTTGCAAGTATCCAACCCAAATCTGTTTCTCTGCAAATTAAACCTTCTTTTTATCCTTTCAAATTGGGCATGGATAATCACTGATCGTTGCTTTCTCTGTAATAATATTTCTGTACTAAAATAATGTTATTGTGTCCTCTTGCCCTCAGTCCCCCCCCCCCTTTTTTTTTTCTATTTTAGATTAGGAATCTTTGTCCAGTATTGGAATATGTCACTCTCAATCACTCTGAAGCAAAGCTACAATTTTTCACTTTTCTTTCACTTTACAGGATTGCAAATACTGAAATCTTATTGAGCTAAAGAAGAGAATGTTGGTTATGTAAGCTGCTTATCACCAAATTTCAGACAACATTTTGGGGAATAGGATATATCTAGGGAAACCAGATGTGAACTTTCAAATCAGGCATATATGAAGACTACAGAACACACAGATGAATAAAGTCCTCCCCTCCCCTCCCCTCCCCCTTTTCTGTCAAATAAACTGATGTTGAATTTGTTTTGAGGAAGCTTGATATCAGCAGGATATAAAATAATCTCATACTATACAGGCTGTGGGTCATGTCCCTTCTCAAGGGTGAAAAATTTGTTCAGAGAAAAACCAAAGAGGAATGATGAGTGGAATGAGAGAGACAAGCAAAACAATCATAAAAATAATGATTTTGATGCCAGCAGGATTCAATGTCCTGGATGAAATCTTGCCATAGATGAAACTTCTGAATAAATGAAGGAATCCCTCCCTAGCTTTCACAGAAGGTGATATCATTACTAGCTTACAACTTTCACAATGTAGATCATGAAGAATTCTCACTCTGAGCAGTCTTAGTCAGCAGTTAGTAAACAAGCCTCAGCTCTGATGGAAACATGCTGTGGGTAAACACCTCAATTTTTTCTAGATGGCAGCCCCAGCTGAGGTGAACTGTATGTTTGTTTAAGAGGGGAGAGCACATGCTGCCAAAAGCTGCACTGGAGTACTGGAGTGTTACACCCTCCTCCAAGAAAGAAAGCACTCCTTCCTGCATAACATGCTGACAGAATATGAGAGAACTGAATATCTCCTAATATTTAATCTGCCTATTGTACAAACCTTTGCTAAATCAAGACCTGCCTTTGTGAGGAAGGGACAAAAAGTTATCTGAGTGATGTCTGATATAGAGCAGGCTGTGAACTATAATGGAGTGAGATCATCCTTTATTCTGGGTAAAAGCCAAGCTCAGACTCTCTGTTTCCCCATACAGGGTGGTTCTAATTTTAGCACGTCTGCTTTGTCTTGGCTTTTTTCCACCTTTTCCACCTGGGAATTTTGCTGTCCTTCATTCTTCTGATGTGCAAACACTGGATGTGATGCTTGTGACAGCAAGTAACAAACCTGTCCCTCAGGAGGTCCTTCATCCTCCTGCAAACCCAGGTTTCACAGGAACATCCAGTCCTCAGGTAGCTTCACTCACAAGCAAATGTCCCACAGCTCCTTATGATGGTTTGCTTGCAAAGAGCTGCTAATTGGTAATCCAGGAGCCAGAAATATTTTTAACATTTTGTATCCTTAAGCCTCCTATGTTAGAAGGCACTCAGATTTTCTCATTCCTTCACTATTAAGAAGCATAGTTCAGTATGACCAAAAAATAAATCCACCTTCTGAACAAATCAGATCAGTATTTCAGGGAGTTGCATGAATAAAATGTCCAATGACTTCTTATGAAGATACATTCAGAATAATATTAAATTCTTTTCACTGTAAAAAGAAATATGTTATTTCCTAGCTTACCCATGTAAGATGACAAATTGGAATACGAATTTTTTAAAAAAGGAGATCATAAAAAAAGCAAACAGAAATCCTGGTTGTTATTGAACAGTTTATGAAATATATGATAAGAGAATGTTAGAAAAAAAAAGTCAGATCCTTCATACATATATGGCTTAAATAGAGAATGTACTTTTATTTTCCAAAAGGAAAATCGTACATTCCTTATTTGCATTTACTTAAGGGGGTATTGAGCAATGCCTCTAGAAAGTTTATTTAAAATAAAACATAGTTGGCCCAGCACATGTTCACTAAGCCAAGAAAAATGTGCCTAGCACATTTGATATCTTAACCTTCATGCTACTCATTAAGGTAAGTTAAATGTTCTTGTCTGCACATAAGATCTGGCAATGACCCATAAAACTGAGGTTAATTAGTTTGCCTCTGTAGCAGCCCTCCTCCATTAACACTGAAGCATGTGATGAGCTTTTGTCAGAACCACAACTGAAGATTCATATACAGCTCATGTCACTACTATGCATGATGCATGTTGTGCTGAGGAGCACTGCAAGGATAACAACATTTAAGGGTGTATGTGTGTTTATATACATATTTTTGAGGCACTTCAGTTACCATCAATTCTCTGGTACTGAAACATTCAAATGACAGAAAATGTTTCCCTCTGTGGGTGTCAGCTGTCCCTGGCTATGCCAAGCTGCTCTTACATCACACCACACTGACAGGATGGTGAGGATGTTGAACCAGGATTCTTTTCCAAACTGGGAACTGAGGTGGGCTCTACTGTGGATCATTTCCATTCTTTCTTCTCCTGCAGCTGATTCTAGTGTTCTCTGGGCCAAGGTCCAGATGTCTTTCACATCAGTTTTCTTCAATCCAACAGCTGAGATAGATTTTCAGTTATTCAAGAAGTGTCAGGTCACTCTTCCCTTGATATAAAGATCCTAGCCACATAACCCCCTTTATGCCTTAAGTTCTAGCTTTCATGTTTTTCAGATTCTGTGCTGCCTAGGGGTGTAGTTCTGAGCCTCCTATTAAGTGTTAGTGAGCTCTCTTTACAGAGCAGGTGACAAAACCAATCCTTTCCTGCTGAAGACCAAGGACAATGAGTACAAGTTTCAGACCCAAAAGCATAAACAATGGTGGACTGAAGAGAGAAACAAGAAGGATGAGATCTCACAACCTGAAGCTATAATTGGACAATTAAACCCCAATATGTAAATGGACCAAAACTTATAAAAGTGTGAGACCTTGTGACTGGTCATCCACTTTGTGACCATTTTAAGTCCATCTTGGGTGTAGCCCTGGCCAGGCTCTTGTCCTGCCCTAAAGGCCTTTCCATAAATATTAACTTCATTCTCTAGCTCTCTCCAGTCTCTGTTTCAAGTCAGCTATATCAAGGCATCACCCCTTCAAGCTACTTAAATACTATTGCTCCTATTTCACCGATTTAAATACTGTGGCACAGAAGAACAACACAAATGTGTGGAGGTCGTGTACAAAAAAGCAGTAGCTAATCCCAGGGGAAAAAAATAAAGTATTTTTTTTTATTGTCCTCTGTACCTTACTGTTTACATGATAAAAGAGTCTTCACATTTCCAGTCAGTCTCTCTTAGAAAGCATTTTCAGAGCTGGAGGGGAACACATGAGAAAAAATTCCTTCTCTTACAGAGAAAGGCCTAATAAAGAAGTGTTATGAACTCTAGGGTGAAGGAAACTCCATTACTCAGTTCTTTTGAAAGCTTACTAGTTGAGCAGTGGACTAAGTGGACACAATTCAAAGCATCAGTGGTAAGTGGTTTGAAAAGGAACAAAGATATATTTGTTCAAGAGAAAAGACATAGAAGAAAGAAAATAGCAACAAAGGAATACTAGAAAATAGCTTGTGAACTCTTCTTCTAATAAGCATTCATGAACCAACCCTAGTCTTTAAGACAGAGCAGTCAGAGTTTAGAGTAAATAGATTAAAAAAGTACCTTTAACCCAAAGAATAACCATGATAAAGGAAAAAACCCAGTAGAAATCACTGAATGTAACAAATTGACAAAGAATTCAGGTCTGCATTCAGACACCTGAGTTTTGTGACTCCAAGGTAATTGTGCCCAAACTTCCATTTCATCCAACAAATCTGGAGAGATATTCAACTGAGTAAATGACTCCTTCAGTGGAGTCCTTCATGGATGTCTTTGGGTTCTGTTGCCTGTTTTGACTAGATCTCAGCTGATGGTAGTAGGATAGATGTAAAGAGTGTGTAGACACCTAGTTTTGGAGGTGTCAATTATGGAGCTGACTCCCACCCAATCTACTCCTTCAGGAAAAGTTAGCAACAGTGAAACAAATCCTGCAATGATAAGTAAATTAACTTTGTGAGTCACCCACATCCACTTAAAGTCCCAAGACTGTAATTTAATTATGATACTGCCTCTAAAGCCCATTAACTGTTATATGCATCTGCAATAGTCATTATTTTTTGGACAGCTTTGCTGTGGTCTGCATGCCCTGATCCCTTGGGTCACTTGTGCTGAAATCAGGGGGTACCAGTGCTTACAGCTGCACAAACGTAGGTAGGCACATTCATGGAGAAGTGGGACATGTCCCTGATGAATAAATAATGACCTTTGCAGCAGTTTTTGAGAAGAGTCAATTAACCAGTGCACAAGGACTCAGTGTTGTGAATAAAAACTGGAGACCTTTCCAGTTGGGCCGATCAAAGAGATGGAAAAACTCCCAGGCACAAAACATCAACAAGCACTTTGGGATCTGGAGGAGATTGCTAAGAAGAAGGTCAAACTCCCCAAGGTTTCTGTGTCGGTCATGTGAGGGCATCACCTCTGCAGGGTCTGCTGTCTGCATAAGCTCCATGCACCAGCTCCACTTGGTGTAGATTTCTCTTTGTTTCACAACACTTTTATTGGGGATGGCTTTTCCAAGGCATGAAAAACCCCTCCTGACTGGCAGGTCGGTTCAGGTTTTGCTGTTCCTCCTCTCCATCAAAAGAGGGAACATACAGAGATTGTCATGGGAGTAAGTCTGGGTTTGGATCATGCTGCTTGTGGCTGCTCCCAAGACACTTGTGTAAAACTGGAGTGGGACTACCCCAGAAGTGTTTAATGATAGATGTTCTAGAGAAAAGGTTTCACATTTTTCATCTTGGTTTTTAAGAATCATTTTTCCAGAACCATCAAGCTTGTCTTTAACATTTGCAATTAATATCCAGAGGTGTTTTATTGTATTAAACACTGAACTTAATAGGTGTGAAAAGGGCCATTCAGATCAGGAGTAGGTTTAGTCTTTCTGGAGCACACGAGCATTTATTACATATAAGAGAAGTTGATAAAAATGGTATTGTTTTCTACTGAGAATTTGACAATGTACAGAATAGATGTAATTACTGTAGATGCCACTCTAGAAAATAAAAATTAGCACCTTTCATTATGATGAACTGCTCTGAAGAGAAATTCCTTCTTGCTTAGTGTACAATGGACAGTCTATTTCCAGCTGTTCTTTATTGTGTCTCATCAACACAATGGGAGTTAATTAAAAAATACTGAAGGAACTGCAGTACCTAATTCATTCAGACTTGTGAGGTTATGAGGCTGCCTTTTAGCTTTCACTACTTACTGCTGCAGTGTGTGATATGAGCTATATCAACTTTGTTTTATTTTAATCTGGCAATTAGTATCCCAAATTATCCCATTCTTGGCTGTATGTTCCATTTAGGCATCTGCTGTTTTCAAAGAGAAACAAGGCCAGATCACACAGGAGGTTTCTCCTTTTCTTTAGCTTTTATCTATGAAACATAGCCAGAATTTTAACCAAACTGATAACCCAGTATTCATGAGAGTCATGACCCTTCATGAAAGTGTCTAATCTCAATTAACTCAGACGTGTTGCAAAGTTTGTAGCAATGAAAGAAGGAAAAAGCTTTTCCCACATTATTCTTGTAGGAAGGACATGTTATACAATTGTTTCCTCTATGCTGTTGTCCAGAACAGCATAAAACAATATGCATAGCACATGCTGAAGGGAGGAACTGCAAGGTGCTGCTGGTGCTTTGTTTTGGCTGGATAGCAAATGAATTGATGATTCAATACTTGAAGCCACATCACAAAATCTTGGCAGGGCTTGATGACTAACAGTCCACTGCCAGGTGTAAAAGGAGGTGTCTTTTTTATTATCCAGTTGGCTGTGTAAGGACATCACAATCTTAGTGCCTGCTTACCCTGCAGTTCCTGAGATGTAGAAGGATGATTCCAGGGTTGCCAGTGTGGGTTTTCATGCCTTCCCAGTATAATTTTGGCTTAATAAATATTTAGCTTATCCTGTAGCATGCTGGGAATTGGTAGAAAAACACTCCCAGTAATTTTTTTTTGGCATGATACTTGTTATTGCTGATGCATGTATATTTAATTAAAAAATATTCCTCTTCAAAATGTTTACAAAAATATTTAAAAAATTAATTTTGAAGTAACACAGTTGATCATGAAGCTAACTGCAGGCTGTGATTGCCCTATGGCACAGGTACAATGAATCAGTTTGTCATAAGGCCACATAAGCACCACAAACTTGCACAGGAGTGGGTGGGAGCACATTCCTGTGGGAGCCTAGACCAGCTTGCTCTCCTGACAGTGCTTTGTGTTGCTTGAGTTGCCTTTTAGCTTAGGCAGTAGGAATTACAGGTCTCAGATTAAGTGCTCTCAAATAAATTGTCTGTACTGAATAAACACAACTGTTAATAATTCCAGATCCTCTGAATCCTTGCTATGACTTTTTGTCCCCTGAATGAAGAGCATGTTAAACTTACATTTCATTGTGAAACTCCACCATGTTTGACAGATGAGTGCTGAAAAGCAGGAGTTACAAAACAATTTGTATTACCCCCCTGCCTTGTAGACATGAACATTTATCATAGAATCATGCAATGGTTTGTGTTGGAAGGGATGTTCAAGATCAGTCAATACCCCCTCCCAGCCATGGGCAGGAAAACCTTCCACTAGACCAGCTTGCTCAAAGTCCCATCCAGCTTCCAGGAAAGGGGCAGCCACAACTTCTCTGGGCAACCTGTCTCTGTGCCTCACCACCCTCTCAGTCAAGAATTTCTTCCTAAAATATGATCTCAACCTACTCTCTTCCAGTTTGAAGCCATTCCCCCTTGTCCTATATGCCCTGGTCAAAAGTCCCTCTCCATCTCTCTTGTGGCCCTTTTAGGTACTGGAAGGTTCTACAGGGTTTCACAAGGGGCTTCTTTTCCCCAGACTGAACAATTCCAACTTTCTCAGCCTGTGTTCATAGGAGAGGTGCTCCAGCTCTCTGATCATCTTTATGACTCTTCTCTTGACAGGTCAATGTCCTGCTTATGCTGGGAATCCCTGAGCTGAACAAGTGATACTCTCCACAACCCATTAGACTCATCTAATAATGGAAATGCATATTTTATAGTTTTGTAATTTTGTTTCTTCCAAATACCATGATTTTTTTGTTATTTGTCCATTAAACAATAATGGAGAAGACAAATATTCATAAGAAAAATATTTCTATGGAAATAAGACCCATATTATGACAAAAATCTTTGTACTGTCTTCTGGTGTATTGGCTTCCATAAATTTCAGTTAGTTTACAAGGAGGGCAGGAGTCAGAGCTAAAGAACAGGAAAAAGATAAACACAGCTCTGGGGACTGATTTCATAATAGCATAATCTTAAGCTTTTCCTTGTTTCACTGGAATAGAAAATGAACACAAAAGAGCTCCTACAATTCAATTCATTCTAAAATATCAGAATGCCACCATCTGACTTTAATGCTTATTGTGCTGTGTTTCTCAGGAAAAGCTTTGACTTATCTGCTGTTAAAATTTCATTTAATTTTTCTGCACTATTTCTATTTTCTACTGATTTAGATGTCTCTTTTTCCATTTTGCTACTTGTTTTGGGTTGTTTGTAACTTGCCAGACAACTTCAGTACAATATACATTTCTCAGGAGTACTCATGGCAGCTAATGACATGGAAAATATCAGAAAAAAGGCTCTTATGCCTTTTATTGTTCAGCTTTATATGACTAAATTGCTGCAGAACACCAAGATGAATAAGAGCTACAAGGTCATATTTCCTGGTCAAAGCAAGGGATACATCTTCATAGAGAATTACAAGACTCTAGGAGTAAAAATCACAAGCAGGATAAAACTTACTTTCAGCAGAGGGGAGCAATAATCACCTCCTGAAAATCAAACCCCTTTGAATAGGCTTGTAGATGGGCAGTGGAATACCGATGGTATGAAAGATCATTAACCTGTTTATAAATGTTAATCCAAATATTCTATCTAACCTTAAATTATCTCAGAACTGACATCCAGTAACTTCACTCTGTCTCTCTTGGTACTGCTCATGGTTATATGGTTTAAAACCATTACCTCAACTAATAAAGGGACTACAGACTCCCTCAATTAATTAAACATCTTTTAAGGATATTAATTTTAGAGTCCTCCTACAGTCCTTTTAGGGCACTAAGGAAAGTTTCTTAGTATGCTAACAGTTCTGATCCTGAATGAGATAGAAAGGTGACCTTGAAATTAGTAAGTGTATTCAGAGAAGAGGCATTACCTTGATGTATTGGAGCTTGGAATTCTTTATTAAACCAAGAGGAATGAAGGGCAGACCAGCTGGTAGAAGTGTCTCATCACTGTAGGGGCTGAAACCATTTCATTCCCCTCACTCATTCCATCTCTGTCCACTTCCCTGATATATCAACAAGGGTCACTAGACCATGGCAACTCTGAAAAAGGCTATTTTTTTTTTTTTTTAACACCTCTCTCTTTAGCAAAAAGCTGGAAACCCAGATGACACTGGTCACCAAAATCCAGTCAGTCTCATTTGGTACTGACCCACACAACATTTGAACAACTTGGTTTAGATATCAAAGTGCCCCACAGGACTTTTATCCTTAGTGAATCCCAAATCCATCTACTGGGAAGGAGGCTTCCTTCTCACTAATTTCTTCCAGGGAAAGCTCCCATACCTGAAGATCTGATACTCTGGGCTTTTCCCCCTCCATGAAGTGCAGTCCAAGGTCTGTCTCCTATCTCTCTGGCACTGGCTATAAATCTCATTATTCTGTTTGAGCCCATGAGGCCACCCCAGATTTGCAAGGAATGGAAGAGAAGGCAGCAGATAATTTTTATCTTGATTTTACTCTAGATTTCTACTTGACAGCAAGATGTGAGGGTTATGCTCTGATAACAAAGAAACAATCACCAGCAGCAAATGTGAAGGCACAACATCTAAAATCTGACTTTATAATGTTTGGATTTCTACCACAAGTGGGTTAAGTTAATGGGGAGTTTTGAGAGGTGGGGTAAACATGCATCCTGATATCTACAAAATCATCAGTAAATATTTCTTCTCCCCAACAATAAGGAAGAAAAGTTTGTTAATTGATTTAGAAAACAGGTCACCTACTTACTCAGAATATGGAAATGGATTGCAAAAACCAATATAAACTTTACACATTCCTTTATTTCTTAGATTAACCAGTATATTATACTTGGAGTTTGATCCTCTAAATGCTGATGGAGCAACATGAAGAAAAAATTTCTGTGGGCACTATGGTTCTTGAGAGAAAAGTACTTAGATGAAAGAAAGTCTGGATAAATGTGAAGCTTTACTTAGAATCTCACAGTAAAAAAATTGGCTTCTGTCAAGGGGAAAAAAAGGCTAAACTGTAGTATCTGACCAGAGGTTTAGGTAGGTTTTCTTTAAATTGTGAATTTATTGTTTGTCCTTTAAAAATAAAGCCTCAGTTATTGTGATCATAAGTTTTAAATATGAAACTCTTTGAACTATTTTTATAAAGACCATGTGCTCTCTAAAATTAAGATTATTCTTTTATTTTTTAAACTATATCTGAACTTTATCCTCATACTGATTTAGAGGTATTTTAACATTGTTACCACCAGTGTATACACATACACACATACACACATACACACACACACAAAAAAAATATATATATAAACAAGACTTTATGGTGCTTAACCCTCTTAAAGTGTCCTTCTCAATCCCAGTCCAATCTGTTCTTATTTTAGATGTTGCAAAGTACTGACAGTTGATTAAATTCTAGATTTGTAAGAGCTTGATAAAACCTACATAAACATGTAAGCTGCTTTAAAAAATGTCAAAAACCAAAACCAAAAAACAATCCAGAGTTCATCAGCCTGCAGAGAGCTTCTTAAAGCCATGGGAAATAGAGATTGTTGCAGGGGAAAGTGTGAAAAAAAATCCTCTGGAAGTAGAGGTAGAAGGAAATAAATAGTCAAAGAGAACAGGTTTTTTAGTGAAAAAAAGGAGATTAGGCAGGATTAGAGTTTTTCCAAAGATAACAGGCAGAAGATACTAAATATGCCAAAATCAGATTGTTCTGAAGACTAAGGGCTGTCTCCTCATTTTACAGCCCTGATCCCCACACTGGAAAGACAGAATGTGTGATCATACCTAGAAAAAAAATCTATCCTCTTCCCACCTGGACAAATGGTCCTTTCAGGTGGTGAGCTCTAATGGTTTATGCAGATCAAATAAAAAAATGCTTTGACTTTCAAAATGAGCTTTAACTGGATTGGTGGAATCCCTGATGAGAAAGAGCTTACCTGGAATGTAGGTGCCCAGTAAGCCAGTGGCAGGACCTGCAGGCAGGAATTGTCTGTAGGGTGTTCTCTCAGGGGACTCTTCTCATTGCACCATTTAATGTAGAAAAGGTTTTCTTCTTTCTCCCCAGTGGTCTGACTCAACCCATAATTAAAACTTGCAGGTGCCCATCTTTGTCCCACCTTGATGGGAAGAATCCCTGGAAGCCTGGTGGGCCTGGTTTGATACCAGCCTGGACCTTCTGGCCTGAATACTCCCTGCAAGGCTGGAAGCAGGCAGTGCTTGCTCCTCACCTACTCTCCTGCCTCCAGCCCTCAGCTCCATTTCCTCTGCCAGGGTGTTAGATGTCCTGTTTCATACATACATTTTCATAAGGATTAAGGAAGATATTAGGAAGGGCCTTTATTTCCACATAAAAGGACCTTCTCTTTGTGGAATT
This sequence comes from Alaudala cheleensis, assembly GCA_013398995.1. NCBI lineage: Eukaryota > Metazoa > Chordata > Aves > Passeriformes > Alaudidae > Alaudala > Alaudala cheleensis. Next base: position 140,442 of record VWYE01007581.1, read on the forward strand.
TGAGATTCTTTTCTGCAGAGAAAGAGGCCTGCTTGCTGAGGACTGTCTTGGAGAGGGATTTAAACAATACAACTAAAAAGACTAATGTTTTGTGGCTTTAGTCACTCCTATAACTTAGTATCTGCATGGAAACTGCACAAATGTAGTGCTAAAATTAGAATAACTTTCTCCATTTGGCTTGTCAAGACATAAAACCTGGAGGATTTGTTTCTGATTTGAACTCACTCTCCCAATAGTTTATCACAGCAGGGGCAGAGCAGCCTTGCTGGTGAGCTCTGAGCAAGAGGTAAAGAGTTTTCTCATCATGAATGATGCATAACCCTGTTACACTGAGAACAAGAATGAACATCTCTCCAGAGGATGAATGTAAAAGTCAAACAGATATGGACTGTTTTCTCCTCTGATCTCAAACAACTTCTTTATAAAAGGTGCTCTAAATCTGCTAGAAATAATACAAACAAAATGTTTCAGAGAAGATACATATTGGCTTTACTGAACATTAGTCCAGACCTCAGGTTATTCATGTTAGTAAGACACAGTTTAACAACTTTGCTTAGCTTGAAAGCAGCCTCCCATCCAGGTTTTCCTATTGCTTTGTCCAGGCTTCATTAATCTCATTGGTCTAGAGCAGTCTAGGATAGAGTTGAAGTGTGGCCATGACACCAGAGAAGATTATAATTATGACTAAATGCCTTTTCTATGAATAGCTGTCCTGTAATGTTGTGATCTTATTACAAGAGAAGGGGCAAGGCCTGGACTGATTTTATAGTCTTCTAGCTAGAATAATGTTAGCTTTTTAATTTTTGTGGTTTTCCCTGTCTAGTCCTTTTAAGGCTTCACTCACAGTTAGCCAGATATTCCTGCACAATTTTTATTGCACAACAATATTCTTGACCACTACGCAATAATTGTTTTCAGATATGTATAAGTTGACATATGTATGTGTGGTGCAGGAAAAGGCAGCATGACAAAGTTGTCTGAGAGACTCTCTATAATTAATTTGTAGTATTTCAGGGTTCACAGTGTTAAGCAAATTTTAAGTGAAGGTTGGAGAAAGAGCAGGTTATGACACTTGGTATATATTGAATGCAATTCTTCCTAAAGTCATCCATTCAATATGTGTCTGGATTGAGAATGTCATTCATTTTAAACTCAGGGATTTTGTACACTGAGAAATAGAAATGAAAAAGAAATTTAGAGCAGGTTTCTGCTCTTCATTAAGGAAATTTCACAGCATTTTCACAATGAAGGAAATGACATACTCATTGGTTTGGAAAGATTTTCAGTAGCTAATTAAGAAAGTGAGTTAGACTATCTATTTTCATTGCCCAGATATGATGAAAGCAGAATTACCTGCTGTGCCCTTACAACAAAATCAAGCTAAGAACAGTGCCTTTGAAGTGTTCATTAACAAAGTATAGCACAGCTTTTCAACATTTTTGAAACACGTAGATATCAAATGAAACTATTAAACTAAAATGAAAAAAAAATTTCAAGCAGGTAGTAGAAAGCTTTATTGTTGGAATAAAATGGATTTTTGAAAACTGAGAGCCTCACCTTTGTTTTTTATTCATAATTGCAATGTTTTGAGAGTAAAATCAGAGAACATTTTTTGGTAACAACATTTCATTGCTTGATATAAATGCATATCTTAAGAACAGGCCACTAACTCCAATTCATTAGAAAAAAATTAAATTCATTTTATCAATAACTGCTAAACAGAGGCTGTTTTTACAACACATTTGTCTGTGCTGCCTCTTGCAGCTTGCTTCTCTGATATTTTCATCTTTTCTGGTACCCATCAACTCCTTTAACTATGTCAAGCTCGGAAATGTTTTAGATTTTCATAAAAATTCTAATTTTCTAATGAAAATTAAGAAATAAGTGGACACAGATGTTCCCTCAGTTTCACAGAGTGTTGGGACTTCCAAATGGTGTCACACAGATTATACCATCCAGGTAAGTGTATAAACATCATTAGCAATGACTGCTGGAGTAATTCTCCTTTGTAGCCACACTGCTGTTCATTTTCATAATAGAGTAATTAGAATTAGGAAATTCATTGCAATTACAAATGCTAATATGTACTTCTAACTACCCCAGGTGCTTAAAAACAAAAGGATAACAATAGAAAATCAGATCCTTGATGATCTGAAAACACAACTAAAAGTCCTGATTTTCTGAAACACTTTGAAAATTTTGTCTACAAGTCTTGTTGAGAGTAAATGGGGATGGGGGAGGCAGAATGAGAAAAAGATGTAGGACCTTTATTGTATATAGACTTCTGGAAACAGACACTGGAAACTGAGTCACTTCAAAACTGGAGTCAGGTTGCCCTGGATCAACCAGGCTCCATAAAGTCTTTTGCATCATCCAGGTCTGCAGTGCATTCTCTTCCTTCCTGTGCTGTGACTGAACGAATTACAATTGGTGTAAAAGCTGAACTTGCACCTGAAGATATTTTCAGTGGAAAATGAGCCTATGGAGCTAATTCAGATTGACAGAGACCATAGGCCCAGACACTTCTGAGCAACAAAATGGCTTTGACTCTCAAACTGGAGAATTTCACAGCAAAAATGAAATAGCACAAGGAATTCTTGAACCCTGAAAACCCACCAAGGGAGACACTGCTGGAAAATGATGACATCTGGAAAACACGAGACATCCAAATTTCAGAGTAACATGAGGAAAAACAAAAGAGTTTTTTCATCCCTGGTGGGATTTTGGTGATTTCACCTCCTATTTTCATTGCTCCTTATGCACTGCTTGCAAGTGAATGAATGAAACTGCTTTCACTGAAAAAAAAAAATCAGCTCAAATATGTGAAATGTGTCTGGAAATACAGAAAAATCTCTTGTTTTTCACCAGCAGCAGAAGCTGACACACTAGAAAGTTTATATTTGTATTTCAGAAAATCTGCAAATACTCGTTAGAGGGTCCTTAAAAACCTCTGGCAATGAGAGATCCTTTCTTGTCTGTATTATTGTTACCTTGTACAGCTCCACATTTTTAATGGCACTTCTTGCTTTTCTCTAAAACACAGATTATAAAATGTTTGGCTCACAATTGGGTGACATTCCATGAGTGGCTCTTTTGGGCATTGAACACTGCTGCATAATGATAGCAACAGCATTTATCTTTATTAGAATGACAGAAGATTAGAGATTATGAATCCAAGGGATATTGAGAAATTGGAAGGGTCATTTTGGGAGAGCAGGAACTTAATTTGTTGGTTTTAACAATACACAGTAATGAATTGAAGTACACCTGAAGCATTTTTATAACTTCCATGATTATATAAAATTGGAGCCTTGTTCTGTAGTTGTTTATGGACAAGCACACCACTCTTTCTTGTAGTTTAACACTCATGTAGTTGTCTAATTTTACTGGTCTTCTGATTTAAACAAAGGAAATTAAAAGCAGACCTTACAGGATCTTTCTGGCAAGCTGTCACATTTCATATGACATGCCATACATATGACATACCAATACATTTTAATTTTCTAATACTTTCAGTTTAGGAAGCTGTCCTAGGGTGACTGTATGATGCTTCTATCCCCAAATCGTCTGTTCTGTCTGAGTTAGATATTGTGTTCTGTAGCTTTAAATCTGGTTCCTAGAGCAAAGGNAAAGATGTTTAGGGATGAAAGAAGCCTCAAGAGAGTTATATGAAGTCATCCACTACTATAAAAAGTAGCAGTACCACCACTGGAAGCAACAAAAAACTCGCCCTTGCTGTAAGTACCCTTTAGTTTAAACAGTTTATGGGAAGTGAGAGGGAAAGAAACTGAAGTGGAATACATTTGGAATTCCTGGAACTATTGTCTGGTAGAATTACACAAATAATTATTCCTCTATTTTCACTGTAAATTTTTGCTCCTCAACAATATTTCTAGAAATTTTCACACATCATAGCTATCATCCTTCACACTCTTTTTCCACCTTTCCCACCC